>ML787074.1:255612-277184 GCA_009831015.1 Picea engelmannii
TGTGTATTTTTTTAACATATATCTGATTATGTGATGTTTGCAATTGCTACACTCAGATAGAAAACCATTGACACCTACATATGCATCAATGCTAGTTTTTCCCACTTATGTAACAATAGAAACAACCTAATCATTTGATGCACCACATAGGATGCAGAGTGGAATAAATGATTCATGAACTAAAATGATCCTTCCAAAAAAAAATATTATGATGTGTTTTTTGCCCATGTTCTAGATGCTTTTGGTTTGAATGTGCATATGTGAAAAATGAATGTTAACTTGATTTTTCTTAACCAAGTATGCACTTCAGTGTTTTTTCAATAGTCATATTGTGGGGTATAATTTTGGACTCCATTTAATGTTGTGTGAGTTGATCTAGAGGTTCAAAATCTATATTTATCTATTTTGTGTTCTTTTAAGTGCACCTATAACAACTATCCAATTTCACTAATATATAATTTTCCATATGAATAGGGGATTTTACAAACACATTCGAATTTCCTAAGATATAATTATTCCTTCACCAAGTTTACCAAGATTTTAATGATGTTCATAGGAGTGAAGGTGATCATGATATTCCTACTTCTTAATGTTTTTTCTAATTTGAGTTGTGGTGCCTTTGATATATGGAAATGTGATTTTTTCTATATGCACCTTCCTATGGAAGTGTATTATTTTCATTTCTTTGTATATTTCCTTGCCAATATACCAATCATTGTAACCATTCATTCAAAAGGCCATTCTAAGGCTATCTAGTTCATAATTCAATTGTTTTTCATCTAAGATTCTTGTCGCACTTGTCGAAAGGGTGTAAATGATGATTACTTTTTGAGCTATGTGGTGATGGTAGTATGAATTAATGTATCTCTCTATATTACAATTCTTCATGATAATTGATTCTCCTATCACCTTTCTTTGTAAGCATTACATCAAAAAATTGAGTTTGGTTTCCTCTTTGTATATAAATGTTGAACTTAAGAGGATATTGATGTACTTGAATAATCCTTCATTATCCTCTTTGGCATGCCCACATTTGGTGAAGATATAATCCATGTATTATTTCCATACACTTAGGGTGAGTGGAAAGGATTTTAAATCCCTTAAATTGAATTTCTCCATGTAGATGTTTGCAACTACTCATGGTAGTGGGGATTCTATAGCTACACCATAAATTTTCTCATAGATATTTCCTTTGTAGCTAAAATACATTGAATTAAGGCATATATTCACCAATTTAGCATATTTGATGTATGTTATGTCTTGTATGACATTAATGGAATGGTCCACTAGGACCTTGGTGTAGAGAAATAGAATTGCAAAGATTACCAAAATTTCATCATCTTTTAAATTTTGGATTTTGATATATTTTACAATGGATGATGATTCCTTTAAAAAATAGTTTTTACTGCTAGAATGGAGGATGAACAACTTAGCAATATTTTTTTCCAAAGAGTAAGTTGGATATTCTATCATGTTTATAGTCATTATCAAGGAGACACCATATTTATGAATCTTGGGCACAACATATATCCAAGAAATTATATAATTATTTGGAGTGACCTTATTTTTAATTGAGTCTTCAAGGGATGAACACTTGAACACTTGATCATTATGGGAACTAGACACATTAATTTATTCTCAAACCTGTTCTTTATTGATTATTTTATAGCTTATGCATTTGAGGTGTTCCATCAGTTTGCTTAGGTAATATACTTCATCCTTTATGATAGTAGTGTTACCCTTGTTAGCCTTGAGTATATTAAAGTATTTTTTATTTCTGAAGCCTAAGAGATATTTTCTCTCATCCTTAGACAAGTTTCTTTGCAATATTTTAGAAGGTCTTAGCACTACAAAGCATTCCTTCCTAATAGATTTGTAATATTCTATTTTTGGGGGGTATGAGGAAAGATTCAATGTTGCACACCAAATATTCCACAAGTATCTTGTTTGGGACTACCACAAAAATCAACCCTTCATCTAAAGCATTATGCACTAGTGTGTGTTACACATCAAAATTCCACACTTAATTAACTAACCCTAAGTGTTTCAATTGTTGTAAAAGTGTCATATGAACCTTGATAAGTGTTGCACACACCTTGACACCATGAAAGAACATTTGTCACAATCCCTAATCAATGAGGATGAAAAATACATTATATGAAGATAAAAATACTATGTGCACATGAATTATTTATTAATATTCATAAAAAGGAAATTAATTTCGTGTGAGAATCCACTTCACATTTAGTTTCCTAATGTCAAGGAGACGTTGAGAATATCATGTATGGTTGAGATATTTTGTTAAACTAAAATCCTAATTTGGTGAATCTTGAGAGATATTTTCTCCCTAAAATCCTTGAGAGATATTTTCTCCCTAAAAATCTTGGAGATCCCATTTTAGTGGATCTAGTGAGTGATCTTTTCCATGGTGGTTAAGCCTCCAAATCCTATCTAATGAGGGATTTTCATGGATAAGAGGAGGAATCTTGGAGATATCAAACTTATGATCATGGGATTGATGGAAGGGTTGGATGAGGAGATCTTGGAGGAGTTGCAACTGGCATCATTCATGGTATGTATGTTTTCCTTGCTCTTATTTACTATACTTGGCCTATTTCCTTCAATTATGTGGTTTTATGTTCTTGTATATGTTTAATTTTATTTTCATAGATGAATTTGATTTTCTTAATCCATTAGAGTAGAAGGAAGTCACTTTCTTTTTGTTGTTCATTGCAGGTATTGATTTGTGCTTGGAATTGGATCAAGCTTGTGGATAGGAGCTGCTAGAAAAAATGTCGTAAACACAATACATCCTACTTTACCTTCTCTTCTCTCTTTCGATAAGAAAAATGTGTTTATAGGAATGGTAGTGTCCAAATGATTTTTTCTGTCTTGGTATAGGGGTCAGTATTCCAAGGGAAATTTCACTTGTCCGAAGGGGAATATTTCTGTAACCAATATTAGTGACTCCACTAGGGAAGGACATTGAATTATATTTCCTTGGATCATCTAAGATTTTTATCACCTTTAGATCTTATTTTTTGTTTTTTTATGATATAATCCCCTTTCTCTCTTCTTCATTGAATATTTCACAAAGTCTTTGGAAACATTTTCTGAGTTTTTTAGCCTTTTCTCTGATTTTTTGGGAAGGGAAACACTCCTCTAATGTGTACACCAAAGCATTGATATAGGATCAAATATCCCCTATAGTGTATACCAGAGCATTGTATCATTATATCCCTTTGGAAACATGAGTGTTGATCTCCTTTTCTAGGTTTTTCTGCCTCTTTCTGCTCACCTTTTCTATGTTTGATCCTAAGGTGCATTGTTCTCAGAGACCTCTAAATAATATTGAATTTATTTTTCTAAGAGTTGGGAATTTATCACACAATTATGTTTATCCTTTGAGTTTGAAAATGTTTCTCTTAGTTTTGGTCCCCTTGGATTAACATTCTCCTTTGGTTCTTTTTACCTTTTGAGATTATCTAATCTTATTCTCGTAAATATTTCATATTGTTTGATTGTTTAGTATTGTTCATCAACTAAGGTTTGCAAAGGTTGATTCGTATTGAGACTTCTTGTCTTCATGTGAAACATGTCACTTTTTGGATGATTAGCAATATTATGAAAACCTAGCTTGTTTTTTGTTCTTTCTACTCATCATTTGAGGATTTTCGTGAGTGTTTGTTCTCTTTATCTTTTGCATCATTGTGTTCTTGATTGAACATGTTATCCCCTACTTGTTTTCTTTTAGTTCTAATCACTTTGAGTGCACTTTGTTTGATTTCTTTTTTCATCATAGTTCTCTGTATCAAACTTAGATATCTTTCATCTAAAGGTTAAGAAGTGAAAAGTTTTCATATCTCCTTGCATATTTAATCAAACTAAGAAATTTTTCATTCGTTAGGAAGTTTGTTTTGGTTTATGTTTTGGAAAAAGAGATAGTTTTGCATGCACATTTCGGTTTCTAGAAACATTTGCTTGGTATTTTGGAATCGTATTGATCCCAGAAATTGAAAGATGCATTGTTTTGAGTGCTTTCTTGTATTAAAAAAAATATAACTCTTCTCCTTCCCATACGTAGAATCCATCAAAAGAAATAACTACATATCATTCTTTTTCATTCTTTTGGAGTCAAGTCTCTTACACATCATTTGTTTCATCTCTCTAAAACCTTTGAGCTAAAATCCATTAAAATCAACCACGTGCTAATAAATTCAACTTGAATATTTTTTTTTTTTAGCAGATCAACATTATCCTAGGATTAGAGTGTTTGGACTAGGTGAAGTGATTAAAATGTCCAAGACTAATAAACAGATTGTAGAACACTAAAGAGCATATAAATACAAATTTTGTAGAAGCATAGTCGAAACCCCCTCTCACACAGGGGATAAACATGAGGTCACATGCATGAGAGCAACGAAGATTACCCCTGTAAATCTTAACCAATCGTAGCAGACAGATCCTATATTGGCAATTGTTCTTGAGAAACCACTGATTTCATTTCGTCTCGGTTCTTTGTGAACTGTGAATCCATTCGGGGTCCTCTGGAGTCCTATTGGTCCACTTGTCTTTAGCTCTCTTGAAGAGCTTCATAATTTGATATCCTACCCATATGTTCGTTCTCGACTGTCGAATGTACCCCCCCCGGAGGTTGACTGTGAGTTGGTAACCTTAGTGACCTTTCCTACGTACCTATAGAGGTGATTGTGGGGGGATTCCCATGGTACCTAGGGCTAATGTCGTATCACACTCTCAGTACCCTTGGAGGGTTATCCCATGAAAGAAAGGGTTGCTTTCTCCAAGAAGGGTTGTTATGTGGAGGTAGAGGTAACTACATCTCACTTCTTAATTGGCGGCTTGATATCCCATCTTCTAAAGATCCTTAAATATGTTATTGCCTGGTTGATTGATTTTATTTTTCATAGGAGTGTGTTTATTTGTCTTTCATAGTCAACCTTAAGATCATATTTTTCACAGTATATAGGGTATAAAACTTGACACTCAGGAACCATAACACAATATTTATTACAAAGTAGTGATCGTAGATCTAAATTATGAAAGTGGGAGTGTCGCTCCTGGAAGTGGCCATCATGTTGAAGAAATGGTCCCAACCTTCATATAAATCTTGGAATATTTTGTGAATCCTTCGTTCCCTTATCCACTTGGCCGACCACTATTTTATCCACCATCCAAAAGATACATTTATTCTTATTATTCTTATCGATTACCACTTGTTTCCACAATTACACCATATTTTGGCATTAACGCTCCAATTTTTTATTTTCTTGAAGGACTTGGGAATTTATCTTTTTTCCACAACTCCCGTAGTTTATAGTGTTGGAACTTCATATTTGTCGAAAATCTAGTTGACCCAAGTAACCCAGACTTAACCAATTGTACATTCATCTCCTCTTGCAGATGAGTCAGGTAATATTCCTGCTTCATTTTTTCCACACATGCACTTGCCAAGTTCTTTACTTGGTCATCCCATCGGTCAAATGGCCAGAAGTCAAGTTGTTCACACAACCACAGTTACACAAGCTACTCAACCTCCATATCACACATCACAAATTATTACTCCCTACATTAGAGGTCAATATTCAATAGGAGGCCAACCTTGATCTCTGGGGCAACCTTCAGGTGCAGGGAAACATTTTACTGGAGGGAAACCTACATGGTTGGAACATAAAAAAGCATGGGGGGGAACCAATCCTTCAATTCCTTATATCCATACTACCATTTGTTTATATCCTAGACATCCATATCCAAGAGTTGTCAATCCTTTATGGACTCAACCCATTCCGACAAGAATTCCTCTGGAAGGAACTATGCCCTATCAATCTATAAACCCCACAATTCAAATGCAATAGTCCATTCCCCTTCCATACATATGGGTACCAATAGGTCAAATGCAGTATGTAGGAGTTCCATATATTCAATCACAGTACACAGGTGGACAAACAGGACAACCACCTTACATAAGTGGACAACCCAAACAACTACCTTATATGGGAGTACCATATAGTTTTTTCATATCGCCACAACCTGGATACAATCCTACTACTATTCCCACATAATATGGTTATCACCAGTGTCAACAACCTAACCGAAAACTACCATTCTTAGCTATGGTACATCTTCCATACCAATCACGTTTAACAAACAATCCCATCCTTCATGCCCCAATTTGGCCCATCATGCCTACCAAATTATCATTCGACATTTTGAAATTTGACAGAAAACCTGGGGAAGATCTTAACAATCATGCTATGACTTTACATTTATGGTATTCTTCCAACTCTTTGATGGACGATTCCATTTGTCTTAGAATTTTCCACAGAACACTTACATGTGTGGAAACAAACTAGTACATTGAACTGTTGTGCAACTCTTTTGTCGACTTTAATTCTATTTCCATGGCTTTCCTCGTGCATTTTCAGTTTCCTATATGGTACAATACCGATACATAAACTTTTTACCTCTCTCCAGAAATTCTCTACCACCCACATCTCTAATCATATTTATGAGTGGATATGATGGAGACAGTTGTTTAAAGCTCCAAATCTAGACCAACTCCTCGTAGATTAGTTTACAAAGTCTCTCTTGCCTCCCATCACCCATTATGTTTCTATGGAAAATGTAGTTACTAAGGAGTAGGCTATCATCCATGCACAATATTTGGACTTGGTTTACTCCCAATCTGACACACTTTATGATCTGATCCCTAATACTCCTCATCCTTTGAATGATCTGTCAAGACCTTCTCTGGAATCTAGTTTCGTTCCAAACACCACAACTAATTCTGCTCCTACTCAAACCTCTGAGGTGAATGCGTTCCAATCTAGTTCATCTCAACAACCAGGAGGTAAGAAGAAAAAAAAGGAAAAATCCAAGAAACCTTCTAATGAGAAATATAATCCTAAGTCTATTGATACTCAATCGATAAGGAAACCTAAATATCCTTGTATGATTTGTGAGGAATACCACTACATGAAATACTGCCTTCATTGTGAGGATTTCGCTAAATATATGAAGGGTACTTCCCAACCAGTTCAACGAAAACATCTGGTTGCAAAAAACCTTGTCCCTATGCAAGGAGGTGACCCAGGTCATTCCCACCATGGGGATGCTTCCACAAATTCCTCTGAGGTTTATATGTTTAAGATGATTAATGTCACGACTCCTACAAATAACTATGACACTCCTCCACGTGATCAGAGTATAGGGAAGGTTGTCGACCAACCTTCTAATTCTACTCCTCCTCCATCTTCCAATCCTCTTCATATAGGGAAGTTGATTTCAAATTATGCATTGTGACCTCCCAAGAGCGTAATTCAAAAAGCGACATTTAATCCTAATTCCCGCACTACCCAAAAATTCAACATAGTTGAATATTTTTCGCAAGATCCTTCTGTTATGTCAACCCTAGAATTTATACAACATTTTCCAAATCAACGTAGAACCCTATTGTCAGCCATTGGAGCCATGGATCCTGAGGATTTGAACCTGATTACGTTTAATCTGGATTATTTTAAGGAGAAAGTATCCCACCACTTAGTATTCCAAATTAAAGTTTTGGTTGCTGGAAAGAACATGCATGATATTATTTTAAATTGGGAGCCTCCACCCGCATCATGTCTTTTCCTTGTTAGAGAGACCTTGGTTCTCCTACACTTACCCTATCCCCTACCACCCTGAAAGTGTTTGATGAACATGGTTTCCAACCTCACGGACTCTTGCAATCTTTCTCTATGACGTTGAAGGGTAAGATTGTTTCAATTGATATCAAAATAGTTGACGCGCCCCTAGATTATAATTTGTTACTTGGTCATAGTTGGTTCTATGCAATGACTTTCATCACATCTTCGATGTTTCATATCTTATGATTTGCCCATCAAGGAAAGATTATCACTATTGACAAAATTGAGTATAAAACTCCATATCTAAACAATGTCGCAACAAATAATGTCCCTTTTTTAGGAAAAAATAATTTTGAGAGTTTAGTTGTAGGTATTATGAAGGATTCCTCACCCATGGGGGGTTTTCCTTTGCCTGCAACTCCCACCATGTAGGTTTCCACCTTAAACATGACTTTGACTCTGGTATGACAATCCTTCGATTCATCTCATCCTTTGGTAGTACCTGGTCTCAACGAGCATCATTCATTGTCTCTTTCAAACTCGTTAAAAAATGAAACAACCCCCCCCCCCAGTTACAATCAATTCTCCCTCTGAATCGAGTAGTTGAACCTTCTTTTCCTCCACCTAGTGAAAATGTTTCCATTAGTAACCATAAACCTAAACAAAGAAAGAAGAATAATCGCTAGAGGAAATGATGTTGGCGGGTAGGTCTCCAATCGTTGGACATCATGCTGAAGAAAAACTGCCAACTACTGCCAAAGAAGCTAGGGGAAAACTACCTCTAGAGAGACACACTGTTAGGATTGATCCTCGTTCCAAGGTCATTCCCATCGTAACATAGTACATTTTTATAGAATGAGCTTAGTCTTTGTTCTTTATCATCCTCGTAAATACATGATAATAAGTTACTGAGCTTAGTATTTTTTCTTTCTTGTGCTTGTAAATATGTGAGAATAAGTTCATGAGTTCACTTTTATCTCTTTTTCGGACTCGTAAAATCTATACAAAAGAGGAACTCTTTGGATTCTCCTTTAAGATCTTTTCAGAATCCCTAAACATGAAAAGATTACTAAGTGATCTTGCTTCCTATCACACTCGTTAAAAGGTTTGAAATGATGTCTTTTGAGTGATAGTTTATCACTTTTTTGGCCTCATGAGACTAATTATGAAAAATGAACACTCTAATCAAGCATGATTAGAAGAGTTCTCCCCTGTATTTTTTTACACTTTTTTCAGGTTTGGGAGAGTAAATTTACGAAAAAAAAGTCATTCATGGAGTCTCCTTTAAGTTCTTTTCAAACTCTGTAAACTTGAAAAGCCACTGAGTTTTCCTTCTCTAGGCTCGCTAAACTACACACTGAAGGACCCATATGGGAACAAACCCTTACTTCTTCTAGTTCATTAAATAAAGGAAGAGGAAATTACCAAAGGTGATTTATATCGAGCATCTGTTACCCTTCTCGAGCTCATTAAATGAAAAAGAGGTACTCATCTATCCGATGGTGGAAAAATTGAAGGAAATGGGTCAAGTTTTTGGGAATCCTTTATGGAAACTATTTATGCCCTTGAAAATGACACTTGTTTGCGTATTGTATTATAGTTGGGTAATCCTCTTGTCTCCGAGTCATACCAATTCCATGTGTTTCCATACTTTTTTGTCTAGTCGAAGATTTATCTTATTTCCATCACATTACGTTATTGGTACTCATTAAGTGAATGCTTCCAAGTCATTTGTCATGCCTTATCATGTTCAATGGAAGTTTCACTTCAAACCATCCATATGCATTATTTCTAGTTTCCATTTCCTATGCTAGACCCTACTCATTTGATTCACCATCTTACATAACATTCATGTGTCATTTTTGTGTTGATGATGGGGGATACATCAAAGCCCTCCTTCGATGAGTCTTTTCCTATCAACTTCAACACATCATTCGAGAATTAGACTTAGAAACCAGTTAGTACCTGCATGCCTCAATGGTAGGCCTCCTCACTTCCTATAGTGGGTTTACATCATTGACCTCTGATTGTATGATTCAATGAATGTTCAACTTCATTTCATTTATTAAAATTCCCCGAAATGAACTAGGGTACCTTTGGAGTCATTGACCTCATTGGTGATTTCCCTCACACTTGTTAACAATTTACCTCAATGATCGGTAATCAAGTGGTTTCTACCATGTTCAACATCAAATCATCTATTTACAGGGCTAGATTCGTACCACGTCGGGATTGGGAAGAATACCCTAGGTTGAGCGTTCACTCTGTTATATACTTTTCCCACGCTGCAACGGATATCATTTGAGCATGATGATATATATATAATTTCTCATAGATCCACATTGTATTAGTATGTGGCTATGTTTGATCATCACGTAGCTCTAGTGTATATTTTTTGTGGCTACGATCAGTTCATGTCCTAGAGGTATGGATCCACATTGTATCTCTAGTGGCCATATCCTTAGTCAATGTTTTTCATGGATCCACAATGTATTGGTCAATGACCATGCTTTGAGTCATATTGTATTCTGATCATAGGTATGCCTGCCTCATAAATAAAGCATATATTAATATTTTTTGATAATTGTTTGCAACTTCTGACAGGTTCTCCAACTCCACACGCTTGCAATGAAGAATTTGTAAAGTGTTTCGGCCATCAATTTCTCTTCTGACCTCACACTTTAGGGGACACTTGTTACACATAAAAATGCCACACTTAAATACCGCACCTTAAGTGTTGCAAGTGTCATAAAAGTGTCATATTCACCTTGCTAAGTGTTGCATACACCTTGACAGCGTGAAATAACATTTGTCACAATCCATAATCAATGAGGAGGAAAATTACATTATATGAAGGTCAAAATACTATATGCACATGAATTATTTATTAATATTCATAAAAATGAAATTAATTTAGTGTTAGAATCCACCTCACATTTAGTTTCCTAATCTCAAGGAGAGGTTGATAAACTCATGAATGATTGAGATATTTTCCCAAACCAAAATCTTAATTTGGTGGATCTTGATAAATATTTTCTCCCTAAAAGATTTGAGATATATTTTCTCCCTAAATATCTTGAGATCTCATTTTAGTGGATCTAGTGAGTGATATTCTCCATGGTGGTTAAGCCTCCAAATCCTATATAATGAGAGATTTCCATGGAAAAGAAGAGGAAGCTTGGAGATATCAAACTTATGATCGTAGGATTCATGCAAGGGTTGGACGAGGAGATCTTGGAGGAGTTGCAAATGATATCATTCGTGGTCTGTAAGTTTTCCTTATTCTCATTTAATATACTTGGCCTATTTCCTTCAAGTATATGGTTTCATGTGCTTGTCTATGTTTAATTTGATTTGCATAGATGAATTTGTTTTTCCTAATCCATTAGAGTAGAAGAAACTCATTTGTTTCTTGTTTTTCATTGCAGGTATTGATTTGTAGCAGGAATTGGATCAACCTTGTGGATAGGAGCAACTAGGACAAACGTCGTAAACATAGTACATCATACTTTACCTTCTCTTCTCTTTTTAGATAAGCAAAATGAGTTTATGGGAATGGTAGTGTCCCAATGATTTTTTCTGTCTTGGTATAGGGGTCAGTAATCCAAGGAAAAATTCACCAATCCACAAAGGAGTATTTCCATAACAATGTGTCCAACGTTACCCTTTACTTAGTCTTTGTCAATCTCATTGATCTACTACTATTCAGCTTGTGCTTTAGAAGTTTATGTTTCAAGTGGATTTTTGTGGAACTTTTCAACTAATTTCACAAAATCACTATGACTTCATCTTATCTATTTTTTAATTAATTTTTATCTTAGAATGGTGAATGCAGCCACATTATTTTGTTGAGAATAAGTTTACACTCTAGAAAGATGGGTGTGAGACCAGCATCGCCACATTATTTCCAGAAGTCTAAGTTTATTATTAATTTTTCTTTCCTTGTTCTCAACCTCTTGAAGAACATTCCATCTTCCATTGTATCCCCTCCATTGTGGGATTCAATCATTTAATTCCATGAATTCATTATCATAGGTGTGATATTAAAGAAAAGAGGAAAGTTTTACTGGGTTTTTTAAATGAAACATTTCACAATTCAGAAATAGGAGTCCATGTTTGGGGCATATTCGATGTCAATAATTGAAGGAGAAATTGGGGATAATAAGCTCCTCTTCTCCCAAAATGTTTCCATCAATACATTGCAGACGTGTGACCTCTAGAAGTTGGGCGTTAGCTTATTTTCTTGGGAAGTCGCGCGGACAAGACTTGGATTCCAGTGGGTTTTACGCATTATGCAAAGTTTGATAATCCAAAATTGTGAGTACTCTGGAAGCTCATCTCCTAGTTTGAATAATAAGTCGAGTCTTTTCATCCTTAGTGATGTTTCATTAGCTATTGTATATACATATATATTAATGCTCAGGTAATGTAGGTAGGGAAGGGAATCATTTATGTTTTGATACATACATGTGTTCGAGAGATCTAGTAGATTGCTGCTTGGTTTGACCTCAAAAGGTAGTGAGACATTTTTCCCTTGAGTACCGTGGAAACAATTTTATTCTTGTAAATTTGAAAAGCGTACATTGATATCTCAGGAATGGATTGACTCTATGTCTTTCAAATATTATATTTATGTTTTTATGATCGTATTTCATATATTATACTTATTTTTTAAATTGGTTCAAACATTGATAAATAAAAGCATTGTTCTCGCACATATTTGACTGGTAATCCATCAAAAGGAGTTAATTAATTTTTTTTATTTGTTAAATTTTAAGTAAATTGCAATGTGTTTGTGGATTGACATATTGCAAAGCATTAGTTTGTGTCTCTTCCATTGATGAAATTTTCTATGACACTACCAAGCCTACAAATAGAACCAACCTTGCTTTCCTTTAAAAGAATAGTGAGCGTAGAGGTTACAAACAGGTTTCATTAAAAACTGCATTGAGAACAAAGGCTAAAACTTAGAGGCTTGATTGTCATCACATTTCTAACTAGTGGTTGTGTGTAGGTTACATTAAAGGACAATAATTTGCTGTGTGTAGATTACATTAAAAGACATTGGACCATCGGCTGGCATATTACATTCTTTACAATCATCAAAAGAAAAAATATATTTATAAAGAGGAGAGAAACAAATGTTATAAGTTTTTTTTCTAAAGGTTTCAGTGTTGGTGAAGCAAGTGGACTCTAAATCCCTCCTTTATGGATTAGATTTTGTAGACCATATACAATATGCTTTCCCACCTACTATCAAAATCATGTGTGGCCCCTCCAAATGTAAAGATGCATGCAGACTCATATAAATGTGTTTTTGTGTTTAGAACAAAAAACTATTGGAATATTTATTTGAGCATACAATGGATATTATGTACTTATGTAGATGTAAAATAGTGATAGACTACCATATACAAAATTCCTTCAAGAAGTAATTTTAATTCTACTTGCTATTAAAATAAACTAAGAAGCATGTTTTGTCCTCTCCAAGCATAGGGATAGGATCTGGATTGGATCATTATTTTATTTTTAGAATATCATGATGCTTCTAGAGTGGAAACAATTGGAGGAATCAACTTGCAAGGTCATTTTAGTGGCATGTTCCACTTTGAAAATTTCATGTTTGAAACATTCTGGAGCCATTTTGAGGTATTAAATGGTATTTTTTGTGGTTAGAAATTTCATGGATAATCTAGGATCCCGTGAATATATTATAGACATCAATACCTTTCCAACGGTTCAAATATCACATCAATCAGAGCTCATATGCAAATATATTCCTATCGCAAGTTGACCTACCATGTTGACCACCACAATACAAAATGATGCAATGTTATCCCCATTACTCATGCATATGGGGCTATCCACCTATGTAATTTCAAGAATATTCTAGAAGCTCCAAAATGCTATCACAATTAACGGTTTAGGATGTCAAAAAACTACCCCTAGATGGCTATCGGGCCACTAGGAGGAGAAGGGGTTTCATTCTATTTATTGTATTTTTTTCCATAACATAGAAAAAAAAATGAGAGTGCAAAATTATAGAGCATAATAGAGGTGCTTAATTTTATGTGTCAAAATTATAGGCCATAGGTCTCAAGTAACTCCATAGAGTGTTCTCTCTTTTGTGTACTTTCATTATTCCCACACAAAAGAAAAGAGAGCAGAACAAGGTCACCTTCTAGTTGGGTTTTCTCCCGTAAGGGTCTACCACATTAAAAATTTGTGTTGTTTTTGGATGGTGTGTGATTGTATTTTAATATTCTATGTTTTCTTCTGTGTTTATTTTTCATGCATAAGGAGAAAACAGGTAACTAAAGATTCTAGAATCTAAAGGAATTTAACCTTCATAGTGTAGATTTCAATTTTGTTTATCAAATATGTTGTGTCCAACTATTACAATCAAATATACATGAAAGTTTACAAATAATATTGGTACCAAAGGATGTTTTGTTGAGGAATTTGTGCAAATTTGTAGGATCCAAGAGTCATATTAAAGAGACGTCACAGAAACCCTAGGCATGATAGATGAGTCTATTTGTAACAACCCTTAATATCTAACAGAGGTGAGATTTGTGAGGTTGGAAGATAAATTAATTAACATATCTATGAATACGTCCCTCATCATGGTGTCTCTAGAAAGCAATCTCAGAGTCCTCGAAGAATTCGGAGGCTCAAACTCAAAGATAGGATCAGACTAGAAAACTAGAGATAATGAAGACCCAAAAAAGGAGTTGTTGAAAGAACTTGAGAAAGAGTTGTCGAGTTCTAGTTCCATAAACCATTCACAGTCCCTATTCACATTGAAAGAAAAAGTGTACATAAATCCATACTAAGGTGAGAACTATGCATTACAATTGAATCCTTGGTTGCAGCAAATAGAATTTTATTTTATAATTCACCATATAGATGAAGAAAAAAATATTTTCTTTGCTACATTGAAGTTAGAGGGGTAGGATTTAACCTTTTGGGAAATCCATACAGAAAAACTTAGGTAGGAGGGTGATCCACTAGTAACTTGCTAGGAGGAATTCAAATCCCTCATCAATTCCCAATTCTAATATATTGAGTATGTAGACGAACAAAGGATATAGTGGCACTACTTTAACAAGAGGCACGAGAATATTATATAGGTGTACACCACTAAGATCAAAAATATGGCCATTGTGTTGGGTATCTCTTCAAAGAACTTGGATGTACTCCTCAAGTGTCTAGCAAGTTGACACAATCATCTATAGAAGAAGAGGATTATCTTCAAGACAAGGATAATAGATGAGGCATGTGTACATGCAAAATACCTCAAAAACATAAGCCAAATGAAGGGGAAACCAAGTGGTTCTAAGAAAAAAAAAACTAAGGAGATTACAGAGAGGGTAAGAATAGGTATAAAGGAGGAAAGTATAAGAATACAACAACAACTACACATTGGTGCATAGATCCTAGTAACCATTTAAAGCATTGAAACATTTATGGCCACACTAAGGAAAAGTGTTGGAAACTATCCCAAGATAAGCCCAAAAAACTTCAAGAAGGAAAGAAAGAAAAATGTTCTTCTAGCCACATATTCGAGAAATAAAATTGAAATTAGTTCATATGTGGATGAGAAGATTTTTTGCACATCAGTGAAGAAGGAGGTAAATATGAATATCCTTCATCGCTAAGAAGAGAAGGATATGATCAAGCTCTTCCTGATCAATATTCAATTCAGGAAGACAAATAGAGATTCTATGTTAGATTTTTTTTCAAATCTTAATATAAGAGTAGTGGATCTATTAAGAAATCTTGGATTGGAGGTTAACAATCATCATAGCTCCTATCCATTGGGTTGGGTGAAAAGGGATCCATAGATCAAGGTAACAAATAAGTGGAAGATTAAATTTGTTGTAAGTGATGGTTTTATAGATTAAGTAGAATTGGATGAGTACAAGTGGATATACATCGAGTAGTGTTTGGAATCCCCAACATGTATATTAGGGATGCAATATGAAAATACCCAACTAGTACCACCTCATCAATGATAGAAAATCCTTCATCATCAATGTACTAAAAGAAAAACAAAAGTTCACTCGTAAGTGCCAATCAAGCTAAGAAATTGACTACTTCTAGAAATAAATACGTTTTTCTGTTTCTAAGGGAAAACCAATTTGGTGAAGAGTCGTCAAATTTAAAGACATTTGTAGAGTGGTGTACTAAGGGGGAAAAAGGAAATTGGAGGAGTTACTAAACTAATACATGGGAGTTTTCCAAGAGACTAAAGAGATACCACCAAATAGGGAAGTGGATCATGAAATCTAATTATTGCTAGAATCCCCTCTGCAAAATATCGGGTTCTATAGACAATTCGTTCTAGAATAAACTGAAGTAAAAATCAATTGCTACATTTATTGGAGGAGGGTGTGATTCAACAAAGTACATCACCTTTTGGGTAACCGATCATGCTTCAAAATTGTGTTGAAGAAGGATGGGACTTGGAGAATGTGTATTGACTATAGGCCATTGAACAAGACTACACCAAATAATTACTACCCTTTGCCTAGGATTGATGATCTATTGGAAAAGATACATCATGCTAAGTACTTCACTGAGATATATTTGAAATTAGGATATCACCAGGTACAAGTCAAAGTAAAAGATACCTAGAAGACTTCATTCAATACAATAGAAGGTTTGTTTGGTTTGTTGGTTATGCCATTCCATTTATGCAATGAAACAACTACATTTATGAGACCAATTTATGATGTTTTATGCCCTTATCTAGATTCATTTGGTTTTTTTCGTTTGGATGATACAATATTTTATATTTATACCTAGGAGGAGCACATCTCACTTCTCATGCAGGTTTTAGAGACATCTAAGAAGCACCAACTCTCATACAATATCAATAAAACTAAGTTTTCTAAGCAATCGTTGGTGTATCTAGGGTATTCCATAGGTGGAGTCGATATCAAGATAGATCGTGTCAATATGAAGGCCATCATGAAATGGCCAATTCCTACAAATTGTAGCACAAATTAAGAGCTTTTTTGGGGAAACAAAGTAGTTGTGGAATTTCATAGATTCTTTTTAATCAATAGATGCACCATTCCATGCAATAAAAATATGTAGTAAGAATTTTTAGTGGGGAAAGAATCAACAGAAGGCCTTTGATAAGTTGAAAAGAAATATCAATCAAGCAATAATGATCATGCTACCAAATTTGTAGAAGACATTTAAAGTGGATACATATGCAAGTGGGTATGCCACGAGAGAAGTTATGATGTAGAGAGGAAGGCATGACTGCTATCATTCTGAACTATTTCATCAGGCAATCCTCAACTACCCTACCTATGACAAAGAGCTCTATGCCTTGGTACAAAATGTCAAAAATTTGATGAACTATCTGATGGGAGAGGAGACAATCATCCACACAGATCATCATATTCTCTAGTATTTTTAGGCCCAAAGTAAGTTACAAAAAACCAGGAACCACAAATAGATGCATTTCTTACAACATTGTCAATTGGTTATAAAGTATAAGAAGGTTAGCTCAAACACATTGGTAGACATGGTGTCTCAACAACCCACATCCAATATTACAACTTGGGTAACTATGATGTACATGGAGCCTTTTATCCATAATGCATACAAAAAATGAGGAATTCAGTGATGCATACCCCCCGTCCCGCGCACCCGACGCAACTCAAATACTAGGTTTGGTCATGTGCAAGGAATATAACACATACCCAAAAATGAGAAGGAAATTCTATTTGGAATACCATTCAAACCTTTAAGTCAACATATATAATATTTCAATGAACGCCATATTCTATATCTCTTGTTTTCTAATATTAATAGTTTCTCTCTACAACCTTATATGTTCCCTTATAATTTATTTATATTTAATTGTATGATTTTGATTTTAATGCATTGTATATATCATTTCACACTATAAACATTAACATTTTATATATCTGAATATTACAATTTTTTTAACTTGAAAATACTAATAGATAAATCACACCCAAGCAAACAAAGTATAAGACTTCAACTTATAGTATGTGTTTTGAAATTTGTTTTCATTGTGATATTGAAAAAGTCATAGTTGAAATCAATATAAAGGATTTTTCATTTATATCATTTCTTCAATTAATTCCCAACTGTGCTGTCAATGCACCCTATTGTGTTATATCATTGTTAAAATCAATAAAACTACTTAATTATGCTAAATCATTTTTCATTGTATCATCACTTAAATCAATCGATATTGTTTTTCATTATGTCTTTATTTAAATCAATGTGATTGATTGTTTTAAAAATAATTTATTATTGTATCATCACTAAAATCAATCGATATTGTTTTTCATTATGTCTTTATTTAAATCAATGTGATTGATTGTTTTTAATAATTTATGATTGTATCATCACTAAAATCAATGAATCAGATTGCTTTTCATTGTCATTGAAATCAATGCATTTGTTTTCTCTAAATCATTTTTCATTGCACGATCTCTAGATAAATGCACCCTATTGTATTGTGTTGTGTTATATGATTGCTGAAATAATTCCAACTTTAATGTTTCTCTAAGTCATTTTTTTAATATTATTAGTGACATCAATATGCCCAAGTAATTAATCATCAATATTGCATTCTTTCTTAGTTTCCATCCTTCAAACATATCAGTATTCTACCTCTTGAATTTTGAAAGATTCTTCATTTTTAATAAACCTATTAAAGAATAATTATATATATTAAGAAGTGTTTCATCCCCTTCATATTGACATGATATGACACTTTGTCTATAGACGAGTAAATACGGTTTAGTTAAAAAAAAAATGAATTAGTATTACATTGTGGCTATGAAAACGTATAACATGGTTTAGTTTGAAAAAACACTTTTGAATTAATATCTAACTATATTTAATCAAAATTATTTTTTGAGAGATAATATTGGTTTGTAATTTGAAAATAAAAATGAATCTAATAATATTTTTGTTAAATATTTACAGATTTGGTAGGTAATAATGACTTATGTTTTTAAAGACTAATTTTGAATTAGAATTATTTTGAGTGATTTATTATGTTTCCTTCCTTTTATTGAAAAAGGTACTCATACACACTAATTAAATTCTATATACAATTATTCTTTAAGATGAAAGATATTACTTGATGTTTTTCACATTAAATGAAGCAATCATGCCAAGTTTTAGTGAGATTAAATATGCAAATTGGCAGTTATAACTCATAAATAAATCCTGTAAGATTTAAATAATAGTATGCACCATGTTGTAAACCAAAAATTGAATGTATCATGTAAAGGTTGATTTCATAGACCTAGCCAGCCTACGGTCGGGTAACAGAATCACCTGACTCTCCCAGTCACCGTGCGACACCACAATCGTTCATTTGGAAGCGAAGCTACACCAACCTACTTAAATTAGACTACACCTTCACCTTATTTCATTTTTTACTTAAGTTATGTTTCTGTTATCTTATAATTAGTTGCAAAAGTAAAAGAAACCATTCATACAAGTACAAATGAAACATATGTGCTGGGGTTCAAACCAGCCTAATACCCAAAATACGTCTTTACACAAAACTTAATAAGAGTGTGTCAAGCTAAACTCTCGTGCCACATGAATAAATTTTATGTTAAGAACCAAATATCAATATAGCATAGAAAAACATTAGAAAAAGTACTCAACACCTTGAGAAAGAGATAATTTCAAATAATAAGCCTCTTCGAGGGGGCAACCTCCTTTTACCCCACTTAAATGTTCAATTACAAGATTATTCCAAATGAAAATGTCTCCTTCATATATATAGGAGACTAGGAGGTATAATTACAACTAATGGAATAAAGCCGACATAAATAAAATAACATTACTAATCTAATATGCCCCAATTAAGGGGTAATGAGCTAATATTAGGGCTTAACATGCCCCTCCCCTTGAGATAAGTGTTTTCCGCAATGCTTGAGTAACTCTAGATGCTTCTATATAAAATACTCATCTTCCCAAGTGGAATCTTTAGCCGATAGTTTCCTCCATTTAATGAGATACTATAAAATGGATTTATTCCTCAACTGATGAATTCTTGTGTCGGTGATGGATTCAGGCTCCAATATGATTTTTCCTTCCTCGTCAAGTTGTGGCAATATAGTTTGAACAGGGATGTTGTCACCTATAACCTTCTTTAAGCATGAAACATGGAAAACTAGGTGTACTCATGAAGATGTAGGAAACTTCAATTTGTATGCCATAGTACCAATCTCTTGCAACATCTTATAGGGGCCATAGTACTTTGGTGATAATTTATTATCCTTCTTGGCTTGCTTGAGGGACATCTATTTGTATGGTTGTAGTCTTAAAAACACCCAATCCCCTACTTCAAAACTTCTTTCACTATGATGTTGATTTGCTTGTTGTTTCATGTGATTCTATGCCATGGTCAGATTGTCCTTTAAGATTTGGAGAACTTGTTGTTGATTCTCGATGTCATCTTCCACTGCTTGAACCTTAGATTTTTATTTTAGAGAAGAAGTGTAGCGTGCCAGTTGCTCTGATACCAATTTCTAGCGTGCCAATTACTCTGATACCAATTTGTAGTGTACCTTTCACTACCCAGGCTCACCCAACCTCTCGATTCACCATTCATTACATGGATTTAAAAACAAATGCATTTAACCAGAATTGAACACACTTAAAACTCAGAGTAAAATATATGGGTACTGCTATAATTAGACAAGCCATAGCATTCATCATTAATTCATTTACACAACGGAAAACATGATAATATATACAACACAGTCATTCCAAAACATGATCAAAGCATAATTCAGAATACTTATCTTTTAACAGCTGGAGAAATCACCAACCAAGTGCAGGCCTTCCACGAACCTCCCAACCTTAGACCACACTGTTCATCAGCTCAACAGTAGGTCACCCCCGAGCTGGGACCGAGCTCCACCCTCGGGCAAGGAATCTAGACTCAGGCTGAGGTTACAGGGAAGACAACACAAACACATTCAACAGGAAGAAGCTCTCCCAGAAATCTCCACGCTCACTTCACACAGACCCTCATTCCCCACATGCCTGTTCCACCCTAGGAGAGTGCACCTTCTCTGTCACCTAGACAGTCCTTCGGCTGCCAGTCTCCCTTACCTTGGGTTACAGAAACAGGCCGGACTGGAATTCTCCGGGCTCTATGGCAGCTACAGGAATTTCTCTCAGGAGTTCTCTTCTCCCTCTGTGCACTCCCTCACCTGGAGGAGTCGCTCACAGGCCAACATGCCTCACGTAGTCCAGTGCTGCGCAATCACAACAATCCACAGGAACACAGACAAATGCTTCCCACAACGACTCGACAATTACAGGATGATCTCACGGTGATGATTTCGGGGCGGCTCCTCACACAGACTAGCTCAGTTCTCCCCGAACAACCAGGGATTCTTCCACTCGAGTTTAACATAGGGAATTTGGGTTCATGGGATGCGTTCTCAGGATTACTAGAACAGACACAGACTCATAGCTCCTGACAGGGTATTACACGGTTTTCCTCCGGCAAACACGGCTAACGGTTTCAGCGATGAATGAGGATATCCAGCAGAGGTCGTACCGGCTCCACGCACAGAGGTTTGGTTCAGAATGGAGGCGAGAGCCCATTCTTGGCTCAGTTCAGGGTTTTTATTTGCATGGACCAGGGTTGACACTTGTCACCCTGGGAACTGCATGTGTTCCATCCGTACGGCCTTCTCCCAGGACTTGGGAAATCACGGGCCCTTCCAAAGGACTTAGGTTAAAATTATGTGCACATGGATTTTTAGGAATAATAATAAAATATTATTCCAGGCCTAAGCCCCCTAGGCTTAGCCCTTAGGCTCCACACTCAGCCCCTTTCCCACCTTCCAGCCCCTAGTTCCTTGCCCCTTCTGTGGACACTCAGTCCCCCAT
>ML787074.1:281018-304479 GCA_009831015.1 Picea engelmannii
TGCCTCTGTTCTTTCTTAAACCTCTTCTGGTTATCCCAAGCCTTCTGAAAGGTAGGCTTTTCCCTTTGCTGTTCATATAGGCATTTCACCCTTCTTATGGTTTCTTCCATGGTCTTAGGATCGTCGTATTGAATTTTGTCACCAATGGAAGGTGGCAGTCCACTTAGATACCTCTGAATTTTGATAGCCTCATCTTTGATGAATGGAACATACTTCAGTAGTTCCAGAAAACTTTGTTCATACTCATCAATGGTCATGCAACCCAGTTTGAGTTCGAAGAACTCCTTCATCTTTCTATCATAGTACCTTTTTGTCAGGTATTTCTTCTCGAAATACCCCTTAAACTCCTTCCACGTGACCTCTTTCTCTCTGATGTGCTGCACTTGCACAAATTGATCCCACCACATGGACGCTTTTCCTTTCAGCTGGTACATTGCAATTCTTCCCTCTGCATGAGCGGAATAATTTTGCAGCTGAAAATATTTCTTCATGCCAAGCAACCACGTCTCATCATCTTCCTCCTTCTTGTGCTCCCCATCAAATGTTGGAGGTTTAATTTTATTCATTTCTCCTTTCAATTCCCCCCTTCCAGATTTTTGATGTTTTCTGGTAGGTGATGGGCTTGAACTGCTATGTGTCTTACTGCCAGAACGTCCTTGGGAGCGACTGTGATGTCGGCTTCCACTCCTCAAACTGCTTCTTCTCCCACGAGTTCTTCGACTCTCTGTCGTACTTGAGTCTCTTTATTTCTCAAGTTTCTTCTCTATTCTTTCCAGACTCTGCATGAATCTTAAGTTTAATTTCCCTTGCCGATCTTTGACTTTCATGAGCTTTATGCTATCAACTCGACGTTCCTTAGCCTCTCTTTGTAACTCTTCAATGATTTTCATCATATGTCCTTCCTTATCCATCTCTTTTCCATGCCCATTAGAGTGATATCCCTTGACTCCTTGGTTAACATCCTTTCCTTCTTGATCGTCTTCCATTTCAGGGATAGTTGGCATTCTTCCCCACTCCATACTTGGCATTGATTGTCTGGAGTTTTGGCCTCTGTTGTATTCAGAACACACACTGTGCAATCCAATTCAAATTGTTAGGCCATTAAACTTCATGAATATCCCACACTATTCATAATTAATACGAACAAGAATGAAAGTTATTTTGGCTTCATAAGTTTTCTAAGTTCTGTATGGATCTGTGTTTTTCGGGTGTCCAAACTTTAATTCAGTTATTTTGGAACTTCCAGTTTCAGAGTTTTGCAACTCCTGACGTCGAGGTTTACTATCCTCTCGGATTCCCGATCTCCGATATGCCTTAGCCCTTCAAGCTATGCCCTAGCCGATGTGACCGTTGTCTCGCGACCCAAGCCTTATCCCTTATCGGGGTTCTGGGTTTTGCAAATATAAATGCGCCAAACGCTTGACAGCGGAAATCCCGATTTCTCGATTTTCGATGGGCTCTGTCCATGCTAGCCCTCCAGGCTATAACCTCACCATACAACCGCACTATATGACCTTAATCAACCACTCATTGGGGTTCGGCGATTTCAACGTCATGCTCATACGCTCACGGGATCTCCGATGGGTCCCAATCATTGACTGGTCGAACAAGCCTTCTTCCTGTTGTTATAATTCTGCCATCTGTCCTCCTGACAGTCGATGTGGCCCCACGCACCTAAGCCTTATCGGGAAATCGCGTATCGTGATTTTCCCATGCTCGAAACCTTTACCTCTAAAATCTCCGATATCCCGATGCCCGATATATGATGCGCCTTTCGCTTTAACACATCGCGGTCAAGTCAGGTCCATGTGACCTATGTTCATATGACCACAGTCATACACTTTTTTTGGGTTTTCGGGGTTCAGGGTTTCAAAGTATATGACTCACTCGTCACTGGGGTTCCCGATTTCTTGAATTCTCAAATCCCAATTTCCAATGAATGACCTTTCTATCGGGACTTTTCGCTGATCCTCCATCACCGATGGATTTACTCCTTGTCAGGTCTTTTCCTGATGGTGCAGATATCCGTCACATGTCCACTAAATGAATGGTCTGGATCTTGTCGCGAAATCGCGGATCACGATTTCGTGTGACAAGATTTCTACGTGCTCGAGAACTCCGATTCTCCGAGTTTCGACTCTCTCAAGGATTCTGACACGTGTCCTCCCAATATTTACGGCTATGATCCCTCCTCAGGTTTTCGAAATCACAGGGTCTCGATTCTCTTGAGTTCTAATATCCCGACGCCCCTTCGAGATTTCTCCTCTACCCATGAGGGCTTAAGTCTCGCGCGACTTTCGTCAACTTGGACGGTTGGCCGTTAATCCCACAGGGATCTGATGACTCACGATCCTCCCGAGTTTAACTCCTGTGTAATATCAATAGGTTTTAAACCTCGTGGACGTTATCCAGATCTGGCAGTTGCAAGGGTTTGCCTTCCCTCCTGAACAGATCCGACGGTTCTCACACCATCAGTGTAGAAACCTATCTTCCTGTGGTCGTAGACCCTACCAGTTGTAATTTCATAGCATCGCTAAACCTCTTGAGCTTATAAACATGGTCAAGCAACTACTTGACACATTGAAACAAACCAACGTT
Source organism: Picea engelmannii (assembly GCA_009831015.1). Taxonomy (NCBI): domain Eukaryota; kingdom Viridiplantae; phylum Streptophyta; class Pinopsida; order Pinales; family Pinaceae; genus Picea; species Picea engelmannii. Next base: position 283,617 of record ML787074.1, read on the forward strand.
CAAAGTTGGCCATTCCAGGCCCAATTTCTCCTCACATTTTTGGTCCAAAGACCGCTCCACTGGCCCATCTAGGCTCATTGTCGAAACCTTGGCTCTGATACCAATTTGTAGCGTGCCAGTTGCTCTGATACCAATTTGTAGCGTGCCAATTGCTCTGATACCAATTTGTAGTGTACCTTTCACTACCCAGGCTCACCCAACCTCTCGGTTCACCATTCATTACATGGATTTAAAAACAAATGCATTTAACCAGAATTAAACACACTTAAAACTCAGAGTAAAATATATGGGTACTGCTATAATTAGACAAGCCATAGCATTCATCATTAATTCATTTACACAGCGGAAAACATGATAATATATACAACACAGTCATGCCAAAACATGATCAAAGCATAATTCATAATACTTATCTTTTAACAGCTGGAGAAATCACCAACCAAGTGCAGGCCTTCCATGAACCTCCCAGCCTTAGACCACACTGTTCATTAGCTCAACAGTAGGTCACCCCTAAGCTGGGACCGAGCTCCACCCCCAGGCAAGGAATCTAGAATCAAGCTGAGGTTACAGGGAAGACAACACATACACATTCAATAGGAAGAAGCTCTCCCAGAAATCTCCACGCTCACTGCACACAGACCCTCATTCCCCACATGCCTGTTCCACCCCAGGAGAGTGCACCTTCTCTGTCACCTAGACAGTCCTTCGGCTGCCAGTCTCCCTTACCTTGGGTTACAGAAACAGGCCGGACCGGAATTCTCCGGGCTCTATGGCAGCTACAGGAATTTCTCTCAGGAGTTCTCTTCTCCCTCTGTGCACTCCCTCACCTGGAGGAGTCGCTCACAGGCCAACATGCCTCACGCAGTCCAGTGCTGTGAAATCACAACAATCCACAGGAACACAGACAATTGCTTCCCACAACGGCTCGACAATTACAGGATGATCTCACGGTGATGATTTCAGGGTGGCTCCTCACACAGACTAGCTCAGTTCTCCCCGAACAACCAGGGATTCTTCCACTCGAGTTTAACACAGGGAATTTGGGTTCATGGGATGCGTTCTTGGGATTACTAGAACAGACATAGACTCATAGCTCCGGACAGGGTATTACACGGTTTTCCTCCGGAAAACACAGCTAACAGTTTCAGAGATGAATCAGGATATCCAGCAGAGGTCGTACCGGCTCCACACACAGAGGTTTGGTTCAGAATGGAGGCGAGAGCCCATTCTCGGCTTAGTTCAGGGTTTTTATTTGCATGCACTAGGGTTGACACTTGTCACCCTGGGAACTGCATGTGTTCCATCTGTACGCCCTTCTCCCACCACTTGGGAAATCACGGGCCCTTCCAAAGGACTTAGGTTAAAATAATGTGCACATGGATTTTTAGGAATAATAATAAAATATTATTCCATGCCTAAGCCCCCTAGGCTTAGCCCTTAGGCTCCACACTCAGCCCCTTTCCCACCTTCCAGCCCCTAGTTCCTTGCCCCTTCTGTGGACGCTCAGTCCCCCATCACTCTTTCATCGTGGACGGTCTGCACTGGTGGTATTTATATTTTATTAATTGACCTGCATACATACAAGTATATCAACAGGCTCCTGGCCTTCAACACTTAGGCTCCCTGGCCTAACAAAACTCATAAGCCTACAGCTTATACAAAAATTGGCTCACCAGCCTATAGAACATATTTACAATTCTTTTCATATAACATGATTTGTAATGGAGCTCGGCCTTGGGGACACTACAAGAAGTGATGGAAGGAGGGTGGTATCCATAAAGTTCCATAAATGGTGTCATTTTTTCTGTAGTATGAAAGGAAGTGTTATACCACCATTCTGCCAAGGATAACCATTTGAACCATTGGGTTTGTTTATCAGAGACAAAGCAACGAAGGTAGCCTTCTAGACATTTTTTCACTATCTCAGTTTTTCCATCAGATTGGGGATGATAGGATGAGTTATGATCCAATTGAGTACCCAAACAAGAAAATAATTATGTCAAAAAATGTCCAGTGAAGATGGGATCTCTATCACTTACAATAATCTTTGGGCTGCCATGTAGCTTTTGAGTTGTCTCCATGAATGCAGTGGCAACTGTACTAGCTTTGAAAGGATGAGAGAGTGCACAAAAGTGTGCATACTTGGTCAGTTTATCAACAATCACCATGATGACACTCTTTCCTTCAGACTTCGGTAACCCTATGATGAAATCCATGGAAACCTCCTCCTAGTACTGAATTGGGATGGATAATGGCTATAAAAATCCTAGGGTCTTAATTGTTTCCACCTTATTTTTTGGCAAAAAAAACATTCTGCCACAAACCTTTGAACATCAGTTTTAAGGCCATACCAAAAAAAATCCTTCTTGACTCTATGGTAAGTTTTCAAAAATCTCTAGTGCCCTCCTACTAGAGAGGTGTGCAATTCAAATAGTACCTTTTGTTTAAGTTGGGAGTTCTTACATAAAAATAAGTGATCTTTGTACCATAGTGAATCATTTTTCCATGTAAATGTATCTAATGCACTGGAATCCCGTTGCAACCTTTCAATGAGAGTCCACACTTTTTTGTCATTCTTCCATTCATGTCTTTCTTCTATTATTCAATCGGGTTGGATGATCGATATAGCAAAGAGAAAGGCCTCAGCATATTCATCCTTTCTTGAGAGTGCATCTACCACAACATTTTGCTTCCCCTTTTTATAGACGATTTCAAAATCATAACCCAATATCTTGGTTACCCATTTTTGTTGTTCTTCTAAATATAGTATTTTTTCCAAGAAGTATTTAAGATTATCATGATCTGTTTTGACCTTGAAGTGCCTACCTATTAGGTACGAACAACATTTCCTCAATGCATGTAGTATTTCCATCATTTCCTTCCCATAAATGGATTTGTGTAAGTCCTTTCCCTTGAGTGATCGACTTTCAAAATCTAGGGGCCTTCCTTCTTGCATTAGGACAACACCAATTCCATTTCCCGAGGCATCACATTCCACAATAAAGGTTTTTGTGAAGTTTGGAGTGGTTAAGACAGGAGCTTTGCACATCACCTCTTTAAGTTGTTCAAAATCTTTAGTTTCCTCTGGAGTCCGTGAAAATGCATCCTTCTTAGTTAGTGTCATTAAAGGTGTTTCTATTCTTCAATAGTTCCAAACAAACTTGCATTAGTAACCTGTCAAACCCAAAAATCCTCTAAGATTTTTCAATGTTTTGGGAATCGGCATGTCCATCATGGCCTTAATCTTGTCAAGCTCTACCTTGAAACCTTCATGAGATACAATATGACCCAAATACTCTAGCTCCTTTACTCCAAAGAAACATTTGGATGGTTTGGCATATAGTTGTTGCTCCTTTAGTAGTTGTAGCACCTTGTCAACATGTCGCACATGATCCTCCCAAGACTTGCTATATATTAGTATATCATCAAAAAATACTAACACAAATTTTCGAAGGAAGTGATTCAAAATGGAATTCAACAACCCTTGGAATGTGGAAGGTGCATTTGTAAGGCCAAAAGGCATGACCAAAAATTCATAATGGCCTTCATGAGTTCAAAATGTTTTTTTGGGGATATCTTCTTCCTTCATTGTGATCTGATGATACCCTGAACGGAGATCCAATTTTGTGAAATAGATTGCTCCATGTAGTTCATCTAACAATTCATCAATGATGGGAATGAGAAACTTATATTTAATAGTGATATTGTTTATCTCTCTATAATATGGACACATACACCATGCGATATATTTCTTGAATACCATTACCACTGGTGTAGAGTAACAACTTTGGCTAGGTCTAATAATGTCAACCTCTAACATTTCTTCAACCATGCGTTCAATTTCACTCTTCTGGGCATAAGGGTATATGTATGGCCTGATGTTAAGAGGAACACTCTTAGGAATTAGGTGAATTTCATGATCATGATTTCGAGCGGGTGGAAGACCTTCGGAAATATCTTCAAATACTTTGGAATGATTATCAATGATCCCTTGGAGATCTTGAGGAATAGATGGCTTAGATGCTTGAACATCTAGTTAGCATAGTTGTGCAATAACACCTTGATGCCCCTTTTTCAATAATCTTGTCATTCCATTAGAGCTTATCACCTTACCAGGTTTCCCTGTGATACCTCTTAACTCAATTTCTTTTCCTTCCAATGAAAATTTCATGAAAAGTTCTTGAAAATTAAAAGCCATTGTTCCTAATGATTGTAACCATTGTATTCTTAGTACAACATCTGCCCCACCCATGCATATAGCAATCATTGGACTATTCATTACATATTCCCCCATAGTAAGATTGATCTTATTGCATTTTCCTGAGCAATTGATAGTTCCTCCATCTGCAATCATTACTTGAAACTTTGGCACTGGATATACAAAGAAATTTAGAGCTTTGGCTAATTTATAGTGAATGAAATTATGAGTACTACCAGAATCAATTAGAATTATTACCTTTTTATTTTTGATGTATCCTTCGATCTTCAGTGTTTGAGGAGTGCTAATTCCATCCCATGCATTACACGATATCGTGGGAGTCAACTCTTCAGACAAAATTGCTTCTACGTTTTCATTTTGAGATGGTTCTTGTTCTTGTTCTTCTTCCTCTTCACAATCTATGTAGAATAATTTCTTCTCACCACACTTATGTCCCTTACTATACTTGTTGTCACAATTAAACCATAAACCTTTTTCTTTTCTTTCCTCCAATTGTTGAGGTCTCAGCCTTATAGGTTGAGGTGTTTTAGAAGAAGGAACATTGTTCTCTCTATAGCTATTAGGATTGGTCCTTCTAGCAGCCATAGCCATATTTTTACTTTCAACATTTCTTGCCACCTTAAATGCATTCTCCAATGATTTGGGTTTCGAAGGAGAACCTCATGTTGAATGTTATCTTTTAAAGTTCCTATGAATACATCAATCAAGTGCTCATCTGGAATATCAGTTACCTTTATATTCAATCTTTGGAAGTTCTCAATGTGCTCGATAACTGAACCCTTTTTCTTGAGATTTATCAATTGGCTAAAGAAGGTATTTCTCCTTGTATCCTCATAGTGTGCTATCATTTCCTCCATGAAAATTGTCCAAGTGACGAGTGATTTGCGAGAACAAAGCCATCGATACCATACAAATTGATTAGGTTTTAAATATAAAGAAGCAATTCGTACCTTTTGTGTATGTGGCACATTATGTAGATCAAATAATTTATACATCTGAAGTGTCCATGTGATATGGTCCTTGCCATCAAAATTCCTCATATCGATCTTAGGAATGTGATTGTTCTTCAAACCAAAGTTGGAGTTTCTCCATTATTGATTCACCTTCCTTGTGTCCTCATCATGAATTTCATGGGATGCATTTTCACTTTCAGGTGTCTTCTCTATTATGAAAATTTTCAACACTTCCATGATCTTCTCTTTTAAACCATCCATCTTTGCCTCAAACTTAGCTTCGATCTCTTGTATTTCATCTATTGTTACTATCTTCTTTTGTAAATCATATATGTCCCTACGCATTTCTTCACCTTCATCAAGAGTCCAAGTAGGATTGTCTGGAGGCTTAATTGGTGTAGAAGTTTCCTTTTTGGGTGGCATGTTGGCCAAGTATCACTTTTGAACCTTGATTTTGAGGTGGTTCTGCTAGACAATATTTATTCTATTGTATCTCCCAAGTTTCAGCCCTTTTGGGTATGAAACTTTATTTTATGTAGTTCTTTGATATTTCTTCTCTGCAATGCCACAAGTTTGATCAACATTGGATGTGCCAAGTAGAATTTATGGTGACTTCCCCACAACTTGCTGCTTTTTGGCCTTTCGAGGAGATATCAATTGTATAGCATGCCCCACACAAAATAATTGATATACAATTCTGAAACTTGTACCGAAAATACTGTCCATGATCCAACGAAACCGGTCCCACTCAATTTTTATACTCTAGGAAGAAGTTATGATTGTTTTACTTGAAGCACCTTCTTGAGACTAGTCAATAGGACTAGTCAGATACCTTATCTTACACAGGGTGTATCTACAAATTTAAGATGACCTAGAAGCGGAAATTTTTACCACAAATACCTTACTAATTTTTGTGAATATCCTCCAGATTTCAGGGTCTGAAACATTACAAAAAAAAATTATAGTGAAAAATCCACAATGACTCAATTCAGGATAATTCCAGAACCCTATCTTGTACATGCTATATCTCTGAAAGTATACGGCCTCAAGAGCTTAAATTTTAATCCAACGTATCTTGATCCGTCTACTAAATATACTCCTAGCCGCTCCTTCTGAAACATTGTATAAAAAATGTTATAGTGAAAATTCCAAGGTATCTCAGATGTATCAATGAAACCCCAAGACGTTGAGCTCTGATACCATATGTTAAGAACCAAATATTAGTATAACATAGAAAAACCTTAGAAAAAGTACACAATGCCTTGAAAAAGAGATAATTTTAGATAATAATCCTCTTCAAGGGGGCAACCTCCTTTTACCCCACTTAAATGTTCAAGTACAAGATGATTCCAAATGAAAATGTCTCCTTGGTATATATAGAAGACTAGGAGGTATAATTACAACTAATGGAATAAAGCTGTCATAAATAAAATAACATTACTAATCTAATATGCCCCAATTAAGGGGTAACGAGCCCATATTAGGGCTTAACATTTAACATAAATAGCTTTGTCTTAGTATTATTTGTGAAAGTCATATAATTTTTCAGTAAGGTGCCTTTATGCATCCTTCCTTCATCATCGCAAAATGAACCACCTCAGACTTCATCTCTGCGATACCTGTGATTATGTTATGTGTGTCTGTCCCCTCATTCGGTTAAGACTTTTCCTTCTTTCCTTAGCTTGGAGCGAACCTTCCTTCCTTGCCACAATTCAAACTTCCTTAATAGATTCCTTCAGAAGGAATTTCCTAGATCTGTGAATGCTCCTCCCCAAGTTACCCTCAAGGGTCTACTTAAATCCTTTGGGACAACTCAAATCCACTCTTTGGTCACTTCCTTAGACTCTTTAATCTACGATCATGGATAACTGTCTCCCAAATCCCACCTTAGTTGAATTCCAAATGTCTAGCTCACACCTGGTTAAATAGTCACACGCCCTTCCCTTGTGACAAAACTTTTCAAACTGATGTGCCCTTTTGATCGCAAGGTGATTCAGACTCTTCTTTGTTTGTCCACTTTCATGGGTTGAGATAACTTTTCAAGGGGTGCACTCACCTTCCTTGGGCGCGCCCTTATTTAACCAGATCATCATTCTTCGGTTAAACATGCTCAACTTGTACCTTCATTCGTTTTATTTCCCAACTTCATCACAAGATGTCCATCACACATATTGGGTATTCATTTTATTGGGTGAGCATTCTTTCTATGCACCCATCATCACCAACTATTTTTTTCTTCGGTGGCATGCCCATTTCTTCGTTGTTCTCTGACCCAACCGACTCTTCAAACAAGTCACCAACCTCCTTTGCAAGTCCATCTTGGTGAATTTGTACTTGGAACGACATCACATGCCCAAGTAGCCCAACTTCACTCATGAAATAATCGAACGTTCGATGACTCATCCGAATCGCAAGTATTAGCTCGTGGAGGGAGCCCGCACACTCTAATATGCTCCTGAGGTGTGACAGTTGATAACAGGCAGTGTATAAAGTTGTCTTAATTGTATAAGTACTAATGTTTATATTCTTTCTTATATTTTTATGCTTAATCCTTAAATCAAGAAACCACGTTGTAATTTTTTTTTAACTTAACATTTTAGCTTTCTTAAGTGCCACATAACAACCAAAAGAAGATGACAAACATTAAAAATTACTTAATTTAGAATTAATGTGTTTTTAATTAAAAGATAATTTTAAAAGTCAAATAATGATAATTTTGAAAATCAAATACCTTATAAATTTTAACATAAATTTTATTAAATTACAAAATAAGAATTTTATAAATTTTAATAATTTTTTATTTAGTTTTATATATTTTTTTAAATCAATCATTTTTTTAAAACTGTATGGAAACAAGTTAAAAAATTAAAAATAAACTAAATTAATAAAATTTGACTAAAACTGGTAATCTCGTATATTTCGAAATCTTTTTTTTAAGTATTTATATTCAAATATTAACATGATGTACAAAGAGTCACATCACTATTTTCATCTAATAAGTAAAAGAAACCCGCATGTTTTCCAATCCACCAATGAAGGGAAACTAGGTTGGCTTTCAAAAAATGACTATAGCAGGATAGTAATAGAAAAAATATCAGAAAGTCTATGAAAATGAAAGAAAATGACCCTAGAGAAACTAGAAACATAAGCACGTGTAGCTGAACAAAAACAAAACCAACAAAAATATGACATTCATAAATAGATATGTACCCAATCATTGAGATTATTCACCTGAAGAGATGACATTGAAGTCCTTTCCCGAGTTGTCGCATCCCAAGGAGGATGATAATACCTAATAAGCGAGCCACCAACATGAACCATATGGAGAGAGCAATCATTCCTTTTGACTAACCAAGAGACCAGGGTGAGGAGGAACCTGTTATGGTCTTCTGGAGCTTCCAATCTTTGTTTGAACTACTTGTAATCTTGATCTTTTCGAAATATTCCATGGGATACCATAGTTTTGGTATACCAATATAGAACCGATGTCTTGTAAAACTTTGTATCCTTGTTCTCGGAGTAGCCGAGATCAAGAATTATTTCTCCTACTTGTTTGTCCACATATCCATATTTCTAATATCCCTTGATGATATTGAAATCATATTCTAGATGTTGCATGGCATATTTTTCATCTAGGGAGAACAAATTTTCATAGACCTCAACTTCCTCCTTTGTTGCAAGGGCTTCTCAATTCTTGCGAGCATGATTTGAGCGACCATGAATAGAGAAAGGATCCATGTAAAGTGCTAAAAGGGCGATGCAACAATCACAAGTGGGGACCAAAGTGAGCCGATAGAGATTATTCAAATATGACCAGAACCAGAGAAAAAACCAAAGAAAGAGGTAAGAATAAACTAAAGATGACATGTAGGCCATAATAAGTATTCTAACCATCTTCATGACAAGAATAACAACGTGTATAGATATCCAGAAGGAACTTAAAATCATAAATGAAAATTCAATCTTGAAAAGGTTGGAGCTCATCTAATTTGTACCTTTCATTCTCTCCCACTCCCCGCCCTCGCTTCCAACGAATCTTCCTTGTATTGAAAATAATTTCTCATTCGTGGGGGTTTCATGTTTGAAAGGACAGGGAAATCCTTCCCACTACCCATGCAACCCACTACATCATGGTTTTCCTTACCATATGGCACCTAATCCATCCGATGGATTTGAAGTATTAAAGAGATAAGTATTAGAAATTATTCTTTAGAGAAATATTGCTTATGTCCTCCGATTGGGAGTCTATAATCATGGAAGGATTAGAGACATAGATTCATTGGCAAGAAATTCTACCACTTTTTTGTCCTCTTTAAAAATATGGGAGGGGATAAGGGTTTAAATATGATGAATGATAGATTTAAGGGTATCAAGAATGGATTCTAGATGCCATTTACCATGGAATTTGCTTGGAGGAGAGCCATTTTGTGAGAATATGAATGATGATTCGAGAGTCGCCTTTATAAATAATCTTATAATAATGTGTTGAATGGTTTACTCGTAAACCATGAAGAAGAGCCTAAATATTATCTGCATTATTGGAATTAAATCCCAAATATCTCGAGAATATTGTAAGAGTATTACCATTTACATCTTTGAATACTCCACCATAACTAGCAAGCCCGAGATTGCCATTTTAGGTTTCATAAAAATTGAGTTTGACAAAGCTCGGAGGAGGGGGATACCAGGAGGAGGGTGACGAAAGAGGAATGGGATGAGGGGTTGGGGAGAGATACGCAGGACGGGGGAATGGAAGGGACTTCTCTGTTATTTCATTTAAGAGAATAAACATTCCAGGTGTCTAAGCGAACAATCTTGAGGATATGTAGCCTAATAGTATCCCAAACTGAAGAAAAATGAAAGGTTTCTTCTTTGAATATGTTCCTACTTATTTATTTTTATGTTTACCAAAGGATAAAGACATGAAAAATATTTGAAATATGATTGAGGATAGGTTTTTCAAAACCTTGATATCTCCAGGAGGAAATAATCATACAGACTGAAGCCCTGTATTGATCATATTGACATAATATGGTGAATCTATAGTCCCAGAGAGTTTTTGAAGGAACAAGAATTGAGGATATGTTCTAGAGATTCCTATACTCAATTTCCCTTAACAAAAATACCCAGGCATCAAACCCTTGATGGAGTTCATCCCAAGATAAAAATTTCCCACGAGCCACCTCGAAAAACAAAGGTGGCCACTTTCGGCCACAAGTTCAACATCCATTTTTTTTTCATATATATTACAAGGATATTGAGGTATGACTATCCACTATGGAGTAAGATTCTTTTATATTGAAACAACCCAAACTTCGATTTCCCCATAGAAGCCTATCTCAAAGATTAGAGACTCTTATTTTCCTACTAAAAATATTCGATTGCAAATGAAGAAAAAGGGGTTATTTTGAAAAGTAATATGTTCTAGGTTCTTTGACTAGGATCTCCAATAAAATGAATTTAAGTTAGTGTGAAAATATTGATAGACTTTGTATCCTTCTTTATCTTGGATATTGTCTTTTAGGGTCAGCAACTAGACCAAAATTGTGGAAGCTACTTCCATGAATCTTCCCAGAATAGGACAGATCTTCCATCTATGACTTCCCAGAACCTATGAGTTTGAATTAAGGATTTTTGTTTCCAGGTAGAATTCCATATTAGGGAGCCACATATATATCCTTTCATTCTAATGAGATTCAAGGATTGAATGTGATAATCATATTTGTTTCACCAGATTTCAAACTAGATCTCATCCTTTGATTGGTGCCAATTCCACCAAGTTTTCACTCCAAGAATGCTATTAAGAATTTCTAGGTCTCTCAACCCTAATTTTCCTCTTAGCTTTCGGAGACAGAGTGTTTCAAGCCACCAAAACCCAATTCATGGGAGTACTAGAACCTTGCAATAAAAATTCCCACTAGAGAGACCTAGTGACCTTGAGAATATACTTAAGGGAAGTAAGAGCTAGGAAGAGATAAAGTGGGATGTGATGTAGGAGCATCTCCCACATCAAGTGAGCCAGCGCGGAAGCGGAGGACAACTGGACAAGCGCCAGAACAATTTTTGAAAACACCTTGAAGTTGTTGCGTGATCTTAAATGAGCCATTAAGATGAAGCACACTTTGTATATTGTAACTGGACCTTGACCCTTTAAGCTCTCGTCCTTAGTAGATAGACGACATTTAAGATAGTTAATACAGGTAGATAGAAATTTAATTCTAGATTAGACTGTTTGAGAGTGCAAGAAGGAAACAAGATATAGACACCCTCATTGTGCATTGTATCATTATTATGAAGTAGCATTGTTGAAGAGAGCAAGAGCATGCAGAGAGCTGTGTAAGAACACCCATGTATAGACATTTGAATTAATAGAAAGCTTCGATTCAAATTTCATGGTTTTGTGTCTATTCTCTGTGTAATGATGTTGATATGCTCATGAATGTCTGCTTCCAACTATAAATTTTCTTTTATATGTTGTGTATATGATTTCATGTTTGATTTTGAAGTTTGAAAGGGTGATGGAATGAGTTTCAATTGTTTCTCTATTTGAGCGAGCGAATTCCTGCAAGGAGTGCAGTTGAAGTGTCCGCAAGGAGTGCGTTGACAGAGGGTTCAGATAGAGATAGATTTTGTTCTCATTCACCCCAAAGGTGCAGTTGGGCATAGGATCCATGCAAGAAGTGCGCAGGCCAGTAAAAGTCTCAGGGTTGCGAACCTGAGTGAAGTATTGAAGGACTGTTGCCGCAGGTGTGCGCAGAGTTGAGGAACTTCAACACTTAGACGTGGTTGAAGGTTTTCCGCAAGGAGTGCATGCAAGAGTTTCTTTCTGAGGACTTGAAGGTATTGGAGAAGCTCAGGAAGGATAAAGCCTTCAGATTTGTTGAAGGATAGTGTAGAGAAGTTGTTCCTTGAAGGTTGGCAAGAAGCGTCGCAAGTTTGCATGCAGGTGGACGAGTTCCGCGGAGGAATACATAGTCATTTCGCAGATTTCATCAGGAGGAATGGACGGTCGGTATTCTCCAAGGAGAATTCGCAACATCCCGTGAGCTGTTAGATCTCACAGAGTAGCAGGGGAAGTACGGCGGAAGTATTCCTGGGAGGCTAAAATCTCAGGAGGGGAAGAGCAGTTGATCTGAGCCATAAGGGTCGTAGGATCTACACATGAAATCGTGTATCGTGTTTTCGTGGGTGGATGTCCCATGCACACAACAATAGGAGTAGCAAAATCATGAAACGCGATATCTCAACGACAAAGGAGCAGTGTGGGGCCACAAGGATCAGAGTGGAGGATAGGTGGCACGAGCTATCAGAGTTTTGTGGTGAGAAAGTTCTGAAATATTGACATCAGGATTCGCGATATAGAAAAATCCGATATCCCGATGAGGTGACAGGGACGTGGAAAAGTCAACCTGCCAGTGCATCGGAGTTTCAGCGTATCGGGGTTCGGGAGTCGGAGAGACAAGGCGTTCGATATCGCGAGTGCTGAAATCACTATAGGAGAAGTTCTGACAAGGTAAAGGAAAGGGTCAGCGTTGACTTATATCAAGTTTTGGGGATTAGTGGAACCAACGCTCGACCATTGGATTCACGAAGTTGCGAAGTCCGATCTCCTGATTTGCAAAGAAGGGGGGGATCCCACGAGGATTTTTGTGGGTGCAGATTTACCGATAGGGAAATCGAGGGACGTTAAAGTTCTTCGGGCCATGGTAAAAGGAAGATCCTGTGAGCGGGTGTGCAAGCAATCGCGTGCCTGCGCCAAGTGGTATCAGAACCTGATTCTTGTCTGTATATTTCAGGCAAGGGAGGCATAAGAGGTAAAGAGCACTTTGATACACACCAAGTGGTATCAGAGCACAGAAAGGTTCTTTTCTTTCTGTAGCAGAGAAGAGGAGAATTCACCATGCTGCTGAGAAGAGATAGAGAGTCACCCGATCCAGAGGATAGGGAAATGTCGCGATGAAGAGGCAGGCAGATCACAGATCCAGCCATAGAGAGACAAATGCGTGATCTCCGAGCTAGACTCAAAGACATGGAGACAGCACAAAGATGCACAACTAGTGTAGGGGATCTTAGTGATTCCGAAAGCGAAATAGAGGTTGAACATGAAGAGGAAGTTGCAGCTGAAGATGCATCAAACGAGCGTTTCATCAGAGCTATTGCCAGGATGGGTGCAAGGGAAAAGATGGACATTCCAGTTTATGAGGGAAACTTGGATGCAAAGGAGCTTCTAGACTGGATTATATCTCTAGACACGTACTTCGACTATGAAGATGTTGAAGAAGACAAGAAAGTCAAGCATGTTGTCACATGCTTGAAGGGACATGCAACATTGTGGTGGGATGAACTACAAGCTGACAGACGTTGCAAGGGAAAGCAGAAGATCAAGAGATGAGATAGGATGATCGCGAAGATGAAGCCGAAATTCATCTCGAGGGACTATCAAATTACTCTGTTCAGGAGGATGCAAAACCTGAGACAGAAGCTGATGACAGTGAAAGAATACATTGAGAAATTCTACAAACTGAACATCAGAGCAGGTCATCGGGAGAGTGATGATGAGAAAGTAGCCAGATATATGAATGGCCTGAGTTATGATATCTAGGATGAGATGAGCATGGTAACCATCCGGACGGTGGAAGATGCTTATCAGATGGCTTTGAAAGAAGAAGAGAAGTTGAGCTGAAAACAGAGTCAGAGGGGCAGAGGCAGAAGTCAGCCTAGAGGCAAATCAGTTGCCCAAGATAAATTCCAAAAGCTCAGGGAGGACTAGAAGAAACCTCCAACTCGTATAGAGAGAGGTGGAACCTCACAGAGAGGGCCATATTTTGAACAGAGAGGGCAACATAATGAGCAAAGAGGAGATTATGCTGATAACAACACTTTTCCTCGTACTAGAGGTAGAGGCAGAGGAAGAGGTGGAGTAATCACATACTTCACATGTGGAAAGAATGGGAACAAGTCTTACGAGTGTCTAGAGAAAAAGAAAGAGATTGGAGAAGCTCACATCACCGAGGCATAGAGGCGGGATGTTGAGGCAGAAGACGCTGAAGGCGAAAGATCGCTCATGATGCGAAAAGTCCTTTTGACACCCGAGAAAGAGGTGGAAAGTTCAGTCCAAAGGACCAGACTTTTTAGGACTGCTTGCAAGACCAAGGACAGGGTATGAAAGGTTATAGTGGATAGTGGTAGCATGGATAATCTCATTTCTACGGAGATGGTAGAGAAGATGGAGCTGGAGACGACTGGTCATCCAAGCCCATACAGAGTTTCGTGGCTACAAAAAGAACACCAGGTAACTATCACAAAACAATGTTTAGTTGAATTCAAGATAGGAGGATATAATGATAAGATCTTATGTGATGTCATTCCTATGGATGTTTGTCATCTATTGTTAGGTAGACCATGGAAATATGACAGGAATGTGATCCATGATGGGAGAATGAACACATACACCCTAGAGAAGAATGGGATGACACACATGTTTCTTCCAATTAAGGATAAGGAGGTGAAGCCAGAAGTAAGCAAAATTGTACTTCTCATGAGTGGGAAGGAACTTCTTACATAAGTTAAGAAGAAGGAGGATCCACAATTCTTTGTGGTCAGGAAACCAAAGATTGTTCTGACTAGCACAAGAGTGGATGATTTACCAGATGAAATTCAGGAACTGCTGGAAGAGTTCGCTGACATAATAGTAAATGAATTACCTCGTTCGTTGCCACCCATCAGGAGTGTGAGTCATCATATTGATCTCATACCAGGAGCCAGTTTTCCAAACAAAGATGCGTACAGGTTGACGCCGCAGGAAAATGAAGAGGTTAAAAGGTAGGTCCAGGATTTATTGGACAAAGGTTTGGTCAGGGAAAGCTTGACTCCATGTGATGTTCCAACAGTACTCAGTCCAAAGAAAGACGGAGGCTGGAGGATGTGTACTGACTCGAGGGCGATTAATAAGATAACCATTAGGTACAAATTTCCATTGTCGAGGATGGATGATCTGATGGATTGCTTGAGTGGAGCAAAATATTTTTCAAAGATTGATTTGAAAAGCGGTTATCACCAGATTCGCATGAGAGAAGGTGATGAATGGAAGACAACATTCAAAACCAATGAAGGGTTGTATGAATGGCTTGTTATTCCATTTGGCTTAACAAATGTGTCGAGTACCTTCATGAGGTTGATGAATGAGGTCCTGAGGGAGTTCATCAGTAAATTTGTCATTGTGTATTTAGATGACATACTGGTTTACAGTAAGACAGTGGTAGAGCACTTGAAGCATTTGGCTATAGTGATGCAGAGACTACAGTAGGAGAAGTTGTTGATTAACATGAAGAAGTCCTCATTCATGAAGACAGAGCTCATTTACTTGGGGTTTGTTATTTCTGCAAATGAGTTGAGGATGGATCCAGATAAGGTGTAAGTGATTAAGAATTGGCCATCACCGAAGAATATATTTGAGGTGAGAAGTTTTCATGGACTCGCTAGTTTCTACCGAAAATTCATTAGGAATTTCAGTGGAATTAGTGCAGCAATGATGGATACAGTGAAGAGGCGGCATAAGTCTTTTCACTAGACAGCAGAGGCCGAAAAGAGTTTCAATCTGTTGAAGAGGAAGATTACGGAACAACCAGTTCTGGTGTTGCCTGATTTCCAGAAAACATTTCAGGTGAAATGTGATGCAAGTGGGTTTGCAATCGGGGCAGTCTTAAGTCAAGAAGACAGGCAGATAGCGTACTTCAGCGAGAAGATGAATGAGGTGAAATTGAAGTACTCCACATATGATAAGGAGTTCTATGCTATCATACAAGCATTGAAGAAATGGATGCATTACTTGATCTCGAAAGAATTTGTTTTGTACAGTGACAATCATGCACTACAGTTTGTGACTCAATAGGAGAAGTTGAATCAGAAACATGTAAAATGGGTTGAGTATATGCAAAATTTCACATTTGTGATTAAACATATTTCTGGTACTGCTAACAAAGTTGTTGATGCTTTGAGCAGGAAGTGTTTTCTATTGCAGGAGTTCCGAGTCAAGACGTTAGGTTTTGATGATCTCAGGGACATGTACACAGATGATCAGGACTTTAAAGAAGCATATGAAGCAGCTGAGAATCCAGTTCTCAGAGACAGAAGCCAATGGGCCGAATACATGATCCAGGAAGGATTGTTGTTTAAGGGCAATCAGTTGTGTATTCCAAAATGCTCCATGAGGGAGAACTTGCTGAAGGAGAAACACAGTGGAGGATTGGCAGGACACTTTGGCCATGACAAAACATTCGCAAAATTGAATGAGTCAGATTTTTGGCCGGGAATGCGAGAAGATGTGAAGATATTTGTAGACATGTGTAGAATTTTCCAGCATTCAAAGGGAAGGAAGCAGAATGCAGGATTCTATCAACCATTGCCCATACTAGAGAGGCCGTGGGATGCAATAAGCATGGATTTTGTATTGGGGTTGCTAAGGACACAAAGAGGTGTTGATTCAATCTTTGTGGTGGTGGATAGATTTTCCAAGATGGCAGACTTCATTCCATGTCAGAAGACTAGTGATGTGACTCACATTGCAAACTTGTTTTTCAAGGAGGTCATTTGACTTCATGGTTTGCCGAGAAGTATAGTTTCGGATCGAGATACAAAATTCATAGGGAATTTTTGGAGGACCTTATGGAAAAAGATGGGAACTAACCTGTTGTTTATTTTAGCGTATCATCCTCAAACGAATGGACAAATGGAGGTGGTGAACAGAAGTCTGGGAGACTTGCTGAGAAGCTTGGTGACAGAGCACCACAGCCAGTGGGATAACATATTACCGCAAGCAGAATTTGCATACAAAGACTCAGTGAATCAGAGCACAGGCCAGAGTCCATTTCAGGTTGTCTATGGGATGCATCCAAGAGGAATTTATGAACTGAGAGATTCAGAGCAGACTAAAACCAGGAGCACTAGTGCAGAAGAATTCGCTGAGGCGATGAAAGAACTTCACAACTAGGTGAAGCAGCGATTGTTGGATTCAAGTCAGGAGTATAAACGCAGAGCCAATCATCATTGGAGACAACTTCAGTTTGAGGTTCGTGATCTGGTTCTGGCACATTTGAGGAAGGAAAGATTCCCTAGGGGGGACATACAATAAATTGAAGATGAAGAAAATTGGGCCATGTAGGGTCTTAAAGAAATTTGGGGCGAACGCTTATGAGATTAAATTACCTGATGGGATCAGAATTTATCCGATATTCAATGTCTCAGATTTGTACCCATATAGATCTAAGGAAACAGGGACTAGATACAAGCAGTCAGTGATCCAATGGATGAAACAGATGCCAGTTGCAGAGAAGCCACATATGGAAAGCATACTGGACAAGAGAGTGAGAAAGAGGACTAGGCGAAAGAAAAACTTTGAGTATCTGGTCAAGTGGAAGAACCATCCAGTTGGATATGCTAGCTGGGAGACTGAAGCAGAGATACAGAAGCATGGACAGACCATGCAGGAGCTCATGGATAGGATCCCATGAAAGTTTTCAAGCGAGGGAGTATGATGCAGGAGCATCTCCCACATCAAGTGAGCTAGCGCGGAAGCGGAGGACAGTTGGACAAGCGCCAACACAATTTTTGAAAACACCTTGAAGTTGTTGCGCGATCTTAAATGAGCCATTAAGATGAAGCGAACTTTGTATATTGTAACCGGACCTTGAGCCTTTAAGCTCTCATCCTTAGTAGATAGACGACATTTAAGATAGTTAATACAGGTAGATAGAAATTTAATTCTAGATTAGACTTTTTGAGAGAGCAAGAGGGAAACGGGATATAGACACCCTCATTGTGCATTGTGTCATTATTATGAAGCAACATTGTTGAAGAGAGAAAGAGCATGTAGAGAGCTATGTAAGAACACCCTTGTATAGACATTTGAATTAATAGAAAGCTTGGATTCAAATTTCATGGTTTTGTGTCTATTCACTGTGTATTGATGTTGATATTCTCATGAATGTTTGCTTCCAACTATACATTTGCTTTTATATGCTTTGTATATGATTTCATGTTTGAGTTTGAAGTCTGAAAGGGTGATGGAATGAGTTTCAATTGTTTCTCTATTTGAGCCAGCGAATTCCTGCAAGGAGTGCAGTTGAAGTGTCCGCAAGGAGTGCGTTGACAAAGGGTTCAGATAGAGATAGGTTTTGTTTTCATTCACCCCAAAGGTGCAGTTGGGCACAGAAGCTGTGAAAGGAGTGAATAGGATGGTAAAAGTCTCAGGGTTGCGAACCTGAGTGAAGTATTGAAGGACTACTTCCGCAGGTGTGCACAGAGTAGAGGAACTTCAACACTTAGACGTGGTTGAAGGTTTGCTGCAAGGAGTGTGTGCAAAAGTTTCTTTCTGAGGACTTGAAGGTCATGGAGAATCTCAGGAAGGATCAATCCATCAGATTTGTTGAAGGACAGTGTAGAGAAGTTGTGCCTTGAAGGTTGGCAAGAAGCGTCGCAAGTTTGCACATAGGTGGACGAGTTCCGTGGAGGAATACATAGTCATTTCACAGATTTCATTAGGAGGAACAGACGGTTGGTATTCTCTGAGGAGAATTTGCGACATCTCGGGAGCTGTTAGATCTCACAGAGTAGCAGGGGAAGTATGGTGGAAGTATTCCTGAGAGGCTAAAAGCTCAGGAGGAGAAGAGTCGTTGATCTGAGCCATAAGGGATGTAGGATCTACACGTGAAATCGTGTTTTAGGTTTTTGTGGGTGGAAGTCCCATGCACACAGCAACAGGAGTCATGAAATTGCGAAATGCGATATCTCGACGATAAAGGAGCAGTGTGGGGCCACAAGGATCAGAGTGGAGGACAGGTGGCATGAGCTATCGAAGTTTCATGGCGAGAAAGTTATGAAATGTTGACATCAAGATTCATGATATAGCGAAATCAGATATCCCGACGAGGTGACAGGGACATGGAAAAGTCAACCCGCGAGTGCATCGGAGGTTCAACGTATCGGGGTTCGAAATTCAGAGAGACAAGGTGTTCGATATCGCGAGTGTCGAAATCGTGATAGGAGAAGTTCCGACAGGGTAAAGGAAAGGGTCAGTGTTGACTTATATCGGGTTTCGGGGATTCGTGGAACCAACGGTCGACCACTGGATTCGCGGAGTTGTGAAGTCCGATCTCCCGATTTGCAAAGAAGGGGGGGATCCCACAAGGATTTTTGTGGGTGCAGATTTCCCGATAGGGAAATCGAGGGACTTTAAAGTTCTTCGGGCCGTGGTAAAAGGAATATCATGTGAGCGGGCATGCAAGCGATCGCGTGCCTGTGCTAGGATGTCTTCAAGGACCAATTTTAGAACAATAAGTTAGAAAAATGTGTTGAGAGGATACAAGGTCCAACTTCAGAGATTGTTTTGAATCAAGGAGAGGATATCTTCCCCAAAAAAAATACAAACAATTGAATGCAGGAGAGAAACATGAAGGTATTTGTATGAAAGGGAGCTCCTAGAGAATCAAATAATGTGGGACACATGGAATTTGAAAGAGAAAATTTGAGATTTTAAATGATTGAAAGTAGTGCCTAAAGCCTCCATGAAGTCATCCAATATATTTTTAAAAATATCCTACCTCTTTTTCTAATGGAATTCCCATGAACATGGTGTCATCAACAAACTAATTTTGCAAGAGGGGGGATTATGAGGAATGAAGAGATATTCTTTGAATTTTATGAGAGTGTATAGTAGGTTTTAGACTATGAACTAGCCCTTCAGCCATCAGAATGAAGATAAAAGGAGAAAGGGGATCGCATTGTTAGATGCCTCGGAAGGGATGAAAAGGGGGCAAGGCCAAGCCATTAATCAATAGGGAGAAGAAGTCTAAGGAGATGAAATTAATAATCCAAATGATCCAAGAAGGATGAAAGAAAAAGGAAAAAATAACATTATTGATGTATTTCTAACTAAGTTTGTCAACTTCTTTGGAAATATAAATATTGATCAACATTCCTTAGGATTTGGTGTTTTTTAAGGAATGGAATACATCATGGGCCGATATAATTCTATCCAAAAAATTTTGACCTTCCACATAGATAGACTATTATAGGGAAATCGAGAGAGGCATGAGTAGTTGGTGGCGTAAGGATATGACTTTGGTGATGATTTTATAGATAACATTACATCAGGAAATAGGTTGAAATTTGTTGGGGTAAGTCTCTTTCTCTTATTTGGGGATCAAGGTTATAAAGGTGGAATTAAGAGCAGGGAGAACATTGGATTTTTTCAAAGATTCAATAGTAAGAGACTAAACATCATGATTGACCATAGGCCACCAATGGTGGAAAAAGTCAGACATGAAGCCATCATGATCTAGAAACTTTCCTAGGGCCATATTCATGACATGAAATTCAACTTCATCGAAGGATATGGATGTTGGCAAATTCAGTGGATAGAATGCAGTGATGATTGTTGTCATTAATGGCAACAGTAGAGACAATAGGATAAGAAGGATAAAATCTCAGGAGGAATAGCCTTGAAGAAAATGCGCACAGCAAGAGCTTACAGAGGAAAAAGGAAGAAGAGGCAGTGACCGTTGGATCCCATCCAAATCTCCCGAAAGAACCAGGACCGTCAGATCTGTAGAAGCTGCGAGAGAGATAAATTCATCGGAGAATCGGGGATCGCGATTTCAAAGTGCAAAGAACACTTGACAACAAAAACCCCGAA
>ML787074.1:330069-341946 GCA_009831015.1 Picea engelmannii
TCCAACAGAGTTACTCACCCTTCTTTTTTTGTCTTAGTATAGATATTGCGCGTATTATTGGGGGTCACTTGAGAAGAAAATCATGTGGGGATATTTTCGAGTTGATTTCGGGATTATATACCTTTCTTTTGTGTGTGGATCGGACTGTCGATTCTTTACCCAGACATCATTGTTGTAATTAGTAACCTTAGTGGCCTATCTCTTTAGGGTCTTTAGACAAGGTGACTGTGGAGGGGAAAGTCTTCATGGTACCTAGAATCGTCATTGGCCAAACTCACTCAGGCTCCCTGGAGGATATAACCATGTTTATGTGTGGGATCTTGTACCAGGGTGTAAGTCCATTAAGCAGGTTGTCAACATAACTTTTCCACCCACTCTATCTCATACCCTTCTTACATTGTTCTCGCGACATTGTATTTCATCACCAGCTAGTGTGTTCATTGTGAGAAAGTTTTGTTTGTTTGCTTGCTTACTAGATTTTTAATGTGTGATGTTTGTTTTCCCTCATAATCATTAGGTTGGATCTGTTTTAAATAGCTTCAGTTTCCACAATGACCAATGAAGGAACCCCTTTGCCAGGGGAACATTTTGTTTTTTTTTTCTTACGGAAACATTGGTCCTCCTCACATTGCTACTTTGAGCCTTCCATGTCTCACAATTGGATTATTGGTATGGTTGTTTTCCACTCAGTTAATCCTGAATGCAACAAGTTCTTTAGTATTAAGAACTTCCCCCCCAAGAGCATCAACCTCATGTTGATCCTTCACCTTCTTCATCGGTAAGATCTTCTTCACCTTCTCCACTTGCAAGGTCTTCTTCTATTTCATCTTCTTCGTCGAGTGAAATCTCTGAAGCTAGTAACCCGGTGGCTAAGAAGAAGAAGAAAATGAAGAATAAGAAGAAGAAAAATAAGCAAGGATCCAAACTTCCAACCACTGCTAGACATGCTGGAAAAAACACACATTATTGATAATTGTATTGGGAGTGTGGATGATGCCAAGATCACTCAAACAACCCATAAACCCAAGTACCCTTGCCTACTTTGTAAGGGTAGCTATATTCTTAAGGATTTCCCTGGTCTATCCAAGGTTATAGAAGCATGGTATACACACCCTCACCAACCCATTTCATCAGCCTCTGAACAACATGTTGATGACCTCCTGTCAACTAGTCAGGATACCCTTGGGAAGAAGAAAAGTAGAGTCAAGCTCTCATGTATGTTATGTGGAGGGTGTCATCAAAATCCCCTTTTCCCTCGTATGGGTGAAGCCTCGAAATCACTGGAAGACATGAATGTTTACCAACCTCAACTTCCAGTTTCTTATCACAAGCTTACTCTCGATCCACATGTAGTTGATGGAATGATCAATCTGGTCCCTTTGTCGGTCAGTGTGGTTGATCAGGTAGTCAATCTGGTCACGTCCTTAGTTGCACCAATTGACAAAGTGGTCGATCCAGTCCCATCCTTGGTCGATCCTAGTCTCTCGTTAGAGAGTGAAACCTAAGTGGTCGATCCATTTCCATTCATCGATCCCATTCTCCCCTTGGAGAATGAAACGCAAGTGGTCATTTGATCTCGTCATCAGTTTCTCCTACTCTCCTGCTAGAGAGTAAACTCGATACTGCCCACGTTTTTCTCGTTGATACAAACACTACCGTGTTGGGGGGGATTACTCCTTCTCTAGTGGAACCCCCTCCAAGTAATGAGGCCATCCTTTTTTATTGGGGTGTGCTAACGGGACCTAGTCTTCCCTCTCACATTCCTTTCAAGATTATAGTACAGGTTTGTGGTCAAGACGTTCCTCACACATTAATAGACGAAGGTGCATCCGTTACTATTTTTTCCTCTATTCCTTGACAAGCTTTGGGTTATCCTCAGCTTGTGTTGATTATGTAGAATCTATTAGCTTTTAGCAGAAGAGCCAATCACCCTTTAGGAGTCCTTCCTCAGTTTCCTATAACTTTAGGAGGGAAAGTTGTCTTTATTGATGTTATGGTAGTCCAAGACCCATTGGATTTCGATTTAAGTGGGAGAGATTACGTCTATGCCATGAAAGATATCATGTCCACTCTTTTTTTTGTGATATCTTTCCCTTACGATGGATGAATTGTGACTATTTATCAACTTCCATTCGTTGGCCTTGACTTGACCATCAACTCAATGAGTTTCCTAAATGGTTATTTCATGTAAACGGTATCGCCCCCGCCACAGATCAATTATGTGGCGTTTTCTCCCATTCTTTCAACTACTAATTCAGATGAGCCTCACTGTATTCTCATTCTCTTATGACTGGATCCGTTAGTTGACATAGTGATCTCTTCAGTAGGGCTATTGGAGCCTGACCTCCTTACCCCTATCGCGACCCTCGACATGTGTTCCTTCCAAAGTGTGTTTCTTCCATCGAGTGAAGACCTCTTGGATTCCATGATCGAGTTTTGTCCCTTGATATAGTGTCCTTCCAAAACACTATCCTCTTGGAATCCGTGATAAAAAAGAGAATCTTTGAGCATGATTTTATGATTTCAAGCTCGTTAAAAAATGAAACCATCTTCGAGGATAGGTTTTGTGTCTCTGTGAAAACCTCGTTAAAAAATGAAACAGAGGTTGTGAGGATTTTTTTGTGTCTCTGTAGAAACCTTGTTAAAAAATGAAACAAATCTTACAAGCATAGTTCTTGTTTCTGTGTCAAGATCATTAAAAAATGAAACAGAAGCCTGGGGATTGAACCTGGATTCTTGAGCATCATTTCCCCCACCCCTCTTCAATTGAGTCAAGTAATTCATTACATATAGTATTTGAAGCTTATTTTCATCCTCTTGTTCCATTGGACGAACCGAAGCTTGGGGGGCAATGCTTTCAGTAGTTGACTTCATGCTGAAGTTACGTCGCTAGCTTCTTAAGCTAGGTGCTAAGTACCAACCATCTCTAGATTATGTGTTAGGAAGTCACAAGAATAGTTTTTACTTTGGTTAAATCTTGTGTAAAAATGAAACCAGATCCAAGTATAGTTTTGGCTAGTTTTAAGCTTTTGTAAAAATAAAATCTATCCCAAGCATAGTTTTGGCTAGTTTTAAGCTTGTGTAAAAATAAAATATATCCCAAGCATAGTTTTGTTTTGTTTTAAGATTTCATAAAAATGAAAACAATCCCGAGCTCAGTCTTTGTTATTTCTCATGCTCGTAAATATAGGAGAATGTAACCAAGTAAACTATTATCACTTTTTCCGACTCTTGAAGGTTTTACGAAAAAGGAACCCCCTGGAGTTCCCTTTAAGCTCTTTTCAGACACTCTAAAAATGAAAAGATTGTTGAGCAATATTGTTCTTTTCATGCTGACTAAAGTAATTGAAGAAAATGTGTATTGAGTGGTATCTTATATCTTTTCTGGTCTCATCAGACTAACTTACAAAAAATGACCCGATGAAGTTCTCTTTAAGTGTTTTTCAGACTCTCTAAAAATGAAAAACCCTGGAGTTTTCTTTCTTTGTACTCATAAAACAAACATCAAAAGGCCCATATGGGACCGAACCATCCCTTCCTAGGGTTCGTTAAATATACTCCAAAGGACTCATCCAAAGGATGAGCTTACAGTTCAAGCATATGTTATCCTCCTCAAACTTGTGTAAAACTAAAGAGGTACTCGCCAGAAATGGTGGGTGCAAAATTGGGAAAGAAATGTATCTAAGCTTGTATTATATGGAAGAGTTTCTTTTGAACATGATACCCTTTCACTCATATTGTGTCTAGGTTGGAAATTTTGCTTGTCTCTTGATCATACTACTTTATAAGATTACAAATTGGTATGTGATCCCTGTTGTTGAGTCAATGTTTCCAAGACAGTTGTCGTGACGTTAATATGTTCAAAGATAAGTTCAACCCAAAAATCCTTCTATTGCATCGACCATTTATGTAGTCCCTAAGAATTCTATTGCATCAACCATTTCTATAGTCCTTAAGCCTTCTATTGCATCGACCATCCCTGAGTCAGTGTTAAATCACCTATTACTCTGATCTACTTCAAATATTTTTACCCATTTTGTGTCATTGAAGGATGTTACATTAAGGCCTTCCTGTGACGAGTCTTTTCCTGTCGAATTCAAATCATTATCCAAGAATTAGACTTAGAAACTAATTGGAACGTTGGAACCTTCATGCCTCAATGGCAGGTTTCCTTGCTTTCGACAATGGGATTTCATCATTAACCCATTATCGAGAGATTTCGTCGAGTGTTCTACTTCAACTAACAAATTTGCACTCGTTGGATTGTACCGGTGTACCTTGGGAGTCATTGACATTAATGGTGATTTCCTTCACATGTATTAACAATATTCATTAATGAACGATAATCAAGTGATTTCTACCATGTTCAATTTCAGCACATGTATTCGCATGGTTAGATTCGTGCTATAGAGTGGTGGAGATGAAGACCCTAAATTTTTCTAATAGATTCAGGTTGCATTGGAGTATATTTAGATTGTAATGTTGCATAGATCCACAGTGTATGTCTTGTGGCTATGTTCAAATTTGAGTCTTTAAACACATAGATCCATAGTGTATTTTTGGTGGCTATGTTCATATTTCAGTCATATTGGCATGGATCCACATTGTATGTTTAGTGGCCATGACCTATCTTACTTGACATGGATCTTTATATGTCGGCATTTATGCTTTGAGTCATTTATATTTTGAGTATGGGAATGCCTACCTCAGTGATGGAGATATTATTGTACTGTATTTCCTTGTTTGTTGGCAGGTTTCCAATAGACATGTTCCTTGTTCCCTACACATACTCGACAAAGTATTTCATCTATCACTTTGTTCTAAATTCATACTTTGGGGGGCTCACTGTTACACATTATTTTCGTCACCCCTATGACCGTTAATGGTGTAAACCTATAATTGGTCTTTAGAAGGATCAGTGGCCCGAATTCCTGAAGAAAGAAGGGAGAATAACTTTGCCTGAGAGAAGAAGTTGTGTTTTACTTTGTAAAAACCCTATTAAGGAGGATCGTTGTACCCTAACTAATGTTAGGGGTACGATGATCCCAGACCATCGCTTGCTTCACTAAACTTGGTCTACAATGTCGTCACACTCTGCTCAGTTATAGGGGTGAAACGATTTTTGTACGTGGGAAAAACGAGCATCTTCTCGATGCATCTAGAAAGAGAAGATTCTCTGGTGAGGTGGCCTCCGATCGGTTTGGATCTATGTTGCATCCCTGATATCTTGGGATCGTCCTAACCTCCTCACCCTATCCTTTTCATCTTATAAAAGGAGAGGAGTTCTCATGGGGAAAGTTAGTTGTTTTGTAGCTTGGAGCTTTTGGAGCTTGTATGTTGGCTTTGTGATTTTCTTTGTCAATACAGATTGTTGATCTCAGAATACCTAGAGAAGAAGTGTGTGGGAAGCAAGGAACTGTTGGAAGGGACCTTACAACTTGAAGGCATCAATGGTATTCTCCTTTTCATATCTCTAATACATCAATATATTTATTTCCCATAAAATTGGTCTTATTTTATTGTATGACTCCTTGATCACATACATAAGTTTTGTTGAGTATACATTGTTACTTTCACTTTGTTGGCTTGTGTCTTTTTACAGGTTTAGCATCCCATAATCCTTGGAATGGAGGGAGGATGACACTAGCGAGGACACATGGCATTTAAAATGCATGCCATTTATCTCTTGTTCCTCAGTATGTTTGATGATTGAAAATTAGGGAAACTTTTATATTTTGTCTTGTTTTGTTCTAGTATCGTGGTGAAACTAGAGAGATCAGTTTTTGTCTACACTTACCAATTAATCCGATAAAAGATAGTCCTTAAAGAGGTATGCATTCTCATGGCACTACACACAACAAAAGGGTATGAACTCATAGTCTAGGATTTGTATCTAGTCAATGTTATGATAGCTAAGGTAGATCGATTTAGGGAAAGAGATATAAAAATTCATGTAGATGCAGATCCGTGCATAGGAAGTGTAGTGACCTTGCTTAGTAGAATTTGTATATTTAACATATTTCCCTAGAGTGTTACCTATTCCTATCGAGATTTCTTCATCCCGGTATTCATGTGGAAGAGAATAGAGAAAAAATTATACTAACACATAGGTACATTTTTCTTTGTTGGGATTGAATATCAGAGATATAAGACTATTGTGTGAAAAAAATGGGACCCATTTTCGAAAATTCTTTCTTGGTCCTTCTAACTTCGAAAAATGGTCATGAAAAAACCTTTATATTTGAGCTTGAGATCGAAGTGATCTTTGGGTTTCCAATGTGATTTTATCCAACAAAAAGGTCTCGTTCTGCGGGAAAAATTCCAAGAAACATATCGATGACCACATGATCTTTGATGTACTTAAAACAATTTTCCATTCACTCTGAATGGATTTCACATTTGGGCATCACAACTTCCCTCAAAATGAAGTGAGCAAGTTGCCAATTGGGTTGAGCAGCATTACGTTGCAGAGGATCTTCCATGCAATCATCAAAATATCGGTTTGGTGGTTTGCATTAGTATCATTGTTAGCTTGAGTAGGAATGCAAGAGTGGTCGTCATGAGATGATTTATGAGTGCCTTTGCCACCATTATTTAGGGCTTGAATCTAGGGATGGTGCATTTAAGAAGTGGAGAGAGCCCTAAGGAATTTTTTTTAGGAATTACATATCTTTTAAAATCATTCAGACTAATTGTTATAGAAATATTTGCCTCACCCTATGCAAATTTTCTTAGAAGGTCTTTTTCCATTTTCCTATGCCGACTTGAAGTCCCTTTTTGCAAATCCATGAGCTAAAAACAATATTTTTCCACATATGCGGTCCCTACCTATTATAAAACATGCGTATAAGCCGCATACATTGGGTTTTGTGCCAAAAATTAAAAAATGGTGTCAGGTTTCCATTAAACATCACGAGATCTATGATCCTTGACCTTCCATATACTAGAAACTTTCCGACTAAGTCCTTCAATTCCACTTGAAGGCTATAAATGGGCCAAATCCAAGCTATAGAAAAAAGGAGAAGAATTCAACGTATATCTTGATTTCATTTCAGTTAGCCCATAACACATATAGGGGTGATTTCAGTGAATTATTGTTCATCTGGTATTCCAAGTTTGGTTTTTGTTGGAAGTTGCAAGCATTCGTGTAAGTTCGGATAAGAAAAAACACTGAAAATGCGTTGGCCAACGCTAAGTACAAAGTCATGGGTGGTCCGTAACACGGAAAGACAAATGTACATGACCCATCCCAGTCGGTCACGACTCACCACCCATAAGAAAAGAAAAAGAAAGAGGGTTAGAGATATCACAGTTAAAAATCCATGTGCCACATTAATTGTGTTGCGCCCGACATTCCACAGGAAGATGATAAGTATCTTCCTGCAGCAATCGGGATCCTGCAACAGTTCGATTGGGAGGTGCCAGATTGGGTCATTGTGCCCGGTGGGAACTTGGGGAATATCTATGCCTTTTATAAGGGGTTCCAGATGTGCAAGGAGCTGGGTTTGGTGAATGATATTCCTCGCCTTGTCTATGCGCATGCTGCCAATGCCAATCCTCTGTATTTACACTATAAGTCTGGGTGGAATGACTTTAAGCCTGTGACTGCCAATTCCACCTTTGCATTGGCGATACAGATTGGTGATCCCTTGTCAATCGATTGATTTGTTTATGCAATGAAGAATTCATATGGAATAATCGAGGAGGCTACTGAGGAGGAGTTGATGGATGTTGCAGCTCTAGCAGATCTGAAAGGTATATTTATATGCCCTCATACTGGGGTGGCTCTTACAGCATTGACGAAGCTAAGAAGTAAGGGTATTATTGGGCTAAATGACAGAACCGTTGTTGTCAGTACTTCTCATGGGCTAGAGTTTACACAATCCAAGATAGACTATCACTCGAAAATGGTCCCTGAGATCTAGAAAAAGATCTGGATTACATGGATCTGTGGGGATCCTGGTTGACCATACAATTGATGGGACGTGAGGATCCCATGTGTTCTCCATTTGGAATGGAGGTGGTATCCTCGAACCACAGTGTTGCCGAAGAGAATGTTCAAGAAGTTCTTCTACAGATTACATAGAGGTATTTTATTTGTTGTTTGATTTGAAGTTCACTTATTCCAAGAGAATTCCCACCGTGGAATGGAGTGCAAGATTCAGCGTCTTATGATTCTATTACATTTTTAGATATTTGCGGAACATGATAGAGGATTTACGTTTCTGAGATGTCAGGTAAATGGGCCTGGCAATCCATATCTTGGCCGTGCATGGCATGATTTCTCTCGCGTTGTTTACATCAATCTCCAGCCTGACGCCTGGTCAGACTTTGTTCACCCAAAATAGAAAAGCACTGCATATTATGGTATGTACAAATGCATTTGATGGCGCAGAAGAAGTGTGGAGAATGGAGAAATGGTTGATTGAAAATCATGGGTTTCATCCACAATATGTTGTTTCAGAATTGAATGAGAGAGACTTCTAGTGCATGTTTGATGGTTCACTCTACAACAATTGCAGAGAAAAATACAGAGTTGTGGGAACTTTCATGAGTGTCTACTACAAAATAAAGAAGGGAAAAAAGACTGAAAAGGAGGTTCAAGAGGAAGAGAAAAAGCAACTTGACAATGCATATGCCGAGTTGGACCAACCTGTGATGGAGTAACTATGAATGTTGGCTAGGATGCTTGATTGAGGAGACCTTACAATAGGATGCTTGATTGAGGAGACCTTACAATAGGATGCTTGATTGAGGAGACCTTACAAATTTTATCTCAAAATTCAGTTCATTTTGATTTAGCTCCAGTGGAGAAGGTGTGCCCAGGAGTGGTGCCTTCCGTTGATATTCTTCCACTCATTGCTCAAGATTCTGTCCATATGATCGCAACGTATGAGGGACCAAGTTGTCTATGATCTGTCTACCCGTGAGCATGTGTGAACAAAAACCACATTGTTGTTTGTTGTTCCACTTTGGTATTTGTAGATCTATGAAACATAGTTTCCTATGTGGTTGACGTGAAGACGTGAAACACATAGAAGGAGAGTCATCATTGAGGAGTTGCATCTTGTGGTTCTATATGAAGTTCTGATACAAGGGGGTTGATTTGATGGCTTTCTAGATAAGTGTCATTTTTCGTAGAGAGGACAGAGGACGCATTACATGGAGGTGTTATAGCGAAATGAAGTGAGGTGTATGTGCTCATTCCGTCGGACTCACACATCCTCCAAATCAAGTCACAAAAGTAAGATTGAGTTGTTCTTATATTTCTTGTTTGAAGGTGTGATGATAGTTATTCAGGTTGTGTGAAGTGGTTGTGTGTCTTGGTCAAGAATGATGATGAGATGTAAATGGACATAAGTAATGGGCTTGTGGTATTGGGAATATGATTGGTGAGAGTATTGTCGATATTTGATGTATCTGATTGAATTGTTGTAGGGGGTGCATGATCGGTTGTACCCGACACCCCGGGTTATGGTCCAAATTGTAATGCTTATCCATGGGAAAGCTAATTTCCCCATGTTTGTTGTAAGCCCTGATATAAATAGGCATACATGTTGTAGCACAGGATGTGATACTCTCTCATAGACAAAGAGGTTGTTGTATCAAGTTGTGGAATTAACCACTAGGGTAGGTACAATGGTGGTAGGTGTACTCGTATGCTAGCTTGATGTTGAGTCAGAGACTTTGGATCTTTGATTAAGGTGGGGATGTGAGATGGAAGAATCTCAAAGTGTGAGACCAAGTTGTGAGTCTCGAAGTGTGAGGGACCAAGTTACGTTTAAGGGAGAGTTTAACATTGATCGTCTATGTAGCTAAAAACAATTCCTAGAGAACTAGTGGTTACAGGAAGATGACCCATGTATTCCGGTAGATGGATTGTGTTTTATATGGACATCAATAATTATATGTAGGTACAAGATGCAAGAGAAAGAAAAGAAAGTTCAAGGATGAAGCCCGTAGTAAAGCAAGCTCAAGTGAAAAATTGAAGCCATGACAGTGATGAAGATATGACCACAAAGATATTTAGATAAGTAGTCATTAAGGGAGAGTGTTGGAATATATAATTCATACTTATCTAATATACTTGCTAATGTATTGAAAGGTAGAGTTAATCTCTACGTGAGTTGTGTGATCTTATTATTAAAAGGTTGTTAGAGAGTTGGATTTATGAGATCCTAAATTCATGTTTATGGTTGAGATATTTGCTCAACCTCTCATCCTATATTTGGAATAAGTTAGCTCTTATAACTATCATGAGCTCTATATAATGAGCCACAAATGTATTGTATAATGTAATTCAGTAATCTGCCACAAATGTATTGTATAATGTAATTCAGTAATCTAATAGTAAGTTCTCTCTGATCTGTTAATTAATTCCATGAGCCACAGTAAGAACATCATCTCCGGAGCATGCTGTTAACTAATATCAATCATTAAATGCCAAATACAAATGAATTCGAATTTGATTGAAGACTTTGTCCGATATTATGTCAAAAAGTGGAACAACTTTCACTGTACACAAGCCACATTTCACGTGAACGAACACTTTCTGTCGAACCGCAAGTTGCACGTTGCATATCTGAGTTCCATGCACAGACGTCATTGCAACATCACTGCACCGTTGGGCTATCGAGCAACCCTATTTGAGACGCTATTCTTAGCAGGCTATAAGCAAAATAATGCTCCCAAGAGCATTATTTTGTTATTTTGGGGTGAATTTCTTTTAACATTTGCTACGCTATATCTCGATTTCATTTCAGTCAGCTCATGACACAGATAGGGATGATTTCAGAGAATTATTGTAAGTTAGGTTTTCGTCGGAAGTTGCAAGCATTCATGTAACTTCGGATAAGAAAAAACACTGAAAATGCGTTATATTCCCGGCCAGCCATTTTGTCGGTTTGGCGGGCAACGCTACGTACAAAACCGTGGGCAGTCCGTAACACCGAAAGACAAATGCACGCGACCCGTCTCAGTCGGTCACCACCCATCAGAGAGAGAGAGAAAAAAAAAAAAAAAAGAGGGTTCGAGATATCACACTTAAGAATCAACCTCTTCGGGAATAAAATAATTGTGCTGCGCCCAATATTTCACAGGAAGATGATACGTATATCAATCTCCGGAGCGAGCTGTTAACTAATATCAATCACTAAATACCAAAAGCAAATGAATTCGAATTTGATTGAAGAACAACCTCATGTCTCTTATCTAAGACTTTGTCCGATATTATCTCAACAAGTGGAACAACTTTCACTGTAGACAAGCCACATTTCACGTGAACTCACACTTTCTGACGAACTGCAAGTTGCACGTTGTATGTCTGACTTTGATGCACAGACGTGATTGCAATATCACCGCGCTGTTGGGCTATCGAGCAACCCTATTTCACTTTGACTTCCTGCTAATACCGAAATGGTTGAGACGCTATTCTAAACTTTTACGGAAGCGGTATAGTCCGACGAATAGCAGGCTATAAGCAAATTAATGCTCCAAGATACTTTGAATGTGTTTTTGGACAATGCAAACATGAAGCGACTCCAAGTCTCTGAATTCTGACAATGTAAATTGATTTGAATGTGTTTTTGGACAATGCAAACATGAAGCCACTGCAAGTCTCTAAATTCTGACAATGAAAATTGATCTGGGGTACAATTTTTCACGTTTTGCTTATTAATAATCTAAATCCATTTCAAATTTTAAGTGTAACCTGAGTGATCCCATTCTTCTAAATACAATGTTTTTTCTTACATCCAAAATTATATATATAATTACATTCTCAATATTTACGTTTCAGTAAGTGAAAACAACTCCCTATAATCATATACACTTTTTTTTTTTCAATCCCTATAATCATATACACTTTTTTTTTTTTTT
>ML787074.1:351673-362031 GCA_009831015.1 Picea engelmannii
TCTATATAATATAATAGAAGTGGAGAAAATAAAACATTATAAATTTGGAATTATAAATCTATCTTAATAAATTTATTTTTTAATTTTTTTTGGTTACTAATAAATTTAAAAATATATTAATACATTGAATTGAGCCAATTTTACTATTAATATATTAATTGAAATATTAATACATTACACTATTAATATAATATATTAATCTATTGAACCAATTTCAAATTTGAAAAAATAAATCTATATAATATAATAGAAGTGGGAGAAATAAAAATTACTTAAACATTATAAATTTATCTTGAAATTACAAATTTATCTTAATCTATTTATTTTTTTAAATTATTTTGACTATTTAATAAATTTACAAATATATTTTAACTACTTAATAAATTGATGATATAAACCTAAAATGAAACTTTTAAAATAATTATCCTAATTGAAAAGATTGATAAGATTTATTAAAAATAAATATATGATTGTTTAACATGGAATCAACCTAAAATGAAACTTTTAATTATAATCAATTTAATTGTTTTTAAAAATTATTACAGCTATAGTATAAATTTAATAAGGCTACTCATATATTTAATATGCACATTCACATCTTTGGCATATCGCTGGCTAGATTTTATGTTTAATAAATTTTGTAAGAATTTTTTAATGCTTTCATAAAATAGAGCTTATGTTTAGTGAATTTTATGAAAATAAATCGCTCATATATAAACCACAAAGAAATCTATTTTTCTCAATATGCATTTAAACCATAATAAATGCAAAATATTTATTTAAACCATAATAAATGCAAAATATTTTCTCAATCAGCTTTAAACCATAATGAATTACAAAAGATTCAATGCCTCATCTTAGATAAATCATAAACAATTTACAAAGAAATCTATTTTTCTCAATGTTCATTTAAACCATAATAAATGCAAAATATTTTCTCAATCTGCTCTAAACCATAATGAACTACAAAAGATTCAAAGATTCAATGCTTTAAAAAGACATTCAATTCAATTTTTGTAAAGACAAGAATGAGAGTTTATAAACAACTTATAAAACAGTAAATAAACAAAATAATATCATATTTAAAAACAACTTATAAAAGAGTAAACAAAGTACCCATTCCAATCAATGGTTATGAAAAGAATTATATTAAATTAATATTCATATGATTACTAAAATTATACCATACACTAAGAAAAACAAAGTACCCATTACAATCAATGGTTATGAAAAGAATCACAGTCGCTCTGATGATTCACATAAAGAAATCGCGAGCGACTTTATGTCCAGTTTTTAAAGCAGATTGTTCACTTATTTATTTCATTCTTAAGTTCATTCCTTTTTATTTTATATGATTTCACTATGAATTTTTAATAATGAGTATAATGTCAACTTAAAACGTTTTAAAATTTTCAAAACATACGACAAAATTCAATTCCAAATAATTCAAATGACACCGGATTATTCCAAATAAAACCAAATGAGACCCGATTATTCAATTATTTTAATACCTCACAGATTTACCATTAATGAGGTTGACATGAAACCCTGGTTATTGAATGACCAACCATTAATGCTTTTGACATAGAACTATGATTATTCAATGCCCAACCATTGTTGTGCTTAACATAAAACCCTGAGTATTCAACGCCCAACCATCGATGCATTTAACTTAAAACCCTGAGAATTCAACGCCCAACCATTAACGATGCTTGGACATAGAACCCTAATTATTGAATGCCGAAACATTAATGCGTGGACATAGAATTCTGATTATCCACTGCAATGCGTTCACATAGAATTCCCATTATTGAATGTCGAATTATAATTGCGTTGACATATAAATCTGGTTATCCAATGCCAGAGCTAAATTGATTACATGCAATCAAAATTTTTAATGCTTCGTAAATTGATCATCAGTAGTCGTAGTTTTCCAGGGTCAGAGCCAAAATAGCTTCCCAGCAAAAACATTTAATTTAACTCGGTGACTTTATAATTCAATTGAAGGCAATTTAATACGAGTGAGGTAAATTTATTATTTGTGGTGGATTCCATTATGCATAAAGGTTGGGTGCCTAAAATAAAGCCACGTTTTCCATTACGCTGGGCGTTTCTCAAAACAAAGCCATTTATTAGTCGATTATAATCAATGTGGACTACGCAGTCCACATTGATTATTGGCATCTCAAGAAGAGATATTTCTTACTCTTTTATGATCTGTCCGGAATTCTGAAATGGAAGATATTTATTTTGATTTTGCAATTTGCAAGGTTTTGGGTGGGAGTCTGTCGTTTCAGTACTCTGGCAGCTGTAAACTCGAGGGTGCTTAGAGTTCATCCATATGAAACATCAAACAAAGTTGTTGCTATCCAACAAGTCACATTAATGATTTACATTTTAATGTATTAATGTAGTAACGAATGTTTTTCACATTCAAATCAACCTGAATCTCAAAGTTTAACCATCCATTTAAAACCTCCACACTGTACACTAAGATTTTATCCAGCCCATATCGGAAAAGGGAACACATTTATTATGAAACATATCTTAATTGAATAGTGAATATCTTCTCCAACCCATATCCCGTAGATATCCTGTGATGCGCCATTTTAAAAAGGAAGCGTAGAAATCAAAATGACGGTATATCCCACGTGTCGGTTGTATTGAACATGGATAAACATAAAACTGCATAGTATTCTCTGTAACTCTGAACAGTATATGCATTGTTGAATATGTGGGAAGAGATCTAACCACACATATACAACCCACTACATGATTTTTTACCACGGGCATTCACCTTTCGAATTCAACATTGGACTTTAAACGAATCAAATAAAATGCAAACTGTGAAAGGATATATTGCGCTGAAATAAAATGCAAGCATAATCCCAGAGCGACGGAAGGAAAGAACCTATAATATGCAGATTACATTATATAGTGAAAAAACATTAAAAAGACCTTGAACGTTTTTGGTGTCAGACATGGATCTGATTATCCTCGTCCGTGTGGGCGAATCTGTTAATGACAGCGAGGGAATTACTGGTGAGTTTACACATATAATTAACACGAGCAGTGACCATGGCCTCAACCCTCCCTTCAACGACGCACGAATAAAAAGTAAACTATCAAACAAGTATCGTCCTAAAATCACCTACACTCTCCACAGTCAATTGAAAAAATCTACGCTCTGCACAATCAATTGAAAACACGGAGGGAATCCACGCCGAGGTAAGCATAAGCGGCCATAAGCATCCGGGGAGGTGGGAAGTTGAAACGCTGAGGGGAGGCTGAATCCACGTGGCCATAAGCGTCCGGGGAGGTGGGAAGTTAAAACGCTGAGGGGAGGTTGAATCCACGCGGCCATAAGCATAAGCTCCAAAACGCTTCAGGAATATGAAGTAGCCCGTGCCTGTGTGCCTGAGCCTACGCCTGTCTTCTATACGTGGCCCTTGTAATCTGCGGCCTATCTCATATAAATAAAATAAATAATTTTACAAAAACCCGTGGCAATCATATATTGTTACAGTAATTTTTTAATCATGCAATACAGTAATTTTTTAATCATGCAAGTCTGATACAAGTCTGATAGGGGGACGCCTATCGGCGTAATTACACTTTAAAAATAAAAATACAGTTATTATCTAAATTTAGTTAAGTGGTTGTTGATGAAACTGATTTTTTTCTAGTTAAGATGATTTTTCTAATGTATAGATAAATTTATCATTTTAATTTTTTTTTAAAAACTAAAAATATACAATTTTAACAATTAATATTTACAATTTCAACAACTCTTATAAATTTCAAAACAAATTTTACATAAAGCAAAATGAAAAAAATTAATTATTTTTTATTTATTTATTTAATATTTAAACCAAAGTGAATCATAATTAATTAAATTAAAATGAGTAAATAAAACAATGATTAGGTACATCTTTTTAAGTCTATAAAGCTCATCGCGAAAAAGGGGCCATAGGGTATATAAGATTTTACATAAAGTAAAATGAAAAAAATAATTAAAAAATAAAAAAAATAAAATATTTAAACTAAATTGGATCATAATTAATTAAATTGAAACTAGTCGTTAAAATACTGATTAGGTTTATACTTTTAAGTGTATAAAGCTCATTCCCAGAAAGGGAGCCATAGCCTATTTAAGATTTTAAATATAACCGTGAAACATAACCATAAAGGGCCATAGTCTATTTAAGATTTTAAATATAACCGTGAAACATAACCATATACTTATCTTTGTTTCTATTGACATTTTTGTTTTATGAATAATGTGAAATCAAAATATTAGAGGTTTAATTAAATTAAAAAATCATATAAATTGTGTATGGAGTTTTTGAAATGTTTAATATTTTGAGTGTACAGTTCATCAATCCAAAAAAAACTATATGAAATATTAATGGATATTAATGTTAATTTATTATTCATAGAGGAAATTACTAATTAACATAGATTTATTTTAACCTCGACATTATCAAATATAGAAGGATGAAATATATATAGCAAATTAATACTATATATACATACACATATACGTGTATTATCTATTCATTGGATGTAGCTTCAGTGGTTGTGAGAAATTAATGAATTCTTGTAAGTGACATGTGCGAGTTTATAAGATGCTCTTGTTGTTGAGCCCCCAATATTCCAGAAGTACTAGACCACCCTATGTTCTCTCATGTAAGAAGAAAAATATGTGTGATTTAAAAAAAATTGGAAAAAAAATTCATAAAATTAAATTCTTTTATAATTGTCGAAAAAATTATTGAATAAAAAAAATTAAAATTATAACCCTTTATTACGGCGTCCGCCCTATTCGAATAGATGGTTTAATCAACCTTTTAATTACAAATTCCAATCTTATGGCCAACAATTAAAGATGTTGGCATATTCTTCGTCGTCATCCCAAATCAATGAATGAGATTCAATTTCAAAACATTTTGAATGTGACAAATAGTACCATTCGACAATATCACAGGAATGTCTCTGTATCCATTGATTTAATGAGCATGGTCATCTCCAAGATATATGCTGGCACCATTATGTGTTTCTTTAAAATTAGCATACCAATTCTTATTACAAGTCATATCTACTGATGCTCCGAAATCCACAAACGAGGCATCAATATCACCTGTTTCAGCAGATAACGAAGTGTTATACACAAAGAGTCTAAGATCTCGTGAATCAAAATTTGGGGGTTCATCAATATGATCACTAGCAATAAACAATCTGATATTATGATTTGAAGATTTTTCTGCATAATGACCTGAATGTGTTCTAGGTTTATTCCTAGTCTCATCACTCTTCTTCCTATGACAGTCTTTAAAAATATGTCGAGGTAAACAACCATAAAAACAACTCTTTGGCTCATTCCTGTTAGATTGCATACCTTGATTGAACCTTGGATATTGTCTTCTCTGCGATTAACTACCTCTCTGCCATGAAGTGCCTCCTCTACCTCTTTCTCCTTATCTCCCTCTTGCGGATCTCTTATTTGATCACACAGCCAAATCTTTATTCCTAGGCTTCAAACTCCCGCACCTCTCTTCCTCTTCCAACAAAATATTTGTTAGTTCTTCAAACGTAGGAGGTTTCTCCCTTGCTATGAGACCTGTTATGAACATCTGATAATCTTCTAGGATACCATTTAAGTGAATAGTGACGAGATCAGTGTTGGAAACAATTTCCCCTATATTTCCTAGATTCCCTTTCAGCTCTTTAATACGACCCAAAAATGAACTAAAAGATTCATTTCCATCCATCTTAATGCCTAGCAGTTTATTTTTCAGGAACATAATACGATTTGTGTTGCCAGTTTCATATAAATCTTTAAGCGTTATCCATGTTTCAGCTGAAGTTTTAGCTTCTCTAATATGTGGAATTATGTTATATTTAACAGACATGCGCAACAATACCTTTGCCTTGTTTTCGTGTTTATCCCAGTCTTGGATCTGTGTTGTTGTCGCATCGACAGCCACATCTGGTTTTGTTTCAGTTCCCTTAGAAATGGTCCAGACACCATAGACTTCCATGAGCGTCTGCATCTTGAATTTTTAGTTAATGAAATTCGACCCATCTATCTTGTTGGCTTCATTGAGGTAGGTCTCTGCTAGGGGATTCGTCATCTCTACAAAATATTCTCTGCAAGTGAATCGCCAAGAATATATAACTTTATGTCACTCTACTTTCAGTTACCATCGATTCGTCTTTACCTTGACTCTCAGTTTTCTTAAAAAAATATAAAAAAACTTGAAAAAAATACCTTAACACTTCATACATTAATTAATTAAAAAAATAAAAAAATAAATACTCATGCTTATTTATAAAAGGCTCTCATATAAAATCTCACATATAAACAATATCCACTCTAATAAACTTTAATATCCCCTTTTAAAGTTTATACCTCAAAAACATCTCCACTTTTAAACAATTGGCCACCCATTAAACTATAATGGAATTTTACTTCAACGAATATCTATGTAGAGAGGGCTTCAAATACCAAGCTTTATGTCATATAAAAGAAGTTATGCACACATAACTTGTCCCACGAATTTGATAAAGGGAACGATTACCTTTAACTCCTATTGCACGAATAACTTGACCAGCAAATACCCAAACTCGATTTATCCACAACGCTTCACGATTTGGATTTCACAGCAAAACACCCTTCACCATTTCACACGCGGAATGTCATTTGCATTGTCAAATTTGAACGCGATCTATATTTTCAAGCTTCCCGATTTGCTCACGGCCCTGTAGCCAAGCTCGCGATTCAGATGGCAATAACGATTGCCAGCTCGTCCTTGCTCACGCAGAAAAAGCTCACGATCCAAAGGGTTATCGCGACCCTTCTCCAACTCGAACCCACGCGGCCTACGCAAACAAACGGGTTTTCGCAGGTCAAGCAGGCACTAGAATGCGGGGAGTCTACACCTCACGAGGCACTTAGGTACAAGAATCTTTAAAGTTGCTCGCACTGTAATACACCTACCTTCTAGAAATTGACGCACCTCTCTTATGTGGATCCTCACTTCTGTGGTTTTGATACCAATTTAGAATTAGGCGAAATAACACATATAGAGATTTTGCTCACAATTTATATTATTCAATAAATATTAATTACATCATTATAAATCGGTTACATCAAACCATAAAAAATTAAAATTGACATTAAGTGAAGTATAGTTCAACTACCTAATTCAAGTTCAACTACCTAATTCACTCTTACAAATGACTCTTTCTCCATTATTTCCAAGTACTCTTATAGTTTCATGTTCTGTGAAGCCATTAAAATAACTTACTAAACTTTATAATTTTCTTAATTTATTTTTATATTTTTATCAATTTTATTTGAAATCTTTTTTGTTTATTTTTTTATATTTTTATGAATATTGTTTGAAATCTTCTCAAGTCTTTAAACTGTTGTTAAAGTGTTTATAGTTTCTTCAAAACTCTACATTTATTTATATATTCAAAAATGTAATTTAAACATTAGAATTCAAAAATATAATTTAAACATTAGAATATGAGGATTTTATTTTAATTTAATTATATGAAAAAGTTTAAAAATTCAAATATTATTCATTACTTTGAATTTACTTCTATATTTAAAAATACAAATTAAATATTAAAATAAATATTTTATCAAAATTTACAATTTAAATTCTATATCTAAAAATACAATTTAGATATTAAAATAAATATTTTATCAAAT
This sequence comes from Picea engelmannii, assembly GCA_009831015.1. Lineage (NCBI taxonomy): Eukaryota > Viridiplantae > Streptophyta > Pinopsida > Pinales > Pinaceae > Picea > Picea engelmannii. Next base: position 359,397 of record ML787074.1, read on the forward strand.
TTTACAATTTAAATTAAATATTAGAAAAAAACATTATTGTATTTATTTTTATTTAACCTTATATTGTGGAAAAGACAAAGAGTTAAAACATTTAGACAATGCATATTGAAATAACATTCAACTGGAAGCAAGTAACTATGTATAATAGAATTTATTGTAAAAAGTTTTGCAAGTCCTCGGAAATAACACTGTTGTCGTGAGTGTATTTATTTGGTGTTGGTAGGAAAATATTTGTAGATACCTAGTTGAAAATTTTTAATGTGCTTCCATGCTTACAACCATGGCCGAAAATTGGTTTGAACCAAAATCTAATTTAAAGCGTATAGTTGAATACCTAATCCATACTAGAAAAATGAAATGAAATCAAGAATTATTCTATTTGAAAGTGTCAATCTCTCTTATGTTCAAAGTTATCATTTTACAAAACATGATAAAATAGGCTAATCTCAGCCCATGTACTTTATTTGGCACCCCCAAAAAGTTTAGGGATTTCTATTAAGGATGTAAGAAAAATAGCTTCGACTAAAAATCACAACTTGATATGTGTGATTATCTTTTCCAAACTTATTGTGTTTTTTATATGTATGGGTGAAATCACGAAGGTGGGTTACACTTTTGTGACACTCAGGTCTCCAAAATTCCGAAAAAACATTTTTTCAGCCGAACTAATAATATTTTTCGGCCGAAAGATATTTTTTTTGGCCGAACTATTTTTCGGTCGAAAACATAAACGTCAAATCGAACGGTGCAATAACCGCCCCCTCAATTTGCGTGTACAAATTTGGTCGGCCGGATATTTTCTTTCCGGCAATCTGTTTTCGACCGAATAATGGTTCGACCGAACATTTATTCGGCCGAATTATCTTTCGGCCGAAAGATGGTTTATATATGAACAACACATTGAAGTTAGAATGTTTTTCAAAATTTTCATGTGGTAAGCCTTTGCAGTTGCGTGAGCACAGGGAGGTTGTCGTGACCTCGTTAGCAGTCGCGTGAGCGCAGGGAGGTTGTCGTGAGCGCAGGGAGGTTTTCTTGAGCAGTTGTGTTTGCTGAGGTCGTCGGGAGGTCGCGAACGCAGCCGACGGGAGTGCAACCGAGGTCGTCGAGAGGTCGTTGCGTATGCAAGAGGTAAGTCTCTAAACCTCTGTAATATTTGTTTTAAATCATTGTAATATATTCGTTTTAAATCTATGAGTAATATATTCGTTTTTAATCTATGTGTAATATATACGCAGATATTGGCTCTGTTTTATATATTCGTTTTATATATGTCTTTGTTTTATATATGGCTATGTTTTATATACGCAGATATATATGGATCTGTTTTATATGCGAAGATATATATTGGCTCTGTTTTATATCCGCAGATATATCTGCAGATATATTTGTTTTAAATCTATGAGTAATATATTCGTTTTTAATCTATGTGTAATATATACGCAGATATTGGCTCTGTTTTATATACGCAGATATATATGGCTCTGTTTTATATCTGCAGATATATATGGCTCTGTTTTATAATGCATCCCACATATTTTGTGTTTATCATGTAATTAGGTATTGTACTACATTAGTTTAAGTCCCTAGATTGAATTAAAATACTAGCAATTAGTTACTTTATTGATAAGACTATTTTTGGATGTTTTATTGCGCATGGTTGTAAGTAAAAAGCAATTTCAGAACTTGAAGAGATGGCTACGATGATGTAGGAAGATTCCCTTCATGAACTATAGGAATTCCACTGAAAGAAAAGACTTTACTATGTTTATAATACAAAATTCTTCCAATTTTGGTCTAGTTACTATTACTAATTGATGAAATGAAAAACTTAAAAAAATTAACTCTACAAGCTAATTATGTAGCATGCAAATGCAATCCTAAACTAAAAATAAATCCCAACCAAGGGAAAGAACAAGTCAATGGATACAAGATATAAGTGAAATAAATGCAATGATAACCAAAAAATAGTTTATAGAGTTATACACAGATAAGTTTTAGATAGCCCAATGCAAATGCATGATAGCCTATCATTTAAGAAACAAACTATAATTTCAAATCCAATGATTGGCACCATTTTAAATAAAAAGTAAGATAAGATGAGAAACACAAAATTAGTCTATAGCTCATAAAACCAATCTCACAAGAATTCTAGAATACGTGACACGAAGAAGTCTAAGAAAATGCACATACAACAGAATTGATCACTCCAAAAAAGGCCAATGGGGTTCTCATATTAATAAAAAAAAGTAGTTTCATACAAGTTCGAACAAACCCTTCTCACATAATGTTCATCTTATTTATACAAAAGCAAAAGCATTAAAATAAACTATTTTTTTTTTCTTCAATTACTTGGACTTGCATATGACTCATTGAAGAACTTTGTCCCTTGGAATTCTCTCTGTTAAAAAAACAGGACCGCGGAGCAATAAAATAAAACAAATGCAGAAACAAAACACAGAAGACACACAACACAGGAGAGACACATATTTACGTGGTTCACCCAGTGTGGGCTACGTCCACCAGAGAAATTGCCAGGTCCTTCCTTTATTATTATCCAGCAAATGAAAGGATACAACCTACAGCAAAACCCGCTGTAACTTCCTCTTCTTTCTCTCACAGTCTCCTCTCTCAGAAT
>ML787074.1:383157-419266 GCA_009831015.1 Picea engelmannii
CATCATTTACCTTATTCAACAAAAACCAAAAAGATGATTTGAAACTTTGTTGAAGTGTTTTAAAAAACCACCATGTATCGATATCGATCCTTCGATTAAGCCTATGGAACAGAGGGAATAAAGAAAAAAAGAAAAGAATATAGCGACAATCAGTAATAGAAGTGCTTTGAAATCCTTATCCTTGAGCTCATTTGTTTTTGTTCATTTGATGGATTGTGTTAAATTTGTTCGGTTGCAATCCTATTTATACAATTTGGCGCGAAAAAAACTTAAACGACGTGTCATTTCATATTTTCAAACTTATACGACGTGTCGTTTCATATTTTCCGACGGTCGGAATTCGTTCGACAGTCTTTCGGCCGAAAGAATTAGTTTTTCGGCCAAAAGATCTGGAAACCATTTAATTTAATGGATTCCGTCAGATTTTAGTCTTTCGGCCGAAAAAATGAAATTGCAACTGAAAACCAAAACCAGAGAAATGCCCCAAGCATAACTAAACTTCAGAGGTTGCGGACTCCTACAAACATTGAGAATTTGGTTTCGAAATGACACCAGCATTTCCAAAATTGAATCTACTTTCAATTCGTATAATGTTTTTTCATTTTCTTTATTTTTATCTAATTTTATTTAATTTTTAAAAAAACTCACTACATAATATTTTCAGCACACATTATGATTCGGTGAAATGAAATATCGGTATCTCAAAAAAAATATAGTGAAAAAATTTGAAAAAAATATATTCATAATCCTTAAACTATTCTTTTCAAAAGGGTATATTTAAATTTTAGTTTTAAGTGAAAATTAAGATAGATACAAGGTGTAGAAAAACATGTATTTAAACTCTGCAACATTTTCAGCTTGGTCAACTTCAAAAAATTCTAGAAATTATAATATTCATCCGTTAAATTCAAAATAATAGTCATAATAAAATAGATTCTCTGTAGATTGTTGCAGTATATTTTGTTTCTTCAAAACATAAGTTTAATAATATATACATTGTTGTAGAAATAAGTAACTCATTATCATTCATTTCATGTTTAAGAAACATACTGTTAAACAATTGTCAAATTGACATATCAAATCATGATAAAAAAAAATTGAAAAATAGTCATTGGAAAACTAACACAATTCTTCACAAGTTTTGTTTTTACTGTAAAGTTAAATTCTAAATAAAAAAAATACTTTTATATGTCGGAAGTTGAATAACTTGTGAAATACAATTTTTTTTCTCATAAAACAAGCAAAAGTGTAACCCACCTTCATGATTTCACCCATAATTATACATTTACTTAATTAGAAAATAAGTATTTTATAAATTTTATTATATTTGTTATCTAATTTTATAATTTATTTATTTGTATATTGGATGTATTATTTTATAAATTTTATTTTATTTGTTATCTAATATTATAATTTATTTATATGTAAATGGGACGTAATTAGAGTGGTTAAGAGGAAAATTGTCATTATTTCCTACTAGGGTTCAAATATCCTTTTGTGGACCAATTGTACCAATAAGAAGAAGTACTTAAGAAGTTTAAAAAATATATCATTATGTCATATACAAAAAAATAATAATAATAACATAGGGACTCTTTGCCAAAAGAACAAGATAAAGAAGAAGGATGATGATTATTCCACCTAGAGACATGCAAACAAATCAAGCTTCTTCTAAGAAACCCCCTAACTTGTCCATGTATATACCAAAGAGGGTATGAAATAGAGGAAAAACATTCTTTAAACTCCTATATTAAAATTAATTTCTTCTTACTCTCCCTTAGTATTGCTACACTTGAAAATAACATTCTCATATAGTGTTATCAAATGAACTCTCAAATCAAAAAGAACTTTTATATCTTCTAATGTATTCCAAAGGTTAGTTGAATGAGTTCTCCTAAATTCATCTTTGCCTTAGTCCCATTTTTCATGGTTTTCTAGCAATACAATAATTTTCTTTTCTAGAATAATTTCATATATCTTGGGAAAGACAAACCTAATAACAATGGTCCTATAATTATATGGATTCTTTTATCGATACTTTTAAGAATAGGAGAAATGAGTCTTTGACTCAATCGTTTAAGAAAACTCCACTTAACTAATAAATTGAAGAGCTTGTGAATGTAAAGAATGAGTATAGGCCCTTGAATATGATATCCTTCAATTTGTTTATGTTTTTCTTTTCCAAACTGCTTAACTCATTCTAAAGAAACGGCTTCTTTCTCTATAGAAAGGGTTTGAGTGGTGTCTACAAATTTGTAAAACTTTTTTAGGTGAAAATTTCATTCTTTAAAAGAATCATATATTTTTTTTTAATTTTACGACTTAAAATTTACCTCAAAAAATTTCTGAGGATCCACTTTAGATGTAACATCATTTCTTACTTCCTATTTATCTAATATTTCTTACTTCCTATTTATATAATATATTTTTTCCCATTAAAAAGAGATTTGTACCTATTTATGTTATTGGATTTTAGAGATTCATTAAAAGCATACATAATGGCTTTTTTTTTTTTTTTGAAATCTTAACTCTTTTTCATACCCAAGGTTTGTCGTTATATTTTCCTTTTTACTCCATACCTCCACATACAACTTTTTATTAGAAGAAGAGTTTTATCCTAAAATTATTATATACGAATTTAAGATTTGTTTCATTATTTAAATATTTTAGAAAAATATCACCTTATTTTTGTCCAAGATCAATTACTTTTGGATGTTAGAATTCTTTTATTTGTAACTTTTGTGTATGACAAAATCTAGACTCACGGTTACATGTCTAGGTATATGATATGAGTTAGATGTAAAAATTTAGTATTTGATTGTAAATGGGGATATTACTTGGATTTTAACCACGTCAATAGGACATTACAAATTATTAGATCTCAAATGCATAGCTTAATGAGAAAACAAATTATCAATTAAATCTTTGGAATTTCTTTTATATTTATTTTCTAGTTAAAATAAGGTCCTAGCCATAGATAATTAGAGTTGGAATCATTACTTAAAATAATACTGTGATTAGTTATATACTAGCATTAAAATCTATTAAAAAGATAAAGTTAAAAAAATAATAATAATATGAATTTATTATATATATATATTTCTTTTAAATTTAATTATATTTTCTTGAAAGCAAAAATAACTCTAAAATTATTTTAATAAAAGTAATTATTTAATTTAATTATTTTAACTAAGCTAAATTAACATTTTCTATCATATTCTTTTAAGTGTTTTATTTAACTCAAACATGTAATTTTAAGTTTTTAAAAATAACAAATTAAGATGAAAAAAGCTCTTTAAATATTTTTTTTTAAACCCATTTATTATAATAGTATAAATAATAATAATAATAACTATCTAATTGTATAATAAATAAACCAAATACTAACTCTTAATTATAATTGATTTTATTTTTCTTATTTTTAAAAGTAGAGATAAAAAAAATTCAACTAATTATATTATATCACCATTAGGATTAGCCCTATTTTAATCAAGTTACATGTAACTATTTTGAAAAAGAAAATTAGTATATGATCTCATTTAAGAGTTATCATTCATTTATGGACTACTTTGCTATGCTTAGGATCATTACAAATAAGTGTACAATAATAAAACCATTCTCCTTTGCTACCCCATTGATTTTAGAAAATCATTTGATATTTTACTCATAACTAATCAATCTAGTGTGTTTCTTCATTGACTTTAAAAATAATTTAATATAGTGATAAAAATAACCTATCTCATAGATTAGAAGAGCTACAAATTCTTTTCAAGTTGAGAGCTATTGGGGTAGGGTTGTATGAGAACATGTTTTTCCAAGTTTAGGAAAATTAAAGATAGGTTGGAAGAAATTAATACTAATATAGTAGTTAAGCAAAGTTATCCCTTGCTCCCTACCCTTTTTAGCATATATATTGAAAAGTTAGAGGGTTTCTTGGAAGAAGCATGATGTCTCACCATGTCTCTAGTTGGAATAGTCATAATCTTTTTTCTTTATTCTTATGATATTGTTCTTATGGTGAGGAGTTGCTATGATCTCGATGATCAATGAAAGATTCTAATAGATTTTTTCTCTCATATGTATATGTATGTTAACAATAAAAAAAAATGTTATGATAATCAATTCTGAAAAGTTCACTTAAGCTAATTTCCTATATCTTAATAATAAAGAAAATTCAAAACCATTCAAGTGAGGTTGACATAAGGATGCTAACATTTAGCTAATTCACTAGGATATACACAAAATAACCATAATATTAAAAATATTATTACATCTAAATTTAACTAGAAATTGTGGTGTGATAAAGAATTGGATAATAAAAGAAAATTAAAATATTACAAAGAGGTGATTATCTCTAACCTAGAAGATCAAAAGTATATTACAAAGAGTTGATCAACTATAATCTAGAACATTGAAAATATCTCTATGTTTTAATTAACATAAGCAAAACCAACAACAAACTTTCACCAACTCCCTACCAAATAAGGACATTGGAAATTTCTTAAAACTTGTGGTTTTAATTTAAAAAAATTATCATATATTTTAATTCATTAAAATTATATTAATTTGAAATTTTTATATTTTAATAGAAATTCTTCCCATATAAACTAAAATAAATTTTCCTCTTAAAAAAATAAACAAATGAATGATAGAGAGACTTACATAAATAGACGTTATATTTTTTTAATATATGAAATTTTCATGAGAAAGGGATAGGGCGATTGCCGTGACTTATTTATCGTCATATCTCGATTTCGATTTCGTTTTAGTTAGTTCCCGACAGATAGAGGAATATGGCGATTTCTATGATTTATTGACAGTCTGGTATTCAGTGATAGGTTTTTATAGGAATTGCAAGCATTCATGCAACTCCTAGTATTCGATGTTAGGTTTTGGTCGGAAGTTGCTAGCATTCATGCAACTTCTATGTTGGTGGTTTGGCGGCCAACGGTGAGTACAAAGCCGCGGGCGGTCCGTAACCTGGAAATAGAAATGCATGTGAACTTCATGCAACCATTTTGGCAGTTTGGCGGCGAACGCATGTGATCCATTGCCGTTCTGCAACATGGAAAGAAAAACGCATGTGATCCGTCTCAGTTGGTCCCCACCCATGAGAGAAGAAAATAAAGGGGGTTAGAGACATCACAATCAAAATTCAATACAAAATTGTCAAAAGTTTATTGCAGCACCCGACATTGCAAAGGAAGATGATAAGTATGTGCATGATCCACACCAACATGATCTCTAGAGCCAGCCGTTAACTAATATCACTCACTAAATGCCAACGAAAAATGAATTCGAATTTGATGGAAGAACAACCTGACGTCGCGAAAAATGAATTCGAATTTGGCGGAAGAAGAGCCTGACGTCTGTTATCTAGACTTTTATCATCTCAACAAGTGCGACAAATTTCGGCGTACACACGCCAAATTTCTCGTGAACGCATACTTTCTGTCGACGCCTGCATTCATTACAGTTGAACAATGGAGGTCTTGAATTCTATCCACAGACATAATAGCAACATCACGGCACCTTTATCAGTGAGCAGGTATCTGTAAATACTGCGCTTCGTTCTTTTCTAATTCCTCTTATTGACTTATCAAATTTAAATAAAATGAATTTCGACGTTATTGATGCAAATAGTTAAAATTCTCATTGCATATCACTGTCTATCCAGAAACTCAATTTAACATGTAATTTCTAGTAACTCAATCGCTATTCTCAACTTTTACTCAAGTGGCATCGTCCAATGAATAGCAGGTAATAAGCAGAAAATGCTCCCCAAGATAGGTTGAATGTGTTTTTAGACATTGCAAGCATAAAGAAAATCTCTGCCTCTGGAATCCCAGAATGAAAAAATTTAACATGGGGACAGAACTTTTCATCTTCCTTCTTTGCACAGATTTTGGCTCCAATAGTTATAATTACTATTTGGTCAGATTCGAGTGAGTTAGTATAGGCAGTGATGAAGTAAATCTTTTTAAGTGCATGCAGCTCATTGGAGAAAGGCTTCCATAGCCTGTATAAGAGTTCAAATGTAAGGCCAGACGTAAGAAATGACCATCTGCGCCTCCTTATTTTGGTTTCTTACTTTTATCAATAATGGCAAATCAAAAGATTAAAAGCTTAGCCAAACTAAAACATTTCAGAGAAATATCAATATGTCAATGTCAGTTTATTACTGGTAGAGGAAGTTAGCACAATTCAGAATCTATCAAGGGCCGTGAAAATCGAATCCATGTCAAAAATATATATATATTATAAATTGATATATTCCAAATTTCGCGAGGCACAAATAACTTCGATACTTCATAAAAATGATACACAATTGTTTCAAATGATAGAGATTTGAAGTTAAATTACCAAAGGCGCATTTGAATCAAATGTATCTAAAACATAATTATATTGTAAATTAATATTCCATATAAAACATAAATGTATTTTAAATTTTACTAGAGGCTAATATTTTTTATACTTGAGCAGCCTAACCTAACTGATGCAATCTAGTCGTAGGGGTGACTGGCTCATCTCGGTTAGACTGGTTCGAAATTCCATAGTGCGTGCCGACTCCAGTAGACTCATAGATCATGGAACAAATAGGGTAGGCTACCACACTCTATTATACTGTGCTATAGATGTAACCAATTTCAACGCGGGATTGTTTGTTTTTTCCTTTTCATGTGTAGAGTTTTTGTTTTATTATTTCAACCCGGGATTGTTTGTTTTTTCCTTTTCATGTGTAGAGTTTCAACGCGAAATCTTCTGATCTGAATCGAAGGAAATGGAAGGGATGCTTAGATGCTCTTGCCCTCGAAACATATTATTTCAAATGATCGAGAGCATGCTCATTTGTTGAGTTATATATATATATATATATATATATAATATTTTAAATATATCTATCATTTATCATTATATTATTATTATTATGAAACAATTTATATATGTTTTATTTATTTATTATTATTATTTATTTGTTTGAAATGTTAATTAATTGTGAGGTTAACTTTATCATAATTGAGGAGTATTGAGGAGTATTTAAGTAGTAGAAATAAAATATAGGTGGTTTAGAAAATAAAACCCACACGTTAACCAATTGATGTAGCCTCAATTCACTATCATTTATTTATTATTATTATTATCATTTTATATTTTAATTTAATTATTATTTACATATTTTTTTTTTCTATAATTATTTATTTATAATCTTTTCATTAGTATATATTATATATTTTTATTATATATATATAATGATGATCATGATTAACATCCATTGGACCTTAAGAGAAACAAGAGATTATTTTCATTTCTTTAAAATAGTATTTGGACACTTGAAAATAATTAAGAGAAGGTTAGGAAGGTACATATTGTGAGAGATATTTGGAAATTGAGATTTAATTTGGGTATACTTAATGAATTTTACTAGAAAATGCTTTTCATCTTCAACTATTCTCTTATTTCGTCTACTCAAAACAAAGAAATATTTTTGATCTTCAAAATTAGGGTTAACCACCTCCTTATAATATCTTAATTTTGTTTTATCCTCTAATTCTTTATGACACCCTAGATTCTCCTTCAATTTAGCTTATACAATATTTTAAAATCATGATATTCTAGAAAATAAATTCTTCTTTTATTTATCCAAGATGCCATCCCTTCTTGAGTTATTAGTGATTTGGGTTTGAGTCTGAAGCAATTTTGCTGAGTCTAGTGCTATCCATGTTGTTTCCATGTTGTTTACATGTTGTTTATCTTTTTCTTGTAAATTAAGTACCTAATCATAACTTTTCTCTAAATGAGGGAAAGGATGACTTCTATGAGGAGGATAGGATAGGATATGGTGTATTGCCCTTAATTTTCAGATTATAAGTTATAAAATTCTTTTGGATTTGGTCTTATCTTTCTCCATGATTTTTGAGAGATATTGCATCCTGAAACTTCACATCCATATAAGATAACATGAGTGACAAGAGTCTCAAAGGTGATATTTTTCTTATCCCACATCCAAAGGATTTCTATTTTACAAGTATTTTCAAGTCCATAATAAGATTTTCACCCACCAATTATCCTTTTCTCAATGTTATAGTTCCAATTGTGCTTGTGATGAATATCAATTTCAATATACTTGTACTAAGGCACTTTCTCAAACATGTTATTTTCATATACACAATTATAGTAGGTGATCTTTTGAATCTTCTTACTAAGATCATAGGGATTCATTTCCATAATAAAAATATCATCCATATAGAGAAGAAGGATGATTATAGGGATAGGGGACAACATGACTCCTATATTGGAATTAATTTATTATGACCAACCATGAGTACTCCTAAACTTGAAATTAACATTCTTACCGTAGTAGCCAAAATATTATATATTTTTTATCTAACGTCTAGTAAAAATTGAAATTTATTTATTTTTTAAATGAATATTAAAAGATTATTTTTTATTTATACTTTACAAATTTGAAATGTTATTTGCATATTAAAAAGGTAATTCCATATTTAATTTATATTGAAGTGTAAAATATGGAATAGGTTGTTCTTTGGTTGGTCATATTTGTCTTGGACATTGTATGCCATTTTTCCCATGTTTCGACATAGGAAGAAAGGTAAGTTTAAAGGACTTCTCCCTGTGAAATGTATCATAAGCCTGATGTGGTATTGATAAACCTTGTCAAATCTTCCCTAACAGGTAAATTACTTCTAGATTATCTTCAAAAGTTTCTCAAAAGTTTCTAGAAGATACTCCCTCGGATGGTTGGCTCCAATTTTTTGATTTCTATATTCACGCTTGATAAAATCAATATAACATGAAGTACCTAATGGCATACCTTTAAACCATTTCTCTTCGTGCATACAAATCTCCATCGCAACTGATATATTTTCCTCTGTCATTTGAAAATTGATCCCTGCAATAGTTGCACTAACACCAACAAATTAAGGGCGAACTCCATAGTTAGCTGCGCATTATATCCTTGAATATTTTCATAGAAACATATGCATCTGGCTTGTTCAAAGGACGCTTTGATCATCAGGTTTGTGTTTACTAACTATAAATCCCATGGTTCAAACCTCATGACTTTCATGCTTCTTGCATTCTTTATTTTACTTTGAGGAGTTTCCATGATGTTGATATATGTCAATTTCATGTGCACTAAAATAGATTGTAATAGCCTCTTCGTGCAACAAATAAGAATAGTAACTTTTGCATGATGTGTAGGAAAAGGTAGCAATAGGAAACTTTGCGCAGAAAACAAAGCAGTGGCAGAAAATTTAGCGTAGTGGAAAACTCAATGCAATAGTAAAAAGCAACGAAAAACTTCGATGTAGTGGAAAACTCGACGCAATAATAAACAACAATGGAAAACTTTGGTGTAATGGAAACCTGCAACAAAAAACTTTGGCGCAACAAAAAACTTGACATAGAGACATATAGCGGGGAAAACTCGACACAATGACAAACAACGACGAAAAAATTGACGTAGGAGTAGGTAATAAGAATTTAGCTGAGAAGAAAGAAGGATGACTCTATGAAAAAAAAATCATTCAAGAAGCTAATTTTTAGTGGGCTCTAAGGAAAGCTTTTGAACAATGATTGAAAGCAATGGAGGATATGCAACAAAATCAGAATAATAGATTTACATAGTGAACGGAAGCACACAATATTTACTTAGCAAAGGGCTTCACAACTTACTAGAAAATCTATGGATGATGCACAAGTTTTCAAAGTGTTGGAGAAACATGAAGGGTGGCAAATATTTATGCTATAATGGGTAAGGGACGAAATTATGAAAAGGGATGGAAAATCCATAGCGACAAGATGTTTTAAGGAAGGTTAAAGATTTGCGCAGTGAACTTGCATAATGGGTACTCCTTTAAAGTGTGAAATGGTACAAATGATATGAAGTTCGATGACTGTTCACTTTTATGACTTCATGATTAGGTAATCATGACCCATAATATCTTTTGACATGGCATTTATCCTAACCACTTTATTCGACCTTGGTACCTAAATTCCAATTTTTTGACATGACACGAGACTTAGGAAAGTAGACCTTTAGAATTTAAACATGACTAACCTTACACCCTTTTACAAACTTATAGCCAAACCCCTTACTTTACATTTCAAACTATTCTTTATTTGGTCATTGACCTCATAAATTTTGACACACTAACTATGACTTATTCAGGATTTTTTTATTTTTATAAAGATCAAGACAAAACTCTGAAAATTTTTGGACAAACCTCTAACTCTAACTACAAAAAAAAGGTGCTAACAATTATGTCCAATAGGGATGCTATCCTCCCAATGAGGTAGCATAGTAGACCAAGTTGTTGACCATTGGGATTTATTTGACTCAAAGACTCTCAACTGATAAAACACACTCATTTACAAAACTCTCTTGACACAACTTTGAATAGACTCAACATCATCTTAGTGCCTTCACTTCGGGCTTCAATTTTCTGGTAATTATTGACTTGAAATATTTCATCTGAAAATAAAATGGTTATTTACAATGACATGAAGGGATTGGAATATTTTTTTTTAAACAAGATAGTTTTTGAGAAACCTGCCATTCACAGGTCCTCCACCAATAATATCTCCATTAAACTCCTACAACAAATAGGCATTGTTCCCATGGTATGAAACAATCTTGAATGGTCCCACCCAAACATGATAAAACTTCCCATGTTTCCCTATGTCTTCAACCCTTACGTCCCACTTAAATAAAAAATCATTCACCCTGAAATCATCTCCCTTAGTATGCTTGTCAAAAGTCTTTTCATTTTATCTTTGTGTAGTTGTGATTTATTAAAGACTTGTTCTCTCATTTGTTGCACATGGATTAATTGGTTTATCCTCCATAGAGCATCATTCGGTTCATCTTCTTGTTCTTGCAATAGTCTTATCACTGGAAATCCTAATGAGGTAGGAAAAACTTCCTATGTACCATATACAATCTGAAAAGGTGATGTAGAAATAGACCTTTTAGTGGTAATCCTATCATCCCATAATGCATAGATGAGTTTTTTGTGCCAAGCTTTCTTATTTTCCTCCATAATCTTATTAATAATCCTTGTGAAGATTTTGTTGGATGATTCAACCAACCCATTACCTTGTGGGTAATAAGTTTTCGAATGGCCAAGAGTTATATTATAGTCATTGCAGAATTTATCCATTTTATTGGATTTGAATGATGTTGCATTGTCAGTAATGATCTTGACTGGACAACCAAATGTAGACAAAATATTTCATTCTAAAAATTGAATGACAAGAGTATCAGTAACTTCCCTTGTCGGGACTGCTTCAATACATTTGGTGAAGTAGTTTGTGGTTGTCAGTATCTACCTATGTTTAGTTGAGGATGGTAGATTCATTTATCCTATAAAATCAAGGCCCCGTTGCATGAATAGTGCTTCAACCGAAATATGATTTAAAGGTAAAGGCTGCAACTTTCTTTTTCCATCAAAAATCTACCATTCATGGCCAATACAACCCTGCCCTCGGTATTTTGTGTGCAATTTTCTTCCAATAATGATTTCCCCCACAGTCACCTTTATGAAACTCTTTCATATCCTTTTCATTTCTTCCTCAAGAAAAAATTTTAGCAAGATCCCACTTGGATCTTTCCAATACAGAGAATGGTCCAGAATGAAAAAGTTTGTTTCTTTCAACTTCAAAAATATGGATTTGGTTTTCCTTAACTGAGGAGGAGCTTGTAAATTTCTTAGTACATAAATAATATCAACATACTAAGGAGAATCAATGTATTTTTGGGATACCTGTGGGACTGTTTCTTCTTCTGAATTTGTTAATAAGTCAGCAATGAAATTGATTCGCAGGACATTACAATTGGACTGTGCCATCAAATTTGCAAGCGCTTGATCTTAATCATATTTGTAGGTTTGATCTCAAGGTAATACTCCAACATAACTTCTATCCACTTTCCCCTTCTCCCTTCAGGATTAGGTTGAGTCAAAATATATTTTACAAAATTGCTAGGCACATAAGCAATGGCATGGGAATGCAAGATATAAGTTCTAAAATCCTTAAGGGCCTTCACCAAGGAATATGCCTGCTTTTCGATGATGGAATAACTAAGTGGGGAGTCTCTCAATGTCCTCTTATAACAGGCTATGGGTCTTTCAAAGTTATGCTCATATTTTTGCAACAAAACACCAACAATGGTTTGTTCTGAAGAAAAGGAAAACAAGATAAAATCGTTTGCAAAATTTCGGCCAACCAACACTGGAGATTTGGTCAGTGCCAATTTAATATATTCAAAATAATTCATAGCTTCAAGAGTCCATTTTATTTCATTTCCTTTCCTAGTCATATTTGTGATATACTTTATCATCTCAACCAAGCTAGGAATAAACCTTCTCAAAAAATTTACTTTTCCTAGAAATGACTATACCTCCTTAATCTTGGGTCTGCCAATATTCAAAATTGCTTCCACTCCATCGGGGTGTATATTTACCCCTTCCTTTTAAATGATGTTTCCAAGAAATTTTCCTTTTTGCATTCCAAAATTTGACTTTTTTGGATTCAATGAGATGCCAAACTTTCTACATTTCTCGAAAACCATTCTTAGATGTCTGATATGTTGATCATCAGAATCTGAAAATACAGTGATATCATCTAAGTAAATAACAATAAACTTGTATTTTTCATCAGCAAAGGCTATTTCCATGGCCCTTTGGAAAGTTTCTCCAACATTCACAATCCCAAAAGTCATTTTTTCATACATGAAGGTGCCCCAAGGTGTTGTAAAAGATGTCTTCTCTTGGTCATTGGGATGAACCATAATCTGGTTATATCCAGAGAAACCATAAAGCATTGATATCTTCTGAGATCCAACCACCCTCTACAGGATGTAATCCATCTTAGAAAGTAGATAATTGTCTTTTAGAGACACCCTGTTTAGATTCTGAAAATCTACACATAACCTGATCTCACCACTTTTCTTCCTGATAGGCACTAGGTTAGCCACCCACTTGGAAAATCTTAAGGACACAATAATTTAGGCATTAAACAAATTCCTTACCTCCTTTTCAATCAATGGAAACAATAGAGGGTTTATTCTTCTCAACCTTTGCTTGAAAGGTTTATGATCATCCTTGATTTGAGTTACATGTTGAATTACTTTAGTATCATAGACCTTTAAATATCCATAACTCCATGCAAAGACATTAGTTAAATACTTCATTAGGATGATATACCTCTGTTTAATTTTTGGACTAGGTGTTTTTGACAATTTGATGATCTTGGGATCCTTCTAAGTCCCAGTGTTGCAATCTTCTATGTCCTCATCATTTGTAGTGATTTTAGGATTTCCAACTACATCATTGTTTTGAAAAATACTTTCCAATGTGACCAAGACTTTGGGAATAATGTTATTTTTGAGTTTCACTCTATCTCTTCCATCAATCTGATTCTGAAAAAGGTCATCATTGTTGAGCACAACTGCATCTTCATTCTCTTCAAAACAACATTCATCATCAATATTTCAATTAGCAAATTCATCACTCATCTAAAGGAATCTTTCTAGATATTTGTCATCTTAAAATATTTGCCAATATTTAATGTTATCGGGTATTTTTGTCCTATTCTTGAATTCAGTTTCATACTTTTTGTTAGGAAAAATCAGAATTTTGAAAACTGAAGCTGAAGTAGGTAAACCATCTGCAATTTTATTTCCCCCCTAGGAATCACTAGCAAATTGTATTATGAAAAATCTTCAAGAAGATCAAGTATTAAATTCCTATATTCTCTTAGTATAGGATGCTTAGACTCATATATAACCTTTACCTCATTAATAACAAGCTAAGAATATCCATGTATAGCTATCTTCCTAGCACCGAATTCTTTTAAGTCTTCAATCCAAAAATCAGTGCCTCCTATTCAACCATATTATTGGTGCAATCAAAAGAAAGATTGTAAGAATAGAGTTTTGTACCTATGTTGGGAGTTTTGATCCACAAACTAATCTTTCTCCTTCTATGCTAGCAGCTCCATCAAAGATCATATTCCACATCTCATCCTCTGCATTGTTTTCTTGATTTGTAATTTCCTGAGTTTGATGATCAATTTTGTCTTTCATGGCCATGACAGTCATTATATCCTCCTCTTCAAAACTCAATCCATTATAGAAAATATAAGAATCAACCTCAGTATCAACAGAGTAAATGGGATGGTCGTTTAGCTGAGTTTTTCTACTCACCATGTACTTGAGAAACACTTCTCTGTACAACCTCCTTTCTTAGCCAAAAACATGGATAGTAGCATATGACATATCCATTTGCAAAGTTCCTTTCCACTTTGAAGCACAATATCTACATAACAACATGCCAAATTTAGGAGGGATGTCAACAACCACCACATCCATGTTCATATTTTTTGATGGAATTTGAGACAATGATACAACCAGGTCTTTGATTAAACCCAAACATTTCACCTTCTTTGACTCAAAAGAGAAAAGATCCTTGTAAGGGCTTGTAATATCTAGGGCCAAGTCATCCATGACTACCTTGGGAATCATATTATGTGATGCTCCTGAATCTAACATGGCATTATGTAAGGTCATGTCATGAATTTTAAGACTAAGATAGAAAGGAGGAACATCATCAACATCGCCACTCTCCTCAACACGTGGGCCAAACAAGATAGGAGGGTGATCATATTGTACATTCAAGGTGATAGGGAATTCTTCCATTTTGAGCATTTTAATGATCTAATTTATATATTATCCATTCTTAGTCAACTCATTAAATGGAACAAATATTTTGATTTCATCCATTTCACTTTCAAAATTAGAAGGAGATGGATCTTTTTCTACCTCTTTGATGATTGCTTCCTTTCTTTCCTCGAGTATTTTGTTTGGGGGTTCTCCTTTGGATTTTCCTTTCTCCATTGCATCCTTTGTTGAATTATCTTTCTTAGGTTAGCTTGAAGAAGGTGTATTTATCTGAAGTTCCCTTGTCTTATTTGCCTTTGGAGGATTTGTAGGCACCCTTTTTCTTCTGAGGTTATACTGTTTCTGAAGCTGCATAATAGAATTTTGATATCCCTTCTTAAACTCTTATGTTTACAATGACAACATATCATCATTATCCTACATAAACTTATCATTTGCATCCATAAATTGATCATGTTCCTCTTTAGTTAAGAAGAAATATGTTTATGTATTATCACAAGAATGCATATTGTCTTCAATTGTTTGATCCAAATATTCATTTACATAGTTTTTTTGGAAAGGAGGTTTTATATTTTGATCACCTTCATTTCTCTGGTCTCTTTTTATGATCTATGGAGCTAGAGATCTCCTAAAATTTTGGTTTCTGGGATGAAAATCAGTTTGATCCTTGGTGGGAGGTTTATTCTCCGAGGACATTATTTCCATGAATATTTCCATAGTTTTCATCATCAAATCAAATTTCTCATCTGATGATTGATAATTTGAGGGTTGTTCTTATCCTTGGACCTTCTTCACATATCTATCAGGATTATGTTTGATATTCCCTGAGGCCATCATATTTAACTCTACTTCTATTGCATCACTCATCATATCATATAATGTATTGGATCTCCTTTCTCTTAACAACAAGGCAAAGTCACTGTCAAAAGAATCATCATATCAAAGTTAGGTAGCCCGAGGAGGAGGTTTTACTAATGTAGGAATTGAATTATAAACTTTCATATATATGGTTGAAAACTCTTGTATTGTTTCATTTGGTAATCTTTTTATGCTATTGTATTGAGTTAGAAACTAAAGACGATTCTTTTTATCATCCCGCCTTGAAAGAAAAAGTGTTTCAAAAGATGAAAAATTAGGGATACTCACTGCAGGAAGAGATTTAAACCATTTTCTGACTTCTCCTTAAAGAATTTGTGCGAACAACTTGAGTTTTGCATCTTCATGATCCACCTCCTTTAGATAAAAAAAATCATTGAACCAATCTAAGTGTCTTTGGGCTGATACACTTTCTTTAGCATCAAAATATCTAATTATTTGATTATAATTTTTGGGTAAATCATGCAACTGGGAAAGCAAGGCAAGAGGAGAAAATCTAGATGCCATGGTTATAAGAGGATTTTGGTCTATCTGAACAGTCTGAGAAGGGACAATATGAATAGGAATAGTCTGAAATTTCTTCTCATCAAAGATAATTTCATTCAACTTAGATTCTGATCTAGATCTGAACAAGGTCTATTCAAATTTTAAATCAAAGTCAGGGTCATCAATACTTTTTAAGCCGTCTTTGGGTAAAGATAGATTTATGTCTAGGAAAGCAAATGATTTGACTATATTTTATTTTATTTTGTGCAAAATTTTATCACGATCAAACACATATGTTATAGGTTCTGGATGAGGGTTCCTTCTAGTGTAAACTCTCTTAGAATCCATCATTTCTTATTTTTCTAAAGAAAAAAAAAATATGATACTGACTTTATTAAATGAAGTCGCCAGTGTAAGAATAGTTCAACCAACAAAAAAAGGTGTTAGATTCATTGTTACCCTTAGGAATCAAATCTAAATCTTTAAGTTGTTCTATCTCAGGGAAAATGTTCAATTTCATCCCCGACAACGATGCCGAAATTTTAACGCTCAGTAAATTGTTGGGCTCAAAAAAAATCTATAAAGGTACCCTACAAACCAACTTTAAGACTCGAAACTAGCCTTTCTAATCTATATAGGGATCTTTGTGAGACTTAATCTCTAATAAATAGGTTGTTTCGATTTGATGGCTAGATTTATAATTTTGAGATAATTTTTCAAGGTGTGTTGACAAAAGATAGTACTTCTAGGGCTATGGAGTCAACCCTTGAAAACAAAGAAAACAATGCTTGGTAGATAAAACTCCTCAGAGGAATAAAGGCTTAATAAGGTGATGAACTTCAGTTTTTAGTTTGATCATGTAAGGTGAAAGAAGAAAGGAAACACACAATAGGATCAGAGCACCACAAAGGATGAATTATGACCTTAGCTAAGAAGATAGAAATAATTTAAATCGATTCAGTCTAGAGAACCATTAGATGAATTCTGGACTTTCAAATTTACCAATTTAAAGAGAAGAAAAGTGAAAATGAATATAAGTACACAGGAAATACATACAAAGAAGTGTACATTCTTTAGATCACCACCATTAGAATCTTTTACTTAAGAAATTCAGGACTTTTGCATTTGTAATTCTCTAGATTTAGAAAAATACATTAAGGATCAAAATGTCTATACTTTTTCCTCTGCATTGCATTTTTATATAAAAATAGTCCCTATAGATAGAAAATAAATCTACGCTTGTCTGCTAGGAGTTGAACTACTATCTCCTACAGTTATGGATCTAGTTGTTTTCAAAGAGAACAACAACCTCTACAAAATTTACCAAAAATAGGAAAGTCGATTTGGCAATCATAACCTATCTGAGATGTTATTTACAATCATAAATTCTTAAGAAAATTTCAACCATACGATTGTGATGAATCATCATGTATATCACTCGACAACACTTTCATCGTTGCATAGTAAATTATGGTTTTTGTTGCGCAAATGCTAGCTGCAAAATCTGCGTAGCGATTTTGCGTGGTGGGTCCTCATGCGGACATTACGTGTGTGAATCCTATTGGAAGAAAAGGATGGGATCATTCAGTTTGTCCATAGATTCCTTGTACAAAATCACTTGCAGTTTTAAGGCCCTATTTGTCCTTCTTAATGGAAAATTTTGTCTCTTCAAACTCACCTGTCTCAACAAAGCCGCATTTTTTTTCAATTTTGATTAAGCATCAAAGAGAGTTGCACATGCATCATCAATATTCGGTCTGCATTTCTTGAAATGTTCCATGATTCTTTCCTATAATATCATTTTTTCCTCCCTCATCTTAATGATCACATCTTGAGCCTCTCTTAGTTGTTTTTTCAACCAATTTATATTCTTTTCTCCTCCTGTTGGTGAATTAGGAGATGTCTGACCTACTTTACAATATGATGTTGGTGTCTTAGAAATTATTTCTACTATTTGCCTCCTCAATTATGTGTTTTCTTGATATAATAGGGCTATAACATGTTGAGCTTCCTTTAGTTGTTGTTTCACCTCCTTAATATTTGCATCTTCCTCACCTAGTTCCAGACGCTTTTCATCAATCTCTTGCATTGCACATTCAACAAGACCTAGTTGAATTCTGGGTATGGGAAATATCCTGGCAGAGGACCTGGTGTGCATTTTACTCGGAGCTTATCTCTCCTCAATTTCATTAGTGAATCTTAGATTTCTTTTGTTCTTGGATGTTGGTTGACTGAGTGATGAATCTTCAATTTATTTTCCTTTTCGTCTTTCAACAACATCTCCTCCTCTCACCTCTGTACTATGAAGTGATGATTTTTCACGAGATAAGAGAATATGTACTTTAGGGTCTCTCTGAATGTTTTCTAAAATCAGGAAGGAATTCCAGTCCCTATTCAAATTTTCGAGCTCCTCAACCACCAACATCTTAATCATGGAAAAATGGAATAGGTTGTTCTCTGACTGGTCAGCTTTGGCTTGGACATTGTCTGTCATATTTCTGAGGCTTCGACATATGAAGAAAGCTAAGTTTAAAGTACTTATCCCTGTGAAATGCATCAAAATCCTAACATGGTATTGATGCACCTTGTCAAATCTTCCCTCATAGATAAAGTACTTCCATATTATATTCAAACGTTTCTCAAAAGTTTCTAGAAGATATTCATTGGGAATGTTGGCTCCAATTTTTCGATTTCTATATTCGGGTTCGATAAAATCAATATAACATGAAGTATCTAATGGCATACATTTAAACCATTTTTCTCCCACCATATGAATCTCTATCAGAGCTGATATAGTTTCCTCTATCACTTGAAAAGTGATCTCTACAATAGTTTCACAAACACCAATAAAATTAAGGGTGAACTTTTAGTTAGTTGCGCATTATATCCTTGAATATTTTCACAAAAACGTATGCATCCAGCTTGTTCAAAGGACACTCTAAATGTGGGCTCTGTGTTTATGAAATTTAAATCTTGTGGTTCAAACCTCATGAGTTTGCCTCTTCTTCCATTCTTTCTTTTACTTTGAGGAGTTTCCATGATGTTGATATATGTCAATTTTAGGTGCGCGGCAATAGATTGTAATAGCCTCTCTACACAATGAATAAGAATAGTAACTTTTACATGATGTGCATGAAAATGTAGCAGCAAGAAACTTTGCGCAACAAACAAATTAGTAGAAGAAAATCCGGCGTGGTGGAAAACTTGAGGCAACAATAAAAAGCAACAGAAAACTTCGGTGCAACAAAAAATTCAATGAAGCGGTAAACAACAACGAAAAACAGTGGCACAACGAAAACTAGCAACAGAAAACACGGCACAATGAAAAATAGCAGTGAAAACTTGGTACAATGACAAATAAGGACGTAAAACTTGGTGTAGGAGTAGGTAATAATAATTTAGCTCAGAAGAAAGAAGGCTCACTAGGTAAAAAAACAAACTCGTTCTAGAAGATAATTTGCAACAGGCTCCAAGGAAAGATTCTAAACAGTGATTGAAAGAAATGGAGGATACATAACAAGATCAAAATAACATATTTATGTAGCGATTGGAAGCACACGATATTTACATAGGAAAGGGCTTCGAAGTTTACTGGAAAATCTATGGACGACACACAAGTTTTGGAAGTTATGGAGAAACATGATGGGTGGTGAATATTTATGCTAGAATGGATAAGGAATGAAATTATGAAAAGGGGAGTAAAATCCATAGCAATGAGATTTTTTAAGGGAAGTTAAAGATTTGCGTTGTGAACTTGCACAACGGGTACTCCTTTGAAGTGTGAAATGGTACAAATGATAAGGAGTTTCATGATTGTTCACTTTTCTAACTTCATGATTAGGTAATGATGACTCATAATATCTTTTGACATGACATTTATCCTAACTACTTGATTCGACCTTGGTACCTAAATTCCACTTTTTCGACATGACTCAAGACTTAGGAAAGTAGACCTTTACAATTCAAACATGACGAACTTTACACCCTTTTACCAACTTATGGTCAAAACCCTTACTTGACATTTCAAACCATTATTTATTTGGTCATTGACCTCATAAAGTTTGACACACTAACTATGACTTATTTAGGAAATTTTTTGATTTTTATAAAGATCAAGACATCACTCTCAATTGTTTTGGACAAACCTCTAACTCTAACTACAAAAATCATGGTTCTAAAAAAACTCTTAAACAACCTCCTAAGAATAAGATCACATAAATCACGTAGATATTGACTGTACTTCTCTATACTTTGGCAAGATAAGTAGGAATTATATATTCCAACACTCTCCCTTAATGACTACTTATATAAATATCTACGTGGTCATATCTTCATCACTATCGGAGCTTCAATATTTCAAAATTTTTTCTCATTTTTATTGTATCTCCATCTGATTATTGATGTGCATATAAAAAACAATCCATCAACCAGAATACATGAGTCATCAGTTGTTGTAACCACCCATTTTCTAGGAATCCTTTTCACCTACATGGTTCATCAACATATTAGGCTCTCCCTTAATCATAACTTGTTCCATCACATTTTGAGATAAATCCATCTCACATTCCCCCCCTTAATCAAAGACTCAATTTCTCCAACTCCACATCCTCTCTAAGCATAAGAGGATAACTATGTGTGAATCTACACCACAAGATGTATGCTTGAATAGTAGGGCTTACAAAAAACATGGGGAACTAACTTTCCTATGATGCAATACAACTTGGACAAAAAATCTGGGGTGTAAGGTACAACTCATCATGCACCCCCTACAATATTTCAATCAGGTACAAAAATATTCACACAATTTATTGTAACTCCAAATCCGATTTACATAAATTCATTATTGACCAAGACACACTTAACCACTTAATACCATTAAGGGAAGATCGAATGACATAACTCTGCATACCTTCAAACAAAACATATCAATAGCAATACTTGTTAAATCACCACTCAATCTCACTTTTGTCATTCAGATTGGAGTTTGTGTGAGTTCGATGGAATGGTCATGTACAACTCAATTAGCTATAACACCTCCATGTTTACGCAACAACAATCCTTTTTCATCCAATGTTCCACAAAAGGTACTCTTTCTCCAATGGCTAAATCAGCGTCTCACGCTCCACGTAGAAATTTTAATAAATATCTCTCCAATGGAAGCTATATCAACTTTCAGGAAACTCCTCCATGAAAGTGGCGACCCTATACACTCACTTAGATAATGCACTCACTCATATTTCACATGAACTCACGCCCTTCGGCTTCGACAGAAGACAACGTCCACACGATTTTTTCAAATAACGATGTTCAAAAAAATATTCAAAAAACACTATATGTTGCAAATCAACTCTATGAGCAACTCTCTGTGGCCCATGCATAACTAAAATGAAACCCTATGCAATAACTACAACAACTAATCGTCCACACTGCAACAACAAAAAAATTCATATAAATGATCTACTTTCAATCACGGACAACACCATTTCTTGAGCAACGATGCCAATATGCAGGTCACAACTCCTCCTCTGCGTAGATATCTTATACCTCACCTTTATTCTTTGCTGGTTTGAGACTGCAAAAATTAGAAAACTCTACAATAATCTCTCAACAGACTCCCTTCTAGAGTGAATCAACGACTATGTTTCAGAAGTTGATCACATGGATCACAAAAAAAATTGATTTTAATGACAACTAACAGATAGAAAATTCCACAAATTGTTCTCCAATAATTATCTGACTCTAATGCAAAGGTCTCCTTCATGTAGAATCTTCATTTCCATAGCTCTGTACAAGCTCCTCCTTTACGTCCATGGGGCTACTCATCATGCACACATCCTCACGACAATTCTTCTTTACATTTAGGTCTCAGCTTCACATGTAGACAACATCTTCGCCAAGTTCTCATAGCAGCAGTAATTAAAATCAGAGTAATGCTCAACAATCTATGAGGCAGAAGGGATCACAAGTGAGACTACGCTCACACACACTATATGTCAATTTGATAAATTTCTTACATTTATATTGGCTAGGATAGCCTCTACCAGTCTCGTGAAAACCACCCAAACAGTATTCTAGCATACAATAGAAATCTCTTCTAAAAATTTCCTAAGTATAGCATTTTAACATTAATCTCTAACAGTCCCCCTTAATGGAGAAATGGATTCAATACAATGTCAATACATAACATGCATGTCGGTCTTAGTGTCATCTAGGCTTACAAACATTACAAATGATAATTCAAACAAAACCTTAAAATTTGTTTCAACTCTATGTATGAGTGGGTTTTTCTCTTCCTCCTTTTCCAGATTTTGAACCTTCTATGCATTTTCAATTTAAGTCTTCCTCTTAATCTTTTTGTTGGTTTCTCTCATCAATCTGAAAATTATTTCAGATTGTCCATGTTTGTCCTCTTCAATTTTTTCTTTGAAAAAATGTTTTATTGTTTTCTCGTCATTACTGAGCTTTTGATCATCAATTTGTTGCAACATGAATTCAGAATAGAATTTGATTTCTTCAAGGCTCCACTTCATAAACATTTCTACAATTTAAACATCTTCTTCTCCAATATCCATTGAGTTTTCATCATAAATTGACTCAATTTTTGTATATGTAATGGAGTCTTCTCCTTCTTCTTCAATGACCATGCAGTCTTTCAGTAAGTTGTGGTTTTTCAAGCCATTCTTCAAGGAACTTCAAATCTTCT
The DNA here is from genome assembly GCA_009831015.1 of Picea engelmannii. Classification (NCBI taxonomy): domain Eukaryota; kingdom Viridiplantae; phylum Streptophyta; class Pinopsida; order Pinales; family Pinaceae; genus Picea; species Picea engelmannii. The sequence goes on from ML787074.1 coordinate 405,924, forward strand.
TCAAAATATTTTGGCACTGCATCTGGGTGCTCTTCTTCATTGTTGTTTACTTTTGTTGGTGCTCCCAACTCTATTGTTGCAGTTTCAGTATTGATATTGTCTACAACATCATATAACACATTATTTTCAATTTCCTCTACAACATCATATAACACATTATTTTCAATTTCCTCTACAACATCCACTGCAGATTCCTCATCATTCATTGTTTCAAGCAAGTGTCCTCTTACATTTAGCAAATTATCAATCTCTTGTATTTCTTGCTTCTTCAACCAATCTTCATTTGACATGTTATCCTCATCATACATTACCTCAATGACAAAATCTTCATTATAATCATCAGTATCCACATGAGTCTGACCACACTGGAATTCAACACCTTCTACAGGTTCATCATCAACTTCAGAAGTTTCCTCATAAGAAGATGCAACATTTTCACTATATTTCGTTTCTAAAACATCCCATAACATTTTTGCATTGTCTATATGTCCAAATTCATATAAAATAGGAGACAAAATACTTGTATCCATTGTTAAACTGATAAGATATAAGGCTATCTTATATTTTCTCTTATAAAGGGAATTGACCAAACCATCTTTAACAAATTGCCATAAATCTATTGAACTCAGTAATCCTTTCATTTTAATTGTGAAAAGATTAAAATGTTTACCTCAGAAGGATTAAAGAACTCGCATTAGTCTTTTTAATATCTCATCCATTTCTTTATCATTTTCATTGATGTCCAAATCTGCATTATGATCTTCAAGTAAAGGTTCTTCAAATGAAAGCACATCATACTCTTCGTGTTGATTCTTCCTCATGTGTTTAGCTCTCTTCATAGTTGTTTCAACCTCCTTTGCTTACCCATGAGAACTTCACTCTCTTCTCATCTCACCCACAATTTTTAACAAAGGGACGGAAAATCCATAGCAACGATATTTTTTAAGGCAAGTTAAATATTTGCGTTGTGAACTTGCACAACGAGTACTCCTTTGAAGTGTGCAATGGTACAAATGATAAGGAGTTCTAGGATTGTTCACTTTTCTGACTTTATGATTAGGTAATGATAACCCATAATATCTTTTGACATGACATTTATCCCAACTACTTGATTCAACCTTGGTACCTAAATTCCACTTTTTTGATATGACTCGAGAGACTTAGGAAAGTATACCTTTACAATTCAAACATGAGTAATCTTACACCCTTTTTTACCAACTTATGGTCAAAACCCTTACTTGAAATTTCAAACTATTCTTTATTTGGCCATTGACCTCATAAATTTTGACAGACTAACTGTGACTTATTTGGGAAAGTTTTGATTTTTATAAAGATCAAGACATGACTCTGAAATTCTTCGGACAAACCTCTAACTCTAACTACAAAAATCATGGTGCTAACACAACTCTCAAACAACCTCCTAAGAATAAGACCACACAAATCATGTAGATATTGACTTTACTTCTCAATACTTTAGCAAGATAACTAGGAATTATATATTCCAACACTCTCCCTTAATGACTACCGATATAAATATCTATGTGTTCATATCTTCATCACTATCAGAGATTAAATATTTCAAACATTCTTCTTCGTTTTCTTGTACATCCATCTCATTATTGGCGTCCATATAAAAAACAATCCATCTACCAAAATACATGAGTCATCAAATGTTGTAACCACTAGTTTTCTAGGAATCCTTTTCGCCTACTTAGTTCATCAACATATTAGGCTCTCCCTTAATCATAACTTGTTCCATCACATTTTGAGATAAATCCATGTGACATTCACCCCCTTAATCGAAGACTCAATTTCTCCAACTCCGCATCCTCTCTAAGCATAAGAGGATAACTATGTGTGAATCTGCACCACAAAATGTATGCTTGAAAAGTAGGGATTACAACTAACATGGGGAACTAAATTTCCTATGATGAAAAAATATAACTTGAACGAAAAATATGGGGTGTATCATGCACCCCTATAATATTTCAATCACTTACAAAAATATTCACACAATTTATTGTAACTCGAAATCCCATTTACATAAATTCATTATTGACCAAGACACACTTAACCACTTGATACCATTAAGGGAAGATTGAATGACATAACTATGCATACATTCAAACAAAACATATCAATAGCAATACTTGTTAAGTCACCACTCAATCTCACTTTTGTCACTGACATTGAATTTTGTGAGAGTCCGATGGAATGGTCACGTACAACTCAATTCGATATAACACCTCCATGTTTACACAACAACAATCCTTCTTCATCCAATGTTCCACAAAAGGCACTATTTCTCCAATGGCTAAAGCAACGTCTCACTCTACAAGTAGTAGGTTTAATAAATATCTCTCCAATGGAATCTATATCAACTTTCAGGAAACTCCACCATGACAGTACTCACTTCGATAATGAACTCACTCATATTTCACATGAGCTCATGCCTTTCGGCTTCGACAGAAGACAACTTCCACACGAATTTTGCAAATAACGATGTTCAAAAAAATATTCAAAAAACACTATATATTGCAAATCAACTCTACGAGCAACTCTTTGTGGCCTATGCATAGCTAAAATGAAACCCTACGCAATAACTGCAACAGTTAATGGTTCACACTCGAACAACAAAAGAATTCATAGAAACTATCTACCTTCAATCATAGACAACACCATTTCTTGAGCAACGATGCCAATATGCAGGTCACAACTCCTCCTCTACGTAGATATCTTATAATTCACTTTTTTTCTTTTGCTGGTTTAATACTGCAAAAATTAGAAAACTCTACAATAAGCTCACAACAGACTCCCTTCTACAGTGAATCAACGACTCTGTTTCAAAGCACAAAAATTGATCACATGGATTACAAAAAAAAAATGATTTTAATGACAACTAGCAAATAGCAAATTCCACAAATTGTTCTCCAATAATTCTCTGACGCCAATGCAAAGGTATCCTTCACGTAGAATCTTCCTTTCCATAGCTCTGTACCAGGTCCTCCTTTACGTGCATGGGGCTACTGATCACGCACACATCTTCACGACAATTCTTCTTTGCGTTAAGGTCTCAGCTTCACATGCAGACAACATCTTCGCCAAGTTCTCACAGCAGCAGTAATTAAAATCAGAGTAATGCTCAGCAATCAGTGAGGCCACAAGGGCTCACAAGTGAGACTACACACTATATCAATTCAATATTTGCTCTTTCTTAATGGTTTTAGTCTCAACTATAAACATTACAATTAATAATTCAAACAAAACTTTAAAATTTGTTTCAATACTATGTATGAGTGGGTTTTTTCTTTTCTGAACCCTCTATGCATTTTCAATTTGCCGGAAGTTGCAAGCATTAATGTAATGAGATATAGGGCGATTTCCATGATTAATGAGGAAATTAGGGCGATTTCCATGATTTATTGTTCGTATGGTATTCAAAGTTAGGTTTTTGGCGGAAGTTCCAAGCATTCATGTAACTTCGGATGACAGAGAACCTTGAAAATGCGTTATAGTGGCGGCCAACCATTTTGGAGGTTTGCCGGCCAACGCTAAGTGCAAAGCCGTGTGCGGTCCGTAACACGGAAAGACAAATGCAAGTGAACCGTCTCAGTCGGTCTCTGACTCACTACCCTTCAGAGAAGAAAAAGATAGAGGGTTAAAGACATCACAGTTAAAAACCAATCTCTTCGGGACTAAAATAATTGTGCTGCCCCCGACATTCCACAGGAAGATGATAACTATATGCATGAGCCACAATAATATCATATCCAGAGCGAGCTGTTAACTAATATCAATGGTCAATTCCCCAAAAAAATGAATTCGAATATGATGGAAGAACAATCTCGTGTCTCTTATCTAAGGCTTTGTCGGATATCATATGCACAAGTGGAACAACATTGACACTACAAAATCCAAATTTCACGTGAACGGACACTTTCTGTCGAAGCCTTCATTCATTACATCCAAGTTGCATGTTGGAGGTCTGAGTTCCATCCACAGATGTGATTGCAACATCACCGCACAGTTATCGGCCAGCATGTATCTCTACATACTCTATAATCTGCTCCGTTCTTTTCTAACTCCTATTGACCAATCAAACTTAAATAAAATGAATTTGAATACTCTGATTTAATTTACAGAGATGGAATTTGACGTGCCCGTCACGGAGAGCCGTCAACATTCTTAGTGAAATCCATCAAAACGTGCATCTTCTTAGTGAAATCCGTCAAAACGTCCATCTGAATTGATTAAACCGTCAAATTTGACGGGCTGTTGGGATTTGAAATTCCAACCCTAGTCTATTCCAATTCGTTCTATTGACTTATCATACTTAAACAAAATGAATTGGACTGGTGTTGATGTAAAGAGGTTATTTAGGTAGGTTTCACATAAAACTCGCATAACATATGACTGGTCTATCAGGCAACCCAATTTGACGTTTAATTCCTGGTAACACCGAAATACTTGAGAGGCTACTCTAAACTTTTACTGAAGCGGCATAGTCCGATAAATACCAGGGTATAAACAAAATGATACTCCCAAGATAGTTTGAATATGTTTTTGGACAATGCAAACATGAAGGGCTAGATTTCACAGAAAAACACTTTAATAAAGCAAACTGATAAATAAACATGTGTTTGGGTTGGAGAAATGGTTAGGAAAACAGAAACTCACGAAATATGCAAGTAATACAAAAACAGCTGAGTAAATTAAATGTTCATTCTGATAAATGTCAGAGAAGTAAACATAACGGAACTTATATTTGAAAGTAACTGTGAGAGGCTAGAAGAAATACCAGCGAAATTCAGAATGTCTTACTCAAAATTGATATTTTTTCATCTTGATATTGGTTCTTCTTTTATATTATTCTATACTCACTAATAGGAGTGAGCTAAATCAGGAGTAATCTTCTTTTTTGAGTTACTTTTTAGGCAGGTTTTCCAATGTCTCTGTTTTTAAATCTCTAGCCAATTCACAACTCTGATCTATTTTCTGAACATCTGGGTTTCCAACTTCTTTGTTTTTAAATTTCAAACCAATCCAAAACTCTATCCAATTTCTAAACATCTAAGTTAATTTAAAATAGGCAAAACCCCTCACACTACCCCTCCAAATTTAACCGGATTCAAACTAGTTTTATTTTTGCCTAAAAAGTGAAACTCCGGAGAAAATATTATTCCGAGTTAGCCTACTCCTCGTGAATATGCTACATCAATTCAATCATAAAGATACTGATTAACATGCTACATCAATTATATTGCTTGAGCATTAATCACGTGGACCTCTGAATGCAAGCTCTGTGCACAGTATGTTCAATATCGAATGTGCTTATTATCAAGTTGCAACAGATAAACGACTTGGACAGTGAGAAAGTGGAGATTTGAATACGAGTGTTTTTAAAGGGCACAATTTCCAACAACACGTTTTGCGACGTTGATTATAAAAACATAAGAATTTAACTTGATGGATAAGCAGGTTGAGAAGCAAATTCCAACACTGCTTCGCACTATGATAAGCACTGTGATTAAGAAATGGAAATGGCAGTTCCCTGTGAAGAAATAGAAATATATTAGGGTCCTCGTCGGTTTCTTGGTCATATAAACCACCATCTTTCAGAATAGAAACAGCTGCGTTGTGGAAAACGTTACAGCACGGACTTGTTTATGGAACTTGTAGCGGAATAGACAGAAATGGGATACTTGTCGATTTGTGGTAATAGAAACTGGCATCTTTCGTGCATTTAAAATGGAAGCAGCGAACTGGGTAGAGTTCTTGGAAGAATAGAATGGAACCCTGTGATAAAGGTTCGGCGTTATTAGCGCTAATGACGCCTGGCAATAATTAAACCCGCGAAATCTGATAAGTACGAACGAAGGCGACGACGACGAAGACAATTCGGTATTGCACGTCGCCCATCGATTTCCTGAGGGTCGCTAAGAGAATTATTAAGTGGACCAGAAGGTCAAATAGGAGCACCTCCGGTCTAAATATAGAACCAACTTAAGAAATCTCTTATCACATAAATTTTACACTCATTTTTTTAATTATCATTGAAAATTTTACGTTTTAATAGATATAGGATCACGATAAATCCGTGCCACACAAAAACATGTAAAAAACAATTTTTTTCAGACTCCACAGGTTTCAAAAAAATTTGATCTGGAAAAGACCAAATTGATAAGTATGTCGAGTTATAAGTAAAAATTTTACATTTTAATAGATTTAGGGTCATGGTAAATCAGTACCACACACAGACACCTACAAACGAAAATTTCTTCACTCTGCAGAGCAATCCAACACTAATTGATTTGGAAAAGATCAAACTGATAAATAAGATGTGAAGGGATAGATTTGTAAGGAAACCAAAAGAAAAAAGAAAAGAGGAAGAAGTGTTAATCATAATAACCGCGTGTGTCTGGGTGGGAGAAAGGATTAGGAACACACAAACTCACTCAACATGCAGGTATTACAAAGACAGTTGATTAAATTAAATGGGCATGCAGATAAATTTAAGGGCAAGTAAATATAGTGCAACTTGTATTGGAAAGTAACAGTAACAGCCTAGAAGAAATAAAAGCAAAATTCAATGAAATTTTTTTAAACTTCTAATTACAACAAATCCCTGGTTGTTTTGAAATCACGAAAGTAGTTTTCTCTTGTGAAATGAATCGAAAGATAACCGTGGAGGAAGGCATTGCCTAGCAAGGGGCTGAGCAAGCAAAAAATCAAATCTCAATAAATTTGTCATCGAAAGGATGGAAGCAAGAAGAATGCCCACAGAGCATATGAATCCAAAAACCTCTGAAAATTGTAATGGTTTCCAAAATAGTTTGTTTAATAAAACAATATTTCAATTTATATAGAAACTAAGTAATTATTTTTAAAGCTATACATTTAAGAACACAATAGGCACGAAGTAATTGTTGAAATTTTGGAAAAATATTGAATTTTTATAGCACACTGAGAGGAAGTTATTGCTGGAATTTTGGAAAATATTGAATTTTAATAACAGTTTTGCTGTAAATAAATGTTGTATTAATTTTCTCATAGCCCCTTTATATCATTCCTTCCATCGAATGATAATGCGACTTAAACAAGATGATTCAGTATAGTAAGTGGCATTTACAATGGCAATGCTGATAATTTGGCCATCGTTGTCTCATCAGACACCCCGCAAATTGTATACAACCAAATTTCTTATGTAGTCGATTTTTCTTCATTACATCATTGTTTCAATGAATTCCTGTAATGTTCCTGACTTGGCTAGTTTAGGATACACTGCTAATGTGTGTAGGATCAATGGTTTACAACATATAAATGATCATACAAATAATAAATGTGACAAAGGACTGCAAACTTTGTATTATGATATCTCTGTGGATTACAAAATGGCCAAATGTGGATAAATAAACTAACAATACTCGACTAGATCAATAGACAAAAGATCTTATCCAGAATACAAATAAGCAACTAAAAGATAATACCCGGAATATGGGAGCAGTGCGGAATCAATGGATGCGTTGGGACTATGGAAACTCTCACGGTAACTGCTGGAAGTCTGGAAAGTTCTCCCTGGGAGCTATACTTCTTGGAATGGCCTGGAAACTGTCCCCAATGATGTGCCCTCGTCTAGTCCTCAGTATTGGTATCTGTCAGACCCCTCTGCTGATGAATCTGGACCCCAGATGGATACCCCTAGGGAATGCGCCCCTCTTCTTCTCGCAAAATGCATCCTAGTGATTCCACCATCGAAATGAGACGAGATATGTCTCAAAACGACCACCTTCATCTACTGGGAAATGGGTCGAAAGGGTTTCCCTGAATCTGGTCTGATGCTCGCTCTGAAACCCCAAATGTGCCCGCCAAAAGTGTTGCACGTCCAAGACTGGAAAATGCGTCCCCGTTGATTCCTCTATCAGAATCTGATGAGGAACCACACAAAATATGCGCCTTGCCCTCCTCTCAAATCGATCAAAGGGAAATCTCAGAATTCTCCGTGGATGGGATAAGTCGACTAAAAGCCCTCTCAGAAGTTGCGCCCTCACTCTAGATGAATGTGCCCTTGCTGTTGAACACTGTGTAACTACTGCTAAAGAATGATGGAAGACCTGAATGATCTTCCCAGTGACTAGGGTGTGTCTCTCAACACTGAAATCAGTGATTGGTGTCTTCCTCCTGGAATCCACTAAACTATCTCTCCTAAGATGCGCCTCTTCTCCTCAACCCTAATTCACTGTTGACTTCCAAAACCCTAAATCATTGTTGAAACCCTAATTCATTGTTGACTTCTATTTTTAGCTCATAATGACTTAAAATCACTTTTAACCATTTTTTGCTCAATGTCACTTTCCGAATATAACACCTGTGACTGGAGTGACCTCTAGTAACCCTGTTTACCCCTCTTTGGCCCTGGCTATAGTCTAAAGGGACAGTTTAGACCATTAAGCCTCCTATATGGAGCTCCTATTTGGAAAGGGACATTACAGTCCTCCCTTCCCGAAATTTCTTGTCTTCAAGCAATACAATGTTTTTCATGTATCTGTTTTGAGACATTATGTCAGTGATCCTACATATGTTATTTGACATGAGTTCTTTGCAGGTATCGCATGAGGGTGCTCTCATGGTGGAGCCAATCCACATCCTGGACCATTTCATTCAACAACTACGACGTCGAACAATAGATCAAGTCAAGGTCTAGTGGGACAACTATAGTCCACACTCGACCTCGGATGACGCATATGATATGCATCAATAGTTTCCATTTTTGTTTGGTAGCAAGACCTATGATATTTTGATACACTTTATTTCAACACTTACATAGTGTGAAACTTCATGACGAAGTTTAAAACAAGAGGGGGTGTATGTAACATCCCTCTCTTGCTCACACTGAGTGAACTTATTCTTTGAGGACACTTGCATGTAAGTGATACGGGTCATTATACTATTGGTTGTTTTGATTACGATGATATGTTATTTTGTTGTATTTACATAGGCATGTGCTATTGAGTGGGTTCTCTTGAGTGTGCAGGACTCTGGACGTTGATTATGCTGAGGCATCAATGAAACCCCTTGGACTCTGGATTGAGTGAGGGAGTGGATTGTTAGGGTTTGAATGTTATTGAGGTGACATATGTATATATGATTATATATTATGATGTTGATTGTTATTGATGACAGGATTCATTGATGGATGCAGGGTGATGATAGCTTGTCAACCAAACTCACATTTGGAGTAAAGGGGTCACGCACGACAACCAGATACATTGAGGGAGAGGTGTGGCATCATCCCTTCCATAGCCTACTAGCACTCATGTCATGGCTCGAACTGTAGGTTAACGATTACCTAGTTCGAGAATACCCAAGATGCCATGAGGGCAGAATTTGACAGTCACTCACGATGATTCTAAGGGGCACACGATAAGGCAGGGTCCTTATTCCTTAGAGGCCCTTAGTCTCCCACAAGATCACCTGACGAAGTATTGACTCCAGGGGTTTGAGGTCTACCAAATTCATTCAAGAGGTGAGTGGCACCCTTGGAGCACGTACTGCATCTTCAAGGGCACGTTGCACAAATAAAACATAAAGAGGCTAGTGGCATCCTTGGAGCACATAGTGCATCCTGAAGGGAACGTCACAATTTTAACTATGGTAAGTTAATAAACCTAATGCCTAGAAAACTATGCCTCCTTAGGACCTGGTCAGCCTTAAAATGAATGATGTGATAAGTAAAGTTTAATAAAAAACATTCCCTAAGAACTGTCGCCAAGGCTAGTGAATTGAAAACCTAGGTCTGAGTAGAACCTTTGAACAAAAAAAAAACTAATTAGACATGTTACAAGTAGGGGGTAAATAAAATTAAAGCATTAATAATTAAATGGAAATTTTAATGAAGGTTTAATTAATAAAAAGGGTAATTGGTTGTTATTTTCTAAACCTGCTAATTCTGAAGTTAGTTATAAAAAGGAGAAACCTTAAGAAAAAGGGAAAATTAAAGAAAAGGGGGAAACCTAAGGAAAAGGGGAAACTTAAAGAAAAAGGGGAATGTCTAACTTAGTAAGTAATCTGGCCTTTGGAACTTTCTATTTATGAACTCAACTAGGAATTAAGTAAGGCGTAAGTCATTTAAGCATTGTAAGGGAATAATGGGATACCTAGGAGCGTTTTTAGGAACAATTTTAGTTGGGTGAGGGAAATAGACATATTTAATTAATTAATAAATTGATTTTATGGTGCAACTAGGGGATCGGGTGACATGTGTACGAGGGATGTTTTTTTAAATTAATTAAATGAAAAAGGAATATAATGAGGGTTTTGGGAAACTAATGACTAAGAAAACTCTATAAAAAGGATGGAGGAGGAGGAGTATGGTTCACATCTGTCTTGCGTAACATTATGGTGCCAAAAGTTTATCTTGACTGAGTTTTCTCTTGTGGGAGTCAGGATACCTAGCTCGGGTAACGAGTGGTAGCTTGACCTTGCAAGGTGAGATGAGAGATAACATTCTCTGGTATTGTGTGCGTGACTCCTTTGCGGCTCAGGGGGCTCAGGGAGAAGAAGAGTACCTCTAGCATTGGTTGGGAGATACCACTGAGGTCTTCACAGTAAGAAAGCAGGAGACAGGAGGGAGCGCAAGCGCAAAATAACAACCTCGGAATCTTCATCTTTGGTTATGGTAATCCTAAACAAATATCGTAATCATGAAGTTTCAATTTAAATATAGTTAATTTCTATTGCATACACATTGCGGGGAAATTTTATTCAAGGCTTTATATTTTGTTTTAAGCATGTCATTGCGGTAATTTCATCTTTGTATTCATTCTGCCATGAGAAAATTTCCCATCCTTATGCTTCCATCATTGCGTTATTGTCTCTTTTTATCCATGGAAACCCCTTGCTTGTAATTTATTGGAATGATCCTTTCTTATCTAACTCATTTCCTCCCAGATGAATCCACGCTCTGATTCAGTGGTTACATATGAGTTTTTATGGCACCTTCACACAAAAATTTTATCTCTGCCCCAAAAATGATTTCATTGCTATCCTTTTGGTGTAGAACTGATTTAAAAGTTCTTCTCTTCATTACCCATGATTTCTTACTCTCCAACAAACTCTTCCTCTGCGATTACACATTCTTATATGTGTTTATTTTATTGTTTTTAATACAAGGAAAATTGTGTTTTTATCTTATTCTCCTTTATCTTTTACGTTATTAGTCTGTGCTTGAGTAGACGGTGAGGAGCCGAATCGACTATTTTTAATACAAGTTTATGCAGATGAGATGCATTCTGATAAAAAATCGTGATGATTTTTGTTTTTCAATCCCTGTCTTCTATCTATATAGGCTCAGGGGATATTCCCTTAAGAAAATGGCGACTATAATGGTAGGGTTTTTCCCTTCGAAGAGACAGAGAGAACCAAGTTGGCTTAACCGTGTGCTATGCGCATAGGAGGCAACTCTTCATTCATTTCTATGTTATATTCCTTGGATTAATTTACCTCTGCTATTTCAAGTTTTGTTGCCCCTTTTTACCCACGAATTCTAAGTTTTCTTGGACAGTTTTTATTTATAATCAATGATTTCGATTTTATAATATTATCTTGTTTTGGTGAGTCTCTGTTTACGGATATTTGGCAGGTGAATAGTTCTAATTCCGATACATGGGGTTAAGCACACCCAACTTTTAATCCCCTTGAATAAACACACAACAATTTTTTAAAAATGCGCAGTGATAACTGGTGCATCAAACTTGTGGTCTATCTATGCCCGGATCTTACCCATTCCTTTAATAAACACCCCACAATTTGATGTTGTTACACAAAGTTATTATTATTATTTTATAGAGTTCTATAAATTCCCATAAGATTTAATTATGGAGTGGTTAAGAACTAGCAGAATTATGTAATTGAAAATGTTTTGTTTTGCTTAATTATTGAGTGGTTAAGAGCTGGAAATATTTTTGCAATTTAGAAATGTTTTTTTTTGGCATTGAATAGCACCGAAACTTTTATTGCTATTGAATTGCAGTTATTACTACACATATATGTTATTTTCCATTGAATTCCAATCATTACTACACAGGGATTTTGATTGTTATCTCAAATTCTTCAAAACTAGTATTAGATCTGTAATATGTATATAAGCACCTTTTTAAAAAGAATAAATAGTAGATATAATATTTTATTTAAGATTGATAACACCAATTTTTTTTTCTTGCATAAAGTGGTTAATGATTTATAAACCAAATCTACATTTGGTGATATACTCACTATTCACATCTATCCTAATTAGGATTTTCCTATTTGATATAAATATAATGGGTCCTCAATGTTTATAATTTTTGGATGCTTAATACAACAATTACTTTGAAATTGCTATTGAAAAAGGTTATAAAAGTTCGGTTGTAGTTTTTCAACCATAAATGTCTTCTTTGTGACACATCCCCTTTTCCCTTGATAATTTAGAGCCTTGTCCTTCACCTTACCAGAAATTATGTTTGGTCATAGTTATTTTCTTTACCTTATCTAGAAATCTTCGATTCGATATCAGTTTCGTAATATGTATAAGCATTTACTAAGACCTTGTTTTAATGTGAAAAAATTTAATGGAATAAGAAAATCTTATAGAAGTTAGACTATGATTTTACAAACTACAAGTTCTTCACCTTCAACACTTTCTCTTTTATTTACAACTTTAAAACACCATCTTCAGTAACAATTTATATTAGTGCCAGTGGATTTGAGGTGCGTTAGAATTTATGTTTGGTAGAAGGTTTGGAATATTTTTGTTTGCACGTGGGTCTGTGGCACATCGATCACTAGGTGGCGATGTGATACCTTATGACTGGGTCATTGTGCGCATTGATCTACATGCATGTACAAACCTGACTTTGAATCGTGTGCCTCCCACTGTGGATGATGTTGTTTTTTTTTAAGTAAGGTTGTACTTGTTGTAATGTTATTGTGATTGTCTCTCGCTTGGCGGGAAGGTTCTAGTTACTGGTCGTCGAAGTTGTTTTGGTTGGTTGATTGATGTTGTATTTTATCTTAGTAGGCATGATCTTTCCTGTGTCGGGTGGGACATAGACACCTCCTTGTTCCTTAGAACAGTCGCCAGTCTTGAGACCTTAAATGGTAAAAATCGATGGGAACCTAGGCTTGAGCATTGCTTATGTGTCTTGTGTTGATACTGAGAGGGGGGTGAATTAGTATCCAGTACAATTTAAAAAAAAAAATCAACTTATACTTAAACCATTCAATTATATCCAATGAGCAATGAACAATAGTATAAGAGTTACACCAATACACCACAATACACCATGCACAATATATGAGAAATAATC
>ML787074.1:425683-443552 GCA_009831015.1 Picea engelmannii
ATTTGTTACTATAATCCCTCCCCCTCCCGACCCTCCGGGCCCAAATCCCATGTCATAACCCTCCCCCTCCCAATCGAACCCAACCCCAATACTTCGAAGCCCAGACTGAGACCTTTAGCAAGGAATACCTCCAGTGACCTCCAGCAACCTCCAGTGACATCGAGGAGTGTCCATTTCTTAAGCAAGTTCGATACATCGACCAATGCACTAGCGGAGAAAAAATGGTAATTTTACCATGCACCTCAACTGGTTTTCATGGCAAAGAAATGTGAGTGAAAAAACCTTCAATCTGATTTCATAGCTCATCGTCACATATGTATTTGTGATTTAGTGGTCGATTTTACACTAAAATTGTGATTTCTTGGCCGATTTTACACTAAACATGTGGCTTAAGTTCAAATCATTTCGAATTTATCGTTATAATTTTTTAATGTATTGGCGCTTATCTACACATGGTTAATCCAAGAGCATAATTCTCTGAGTTGTACATGTTGGATCATGCTATCATTGACATCAAATGATTGATGTCAAAGTCATTGATACCAAAGGAATGATGTCAAAGGGAAAATGTCTTGTCATAGTATTGATGGATCATGTATTATGCTTGATGTCTATGGAATGATGTCAAGCAGAGTCATAGTCATATTATATCATGCATAGATGAATATGGATCAATGAGTTGTCATTGATATATGATGCATAGATGAAGATGGATCGATGTGGTTTCATTGATATATGATGCATAGTTGGATCTATGTAAAGATGACTCATTATTTTCTTATCATGGTTGATAAGGAGTACAAAAGGATGAACTACAAAGTGGTCCCCTTATGGTGAAGGCCCTCATGGGAATATTCTTTGCGTTTGAGTTATCCTAGATGTATGGTTACAGAACCCATGATTAATTGTGGAATAATGAGATGAAGACCAGTGAATTTGTTAGTGAAACTATCCTAGATGGATAGTTCGTGTCAAGCCATTTCTGGTGGTATGTGAAACATCACATAAATCCTCATGGTTTGAGAGTTATGGACTTATGAAGTTGGAGGACCCTCATATGTTGTCTTGAAGCCCCAAAAGGTCAAATACATCAAGTGCCTGCAAAGAAGAAATTATTTAAAAGTGAAGTGGCAAAGTCAAAGAGGATTATTTAAATAATAAAGTGAAGTGACAGAGTCAAGGAGGATTATTTAAATAATAAAGTAAATGGAGAAGTTTCTAATCATGGAAAGTAGTTATAAGAAGGTTAACCCTAAAATGAGGAAAATGTGTTAAGTGGTCAAGTGGCTATTGGATACATGGAAAAGTGGAAAATTGGGAAAATTTGCACATAGGTGACTATGTGGACAAAGAGGATATGTGTACAAAGTGGCCTAGAAGATGCTTCTAAGGAAGATACTTGGAGAGTATAAATAAGAAGCAAGGGTCTCTTGTGAAAATCATCTCTTGAGCATATATTGAAGATCTATTCGGAGAGATATAGTATTTGGAGGATCTCATTGACCCATCAAAGTTTCCATAATTCTGAGATCTTGATGGTGAAAGTTTCAGAAGTTCGAAACCCTAGTTTCTGAAGGATTACGTGAGAAATAGTGGGCCAGAGAGCGTACATACACGGGCTGCAGTGAGCCAGAGCACGTACACACGCAGGTTGAAGGAAGGCAAAGTGTGTAAGGTTGGATGAAGTTATGGAGACTTGAGTGTGAGTTGATGCCAGGTTCTTGAATTCCAAAGCAAGTTCTAGATCTGCATTCTCTGGGCTCAGATCTGCCATAAATGTTCTGGTATGGTTACATAGTTGTCTTGATGGATACTATTTCTTATTGTATGGTGAATGCTTGAGGCATTCTTGGTATGGATGTTGTGATATGGTTATGTTGGTTGATTGATAGAGTGAGCAGCACTCTTATGTTTCAGTATTGATATGATTACCATAGTATATTGGTTACTTATGTTTGAGTAGCATTCATATTGTATGGTTCATGAGCATGAGTAAGTTTTTGGAGAGTATGGATGTGTTGAGATTGGATATGGTACAAATTGGACAGTGAAAGACATAAGTGAATGTGACTGAAGGCTGCAGAGGATATGAGTTTTTCATGGATAGAAATCCCTAATTGTTTAGAAGGAATACGTAGGTTGTAGTACAGACAGGTCGCATACATATGTGAACTGTACTACTAGTAGGGCATGTACATACATGTGTTTCACTACTAACAAGTTGCATACATGTTCACAGATTGGTATCTATTGAGGATTGATCCTTCTTCTCAGTTGGTGTTGATTTGTGTAAGCTGAGTCTTTCATTGTAGATATGGTGCTCTTGTGGAGTTGTAACTCTATTTAGTTGTTGTTGATAACCGAAGGATTGTAGTCTGTAATAAAAAGATAATTGTACATACATCTTGTGTTCTTTGTGTTCCATGTGGTGGTGACTTATTGATGATATAAGTTGTCGGTATATGTTGTTGATATATGTTCACATCTAACTGGTTATAAATGACAATATTAAGTGATGAGTAATTGGTACCTGCTAACTAAGGAGTTTTGTGAAGGGAATTGTGAAAAATATCCCTACACTAATTCACCCACCCTCTCAGTGTGGTCGGTGTGTCCAAAAATTGGTATCAGAGCGAGGTTTTCACTATAAGCCTTAAAAAGATTGGAGGAGATCTATGGATACACAAATGGATGATGAAGTTCCAATCCTTGAAAAGGAAAACTATTCTACATGGAGAATAGAAATGAAAGTGCATTTGAAGGAAATAGGAGCGGGAGTTTGGAAAGAAGCTATTGGTGGATCAGTTCCTTTGAAGAACAAGTCAAAGTTTGCAACTCAAAGGGAAGAAAAGGACAATGATGCATTGTCTCTCAAGACCATTCTTAGTGGATCCTCAAGTTCTATCAAAGAGAGCATGGGACAATGCACTTCCACCAAGGATCTATGGCTAAAGCTATAGAAGACATACCAAAGCAAAAAGGAATACCTTGAAGACAATTCCATCAAGATCAACGAAGGTAAAGAATCTCCAAAATCCCCTGATTACATTATTTCAAAAAGTGATGATGTTGAATATTTCTCTACAAGTGAAGAAGAAAATCTAGAAATAGTATGTGTAGAGTTAGATGATAGTCATCACATGGAAGAAGTAGAAGAAGAACTATCAGATCTTAAAAAGAAAGTTCAATGGGGTCTATTTGAATACAACTATGACCATTGTTACATAGAATATAGCTATATTTCTAAGAACACTAATTTTTTTTTTTAAAGAATCAAAGGCATATGTTGAAGTTAAAGGAAATTCTCAAGGAACAAGAAGAAAGTAAAAAGACACAATTAGAAGAAAAAAAATAAGACATCAAAAGACTAAAGAATGAAATAGAAGAACATAATAAGGTAGATGATAAGATTAGCAGAAGTCTTGAACATAATGCCCATCTCAAGACCCAAATTGAAGAAGTAAAAAGGATAGAGGAACTATTAAAGAACCAATTAAATGAAAAGGAAGAGTCATGTCATAAGTTGGAATCTAAAGTTGTTGATCTTAGAAAGAAAGTAGAGAAGTCAAACAAATTCTTGAATAGCTCAACAATATTGAATGAGATCTTGGAGATTCAAAGATCACCAAATTATAAATCAGGTCTTGGATACAACAAAGAAGCTACACATGTTGAAAAAAGCACCTTAAATAAGCATGAGGTAAGTCTGTCACTCTCAAAGGATGGAAATAATGTTGCAATTCAACCATCTACACAAGGAAAGGAAAGTTTCAAAAGAACAAAGAAAGGAAGACATCAAGAAGACATATTTACACCTCAAAGAAGAGAGACACCTTCAAGATGGACACCAAAGCACAGGTATGAAAATGTTTTTCATGGTCAATGTTACTCATGTAATGAATATGGTCACAAAGCTTTGGAATGTAGATATTATGCAAGGAAATATAGTGAAATATCTCATAACACCCTAAGGTGTTGGATATGTAATCAAGTAGGACATATTTCTGCTCATTGTCACACCATGCGATGCTACAGTTGTAGTGTATTTGGCCACAAATCCCAGGATTCTTGGAACACAAGAAGAAATTCCATGATGAGGACTTCATATAGCATGACTAGAAGAAGGCATGAAGTTAGGAAGGAAGACATTTTTGAAAATATGGAATCTTAGAGCTCAAGTTCTGAGAAGTCGGGACACCTTCAGAAGTGGGTGAAGATAACTGAACAGTCAAAACAAAATCACAACCTTAAGGGAAGCTCAAGTTTTTCATCTTTAGAAGCATACATAGGTTACAATGGTAACAATCATGTACATATGCAAGATGACCTATGAATAGGTCGCGTACATATGCGAGTTGTCTGTGAAGCAGGCCATGTATATGTGGTAAAAATCCTTGGGAAAAAGGATATGCATATGAGTTGCAACATGGTATGATGGTATAACTATGTGTTGCAGTGTCTGACATGGTTTGTTGCAAGGTCTAACATGTTTGTTGCAGGTTTTCATGATTACATGTTGGCATACATAGTTGTTGTATGTATGGTGGTGATATATGGTTGAGTGATGAAAGACTATCTTGAATACATGGTACTAACCCTTGAGTGTGGATTGAGACATTTTTTTGTTGGGGGACAATGTTGGTTGTGACTGTGAAATTGTGGCACTTTGGTTATGAGATATTTCATGATGATGATAGCTAGAGATATCATTGATCTATTGAGGCACACTTCTAGTACATGTATCCTTGGATGCGTAGTATTTGTTGTAGTGAATAAAGGTTGAGGTAGATCTATTAGGATACATGGCTGAGGCATATTTGAGTTCCCTTGATATACCTTATGATGTTAGAAGCATATTTGTTGAATATATTGGTGCATGCATTTGGCATATGCATGGGCTACATAGTGGGACATGTAGTTGATGAGTTGATAAGGTGGTCATGTTATACATCATTGATGAGTCATAGCTTGATGTATAGTTGATGCATGATTGGTACATTTTTGGTACATTGTTAGAGGCACCTACTAGCAGTATGATTGGCACATGTTTTATGGTGGATATGGAATACATGCATGAGGACACATCTTGATTGTATTTCATCTTGTTGTGGTATTGATGCATGGTTGGCACAAAATATGGCACATGATGTACTTGGTTGATATTTTGTTCATGACTCTCTATTCATTGTTGACATATCTTTTTCTTCATGATGTATGGTATGGCACGCGTTTTATGCATGGACAGGTCCAAGGATCATCATATAAAGAGCAGTTGATCTATGTTCCAGTTAAGCAGTAGCATTTGCAGCAAAAGCATATTGCAGTGGTAGCATATTGTTCATATTACAAAGAAGATAAGCGGATACATACCCATAGGGGGAGTCATTCTTCTTCCCATGATTTCGGGATGAGAGATTTATCATATGCAAAGATAAATACTTGAAAAAGAGACCTATACTTGGAGAAAGAGAACAGAGGCATATTTCCAGGGGGAGTGGTGGTCACAGGGGGAGCATGAGCTATATATCTTCAACATTACATTAGAATGATATCCCTTGTTAAAAAATGGGAATGATTATTCAAAGGAAGATGAAAGGCATTCAGATAGGGGAATAAACCCCAAGGAGAGTTCAGGCAAGGGGAGCAGCCCCAATGGGAGAATGACTCTTTTCCATTGATGTCAAAGGGGGAGAGATATTCACATTGATGTGATTGAGATGACTATTGATGTAGAGAAATGTCATGTCTACATGTTGCCATCAATGATAGGTGTTGACATCAATTTTGGTATTGCCATCAATGCTAAAGGGGAAGATTGTTGGATCATTTTGTCATTGATGTCAAATGATTGATGTCAAAGTCATTGATATCAAAAGATTTATGTCAAAGGAACAATGTCTTGTCATAGTATTGATGGATCATGTATTGTCCTTGATGTCAAGTGGATTCATAGTCATATGATGTCATGCATAGATGAAGATGTATAAATGATTTGTCATTGATATATGATGCATAGATGAAGATGGATCGATGTGGCTTCATTGATATATTATGCATAGTTGGATTGATGTAAAGATGACTCATTATTTTCTTATCATATTTGATAAGGAGTACAAATGGATTAACTCCAAAGTGGTCCCATTATGGTGAAAGCCCTCACGGGAAGACGCTTTGCGGTTGAGTTATCCTAGAAGTATGGTTCGAGAAACCATGATTAATTGTGGAATAATGAGGTGAAGATCAGTGAATTTGTCAGTGAAACTATCCTAGATGGATAGTGCTTGTCAAGCCATTTCCGGTGGTATGTGAAATGTCACATAAATCCTCATGGTTTGAGAGTTATGTCCATATGAAGTTGGAGCACCTCATATGTTGGCTTGAAGCCCCAAAAGATCAAATAAGTCAAGTGCTTGCAAAGAATAAATTATTTAAAAGTGAAGTGACAAAGTCAAAAAAAATTATTTAAATAGTAAAGTGAAGTGACAAAGTCAAGGAGGGTTATTTAAATAATAAAGTAAATGGAGAACTTTCTAATTATGGAAAGTAGTTATAAGAAGGTTAACCCTAAAATGAGAAAAATGGGTTAAGTGGTCAAGTGGATATTGGATACATGGAAAAGTGGCAAATTGGGAAATTTGGACATAGGTGACTATGTGGAAAAAGTGGCTATGTGGACAAAGTGTCCTAGAAGATGCTTCTAAGGAAGCTACTTGGAGAGTATAAATAAGAAGCAAGGGTCTCTTGTGAAAATCATCTCTTGAGCATTTATTAAAGATCTATTATGAGAGAGAGAGTGGCTGGAGGATCTCATGGATGCATCAAAGTTTCCGTAAGTCGAAGATCTTGACGGTGAAAGTTTTAGAAGTTCAGAAACCCTAGTTTATGAAGGAGTACGCAAATAGAAGTGGGCCAGAGAGCGTACATACGCGGGCTGCAGTGAGCCAGATCACATACACACGCGGGCTGAAGGGAGGTAGAGTGTGTACAGTTGGATGAAGTCATGGAGACTTGAGTGTGAGTTGATGCCAGGTTCTTGAAGTCTATAGCAAGTTCCACATCTGCAATCTATGGGCTCAGATCTGCCATAAATGTTCTAGTATGATTACATAGTTGTCTTGATGGATATTGTTTCTTATTGTATGGTCAATGCTTGAGGCATTCTTGGTATGGCTATTGTGATATGGTTATGTCGGTTGATTGATAGAGTGAGCATCACTCTTATGTTTCAATATTGATATGATTACCATAT
The DNA here is from genome assembly GCA_009831015.1 of Picea engelmannii. NCBI lineage: Eukaryota > Viridiplantae > Streptophyta > Pinopsida > Pinales > Pinaceae > Picea > Picea engelmannii. Next base: position 432,933 of record ML787074.1, read on the forward strand.
TATATTGGTTAGTTATGTTTGAGTAGCATTCATATTGTATGGTTGAGGAGCATGAGTAAGTTGTTGGAGAGTATGGATGTGTTGAGATTGGTTATGGTACAGATTAGACAGTGAAAGATAGAAGTGAATGTGACTTAAGGCTGTAGAGGATATAGTTTTTTCATGGATAGAAAACCCTAATTGTTTAGAAGGAATAAAAAGGTTGTAGTACAGACAGGCTGTGTACATACGTGAACTGTACTACTGGTAGGGCGCGCACATACACATGATGCACTACTAACAGGCCGTGTACCTATTGATAGATTGGTATTTGTTGAGGATTGATTTCTCTTCTCAGTTGGTGATGAGTTGTGTAAGTTGAGTCTTGCATTGTAGAGCTGGTGATCTTGTGGAGTTGTAACTCTATTCAGTTGTTGTTGATAACCTAAGGATTGTAGTCCGTAGTAAAAAGAGAATTGTACATACATCGTGTGTTCTTTTTGTTCCATGTGGTGATGAATTATTGATGATATATGTTGTTGGTATATGTTGCTGATATATGTTCACATCTAACTAGTTATAAAACACAGTATTAAGTGATGAGTAATTGGAACTTGCTAACTAAGGAGTTTTGTGAAGGGAATTGTGAAAACGAGCCCTACACTGATTCACCCCCCCTCTCAGTGCGGTTGGTGTATCCAACAATACATATCCTACATAACAATTTGGTAACCACTTGTAGGGTTGAGGTGACACATAATTGGGAAGGGAAAAATCACTTAGATAATATCTTTATCCTTCATCGCCCTGCTAGCATGTTTTTATGAACTCTTTGGGTGTATAAACTGGGTAAGGAATTTGGATATTATTCCTAATTGAAATTTGTGCCATTATTCTTTAATAGAAATAGCATATACTTGTATGGAGGCTTGAAACTCAACATATCTTTAGATAACTCTACCATATTATAAATGGAGGCTTCCAAGGTGTCAATTCTTTCACTAGAATCTATAGTGGTGATTTGGAAAATATTTTTTGAATTTTGAAGATGACTTGTATTATATATCACTATTTTGAACTCGAGACTTTGATAGGTTTGTCTTATCTCTTTGTCATTTATAAACATCAAAGTTGTTTTGCATGCCTCATTTTGAATTTATGAACCTTATCTTCATCTAATCAGTAATCAAGTGCTTGTGAGTAAGATTCTTAAATTTGTTCATAAAATCTAGATGGGAATGTTCTCCTTTAATATGTTTTGAAGTATGATTTTTTTGTTTCCAACATGATTTGTTTCCTTGTCTACTTTGTAGTATTCGATTGTATTCAGAGGTATGCACTTGGAAACTTACCAATAATTAATTGTGGATGTTCTATTCCACCAATTTGTAACCCATGGTTCCAAACCATTCTGTAATGAAATAGGAATATACCAAGGCAGTACTACTAAACATGGGAGATATCATAGGGAATTTGATGCTTTATATTTGGTCACTTCCAATTCATGAATCACTAAAGAAATTGATTCACTTGTCAGTTCTGTCAAACATCTAGACAAAGTACGAGTGATAGAATGAAGTATGGGACCCATAGATTTATCTATTGTGTAATTGTTTAACCCCGAGAAAAAATATCCTCGGAGAAAAAAGAAAAGTTTCACTCCAAATGAGTGAGACATAGCATAAGAAGATCATTCCCAGATACCTGATCCTGATTGTTTCTATCTATACCAATTATTTATTCATTTTTTCTATCTTGTTCTTTTTTAGAAGGATAACTTGAAGTAACATAATTTGTCTTATTCATTGTCAAGATCCTTTGAATCATGATAACTCGATCGATCCTTTACGAATATTTCCCCAATTTTCTCCAAATATGAAATACAAAATTTAAAATGAGAGAACAACGAAATCATATAAGAATAAATTGGATAGTGATGAAGAATGGGAATGAGAGGAAAAAACATTCTAGTTTTAGGGAAACCAGACCACTATATCTAGTATTTGTTTTTTTTGATACATCATATCCATCTGTTGGCGCGTTCACCCTCTCTAGGATAGGAAATGATATGGTGTGTTCTGGAACTACCAAAAGAATCTTGGTCTAATTCATTCCATACATATAATTTAGTAGGAATTAACTGCATCAACTTTTTCCCGGACAAAAACCAACTAGTTCTACTGTAACTTATCGCTCTTTCTATATTACCTCTTCCTATACTATTTCATAAAAATAGTATATTGTTCATAAATATCCTATATCATTCCATTTCCATACAATTATATTTCAATATTTATTGAAATTTATATGAAATACAATATTGAATTTTTTTTATTGGATATTGATTCATGTTCCTTGATCCGATACATATTCAAATTTAGAGACATTTGAATGTATCTTGAGGATAAATAACTCCTCGGTTAATTTTGAAACCCTTCAATGGATACACGCAAGAAATGAGATGATTCAAAAACTTTATGTTTCATATCCCTTAGGTTCAAATTATCACCAGTACGAGCTAAAGGAATGTCTTGTCGGCCCTTTATTTCCATATAAAGAACACGACGAGGGGAAATACCTTCTTGAATTTTCATTTTAATCATATGAATATCCTTCATAAGAATTCGTGGTCAAATAATTTTTTTTATTTTGGTAAATCCCCAATGAAAAAGACATACAATTCCTTTTCTTTTTAAAACTTATTATAGCCACTACCCACATCAAACAAAATTGCACACCAAAAAATAGAGTTAATGAATAGATATGCAATACCATAAAAACACATTACAATTCCTTTTGGAACAAATAGTATTTACTGAGATGACAATAAGGGTATGAGGTTCTCACCAAAATGAATCAAAATCTCGACCAGGAAAAATGCCAGTGAACCCAGAAAGAGGATACAAGCCTAAAATAAATTACTTCTTTTTCGAGACCCTGTTATAGGTTCTATCTAGAGCCACTTGGATTGATGATTCACAAAAAAATTGTATTCAATTCCGTCCTATTGAAGTTGAGGGAGTAGCCCACTTTTTCATCCTTTGGTTCCCAAACTCTTATGAACTAGCTATCTATATACATAGCTAACATCTCAGTCAAGTCATCAACGTTTGTCTTCTTGTCCATTAATACCATCCATTTCAAATGGATCCTTCCTAAATTTATAAATTTTAGAAACAACACTGAATAAGTGGAGTTAAAATATATCTAGGAATAGATATGTATACCATATGAAAAAAATATAACCGACCATATTAACATATTTACCAATACCTTTTTATTGACACATGTGTATATCCAATATATATATAATGGTAAGATATACAAATTCTCTATATCTAGAATATAATGGTACTTGATCTATCTATATTCATATATGAATGTGTCTAAACACACACACATACACATATATATTTAGACCTATATTGTGTCTATAATAATTCTATCTTATATCATCTGAAATAGATATAGATATCCTATCTGTTCTACAATTGAACATATTCAAACCTATTTTTTAATAATGATTTTATCAGATTCATAAAATCTCGTCATTCTGAATATATATATATATGGGAAAGAACAATTGTAATTTCTGAAAGTAATATGTTGACTAAAGGCACAAAAATAGAGGGTAGGTTAGGAATTATCATAAAACAAGTACGTTACTTAATAAATGAAATGTTTATACATATTAAAAGGAATGATTATCAGATCAAATAAGTTATGGGACCAAATGAGCGGTCCTATTCCTCCTTCTTCGTAGAATACATGTACACAAATGTTTGTTGTCCATTTCCCCGTCTCTTCCAAAAATCCCAAAAAAGCATTTAAAGTTGGATTCAAAATTGTTTTTGAATAAGATCCTCACGATTTCAACAATGTATATATATATATATATATTGTTGGCCCTTGACCAAGTTTTGAGGAACATTTGGTCATATTTGACCATTTTTGGACTTCGACAGCCTGTCAAAGATGGAGCGCCAGGAAAAGCAGAGATCACGGGATCTTTCTCCACTTTTGGGACCTTTTAGGGTTTTGGGTTAATGTAATGGGAAAGGGATGTCGTCCTGTGGGTTTACCCACACTTAGGCCTACTTTTGTAATGTAGAAATAGAAGGATAGGAAATGTAAGAAGTAGTAGATGTGATTGCTTAGTGCAATTGGTAGTACATCTATGTGATGTTCAATAAGTGCTATGTGTGAACTGTGTAAGGTTTGCAAGGCTAAGTGCAAGTTACTGTGAGGTTTCTATAGAAAGCTAAGTGTTGTAACGCAAGGAAGAAGGATCTAGCGAGCTGCACAGATCTTCTGTCCTATGCGAAGAAGGGTTTTGGAGGCTTTGTGCTTGGAATAGATTGAAGGCGATAATAAAGAAGAAGATCTTGTGGATTTAGCCCCAAGGTGGGGGTGAACCACGTAAATCTATGTGTTATGATCTGTGCTTTGATTCAATGTGTTTTTGCTTATGCTATGTGCTTTGATATATCCACTTATGCTCTGTGCTCCTTAGATATATATCATTGTTAGATCTGATATGTATGAGGATGCTTAGTGTTGATCTACTGGATCTGATCTGGGTTACTATGGTTAAGTGTTGAAATATTGTAGATCTGAGTGTACGCCGCAGTGCTCTATGTGGTCCGTGAAGTATAATAAGGGTTGAATATTGACAAATGAACAATGCTAAGTGCTCTGTAAATGATATAGTCATAGATCTGTGTCCCAGCTAAGGTTGCAGACACCTGAGTATTGCAACCACCCCTTCCTCTACCTCGAGTGAGACTTCATTTGCTTGACAGGTGTTGCTGAAAGGGCCGGTAGTTAGGGATTTGTTGGTGCACTCTTGAGTGTTGAACCCTGGGTCTACCCCTGTCCCAACAAAGGGTTCCATTGCTGAGACTGAAACTGTGACTGTTGGGAACTGAGGAAGAAGAAACTTTATGTAAAAGAAATCTCTATGCATAGATCTGTTGCCCTAGTGCGCATCTTTTTACTCGACCTGTGAAGCTTTGTGCCAAGAATAAGGTCATACCTGAAGAAAGGAAGATCAGATCTGAAGAAAAGAAGAGAGATCTAAATGCTCTGTGCTCTAAGAAAAGTAAAAGTGGAAATTTCTGAAAGAAAGAGGTCAGATCTACAGAAAAGAGGTAATATTTGTAAGCTCTGTGCTCTAATAAAGGTAAGAATAGTCAAAAGTTCTTAGATCTAGAAGCTTTGTGCTCTATAGAAGTAAGATAAGTAAAATTTGTTGTTTCTAGAGCATGGATCTAGGTATTTTTGATAGATTTTGTCCTAGCTTAAAAACTAGGGCATTAATACATAAAAGAAAGTTTGATATGAATATATCTGATAAGCATAATGATAGATATGTTATACCTATACATAGAAAGAATGTATGGACTATCAAATGGATGCAGGATCTTAGAAAGAATTTTTTGCAGGTTAGCTATCACGATTCTAGTGCGTAGTACAGAAGAGGTTGGGGATCATTTAAAAGAAAGCAAGGATTAATCCTATGTTACAGTTGCAGAAAACCAGGCCATTTAGCTAAGGAATGCACTGGTAGAAGAACTAGTTGTCTATGTTGCAAAGTTAGGGACCATGAGGTATTGGATTTCCCTAGAATGATCGTTAAGCTTGAAAGGATAAATCTAAATCAAGAATACCATAAGGTAGATCCATAAAAGGCAGAAACCCAACAAGAATTAGAGAAAGAATTAATACAGATGAAAGAAACCCAAGGAACTTAAATATGTTCGATTACCAGAGGTCTTCAAAGAAAAGGACCAAGTCGAAGAAAGAATAGCGGACTTTGACATTGACTATATTCTTGATGAAGAAACATAAGTGAACATTATGCCAGAAAGAACTTGGGAAGCTATAGGGAAGCTTGCCATGATTCCTTCATTGGGAGGAATAGGACTATTCAGAGGAAGATTGATGATGTTATGTGGAAAACTCGCTCATATACCTATGACAGTCAATGGAACTTCGACAAAAGAAGATTTTGAGATTATCAAATTCATTAAGGACAATGCCCTGTTTACTATGCTACTCGAAAAACCTTGGATTGAAAGAGATCAAGCCATAAAGAAGGAAGAAGAATAGGTTTTAGAACAACAAAGACAAGAGTAAAATATTTCATGACTAAAAGGATTGCACAGTTGATAGAAGAACAAGAGAAACTCTCGAAGCCATCTGACACTAGAAGCCTAGATGTTGAGGCCAAAGCTACACAAAAGGCTGAAATTTCTACCCCAGACAAAGAAGAAGTGATATACCTAAACCCTAGGAGAGAATATCACCAGCACGAAGTGACTATGTCCAAGGAAAATAAGAATCAAAATGGGAAGAGAATCACCGAGATGAAGCTCACTGGAAAGAAGGCTAGAAAGCTAAGTAAGAAGAAGACTAATATTGAAAAATTATAGAAGATCCCAAAGGGTACCTTGCGGCAAGACACTTTGCATAATTGGAGCTTCGTCGGGATATTAGAACAATGACATATGCCACTTCGTCGAGGTGAAGTAATATATCCGTTGGAAGACAATATAACCATTCGACTGCCTCTCCGAATGGGTCGAAAATAATTTATGGCTCACCACTAGACCGTTAGACCACACCATAATGGACATAACATAAGTTAATGCAGCATCATACCATTACAATCATACCGTTGCTAAGTTTCCCTACTTAGTCCATCGCAACACGCACCGAGAATACTTTTTACTAAGTGAGAATTTGAGCCCGAAAACCTGAGATTACTTCACCCTGTGATGATTGCCTTGTTCCCATACTGTTCACTTTAGTCTTTGAATTCATTTCACACCCGAGCTAGTTGACCCAAGCTTGTATGTTAGACAAGCTCAGTGTTGCTGAGAAAGTAGTTGAAGAAGTTTTGATTGACTTAATGAATAAGAGATTCATGTCAGAGAGAGTATTATCTATAGGAGTCCAAGCATCATCAACGAGAGGACTCTAGGCCTCCCCTTCCACTACTCGCACCGGTCCATCCTGGTTGACCGATGAGAAACAGACCAAGCACAGGGATGACATCGCAAATGCCAAGCTTATCCCATGCATTCTACCTACTTACTTACCACCTCTAAGTGGTGCCATCAAATGTGACGGTGTACCTCGAGACTTTGATTACACTTTGATCACCGTGTACCTTTCGAAAGGGGTGCGTGAAGTTCGAGCTGACCAGGATAAGCTTGCAACACTAAAATTTAATGATTTTAACCTTGGAGATCATAAAGTTTACAGGATGTTAGCCCCACATAAGTACTTAACCAGGACCAAAGGAAAAAATTATAATATTTTCCCGCATTCATGGACCCATAACCTCACACAGTCCACACTGCTTAATGTAATGAAGATCCTACACTTCGACAGACACCAAAAATTCAACACATGCGTCAAGTTGTTGTTGTCCTGCTACCATGGAGGATACTTATGGTTGGACCATTGCATCACTGTGGATCCAACCTTGATCAATCAGATCACAGGACTTAGTATGCAAGCCCTTGACCCACAAGAGTTTTACCCTGGAAAGACCTCAGACCGAGCACTAGCGTAAGGGATAAAAGAAACTTATGGCGATGTCGAGAAAGGAATGTGAGGATACAAGGTAGCCTCTATCTAGAGTGGCACAGTGTGCCTTGCCTATTAGCTGATCATGGGAAAGCTAGTTTGCAAAAACAAACAAACATAAGTAACTGAATTCATAGTTAACCTCGCAGGGAAGTGCGCCAAGGGACTACAAATGAACTGGGTGCAATACCTTGTAAACCAGCTAGAGCTTGATTGTAGAGAAGCGCAAGACCAAGGGTATAAGTTCCACTTTAGTTGGTTTCTCATAGTAATCACTTTCATCGCTTGGCTACCAAAAGGTGACACTTTTCCAGAGATCAAACCCTTTAAACCACTGGCCACAAAGTTCTATATGTTGTGGTACTCTAGCGACATGAACAAGAAGTGGAAATCCAATGTCGTCTTCCATGCCTATTACAACCAATTGAAGAATGCAATCTAGTATACACCGCGCCTCACCCCAAACACACTTCATAGGTTTATACCTTTGATAAAATTCAGCACAGACTACCACTTCACCTTTATCACAACGCGCACTGATGAGAAAAAACAACAACTCTAGTTGTACTACAAGTTGACAGAAGAAGACTTGGAGCAGATTACCAAGGAATGTTCGGCAGACCTCCTTGTTGCAGTGGACCTCGCAGAAATGTTCGACGTGGATATCCCTGAAGCTATGCCAGATACACCTGGACCAAGAAAGACTAAGAAGGATGATGAAGTTCAAGATGTCCATAGCACATCCACGAAGACTACTTCGATCTCACATGTGCAGGGAGGTGATGGTGAAGAACTAGGTGGCACAACAGTTGAGCAAAACAAAGGTGAGGCTACTCCACCAAGAGAGGAGGAGGATCCCTCTAATAAAAGTAATATTACCAAATCCCTCATCCTAAAAGAAAACTAAGGCCACCCAGACTACGTTTAAGACTACCCTCACACCAGATGACTTCGACTTCTTAATTGTTGCATTGAATGATGCTTCACTAGAGATCATAGAAAAGCAAGAAGCAAAGAAGGAGGAGGTATTCAGCTGAATCAAGGGTGAACTTCAAGAAGTGTAGCAGGCACTCTAGTCCAATTGAGCAGTTTCTACTGCGCCCTTGACAATTGGAACAATAGGAACAAGCGATGAGCCCACCCAATTACACAAGATCATCGATAAAGTCGAAGATTTCCTTTGATGAGCTCAAGAAGACACAGTGCAAGCCACCCAGGATTTGATACAAGTACAGAGCGCACTTGTAGAACAACAGAGTAAGGAATAATGGGAAAATCTTTCCCTGCAAGCGAAGTGGAATGACGAAAAAGCACAGTTACAGCAGTGTAAGGACCAATTGCTAGCAGAGCAACTTGAAGTATAGGAAAGGGTTCACAAAGCACTTCGTTGTGTGATAGTCATAGAAGTGAAGATTGAAGAATGTATCCCACATAAGGTGGCACAACTTGAAGAAGTAATCCAACAACTTTAGCAGTGCATCGCAGATCTGGAACTTCATACTGTGCTCGAGACTCCTCAAGAAATAAGAGATCTAAGGGAGGCAGCTGCCCGTAGCACAGTTAGCTGATTAAAAACCTTTGCCTTTGAATGCAAGCAGTTGAGATCTATAAGTGCCCACACTTATGAGAACCTCACAGAGAATCCAAATTTGCAGGCATTGGAGGCATAGCTCCAAAAAGTAAAGAAACACGCAGATACACTATAGGCGCAACTAAAGGCCTTGACCCCAGTTGAAAGAATGAAGATATTTCTAGAACAACGCATCATCCAACAACAGGTACACACGTTGCAAAGTAAAGTGATGGAAGTCTCCCAACAAATTCAGCCAATCCAAGAAAAGGCATGCCAATTTTTCACTGAAGTTGAAAGCTAGGGAGTCGAGCTTGAACATGTTGTCATCACTACAGAATAATGCCTGGAAGGGCCAGTAAATGATGCAGTGATCCAGAAGCTCACTCAGCAAGAGGCTATAGCACTGCAGCAGGTCGATGTAGCTCAATCCAAGATCGAGGCATTCGAGGTGGAATTGATCAGACCAGAGTGAGTGTTGGGGGAATGTTGACCCTTGACCAAGTTTTGAGGAACACTTGGTCATATTTGACTATTTTAGGACTTTGGAAGCCTGTCAAAGATGGAGTGCCAGACGAAGCAAATATTATGGGATCTCGATCCACTTTTGGGCCCTTTTAGGGTTTTGGGTTAATTTAATGGGAAAGGGATGTTGGCCCATGGGTTTACCCACGCTTAGGCCCACTTTTGTAATGTATAAATAGAAGGATAGGAAATGTAAGAAGTAGTAGATGTGATTGATTAGTGAAATCAGTGGTGCATCTATGTGATGTTGAATAAGTTCTCTGTGCAAACTGTGTAAAGCTTGCAAGGCTAAGTGCAAGTTACTGTGAGGTTGCTATGGAAAGCTAAGTGTTGTAACATAAGGAAGAAGGATCTAGGGAGCTATGCAGATATTCTGTCCTATGGGAAGAAGATTTTTGGAGGCTTTGTGCTTGTAATATATTAAGGACGGTAATAAAGAAGAAGATCTTGTGGACATAGCCCCAGGGTGGGGGTGAACCACTTAATTCTGTGTGTTATGCTATGTCCTTTGATTCAATGTTTTTTTTCTTATTCTATGTGCTTTTATATATCCACTTATGTTCTGTGCTTCTTAGATATATATGATTGTTAGATCTGATGTGTATGGATATACTTAGTGTTGATCTACTGGATCTGATCTGGGTTACTATGGTTAAGTGTTGAAATATTGTAGATCTGAGTGTACACCGCGATGCTCTGTTTTGTCTTCGAAGTATAATAAGGGTTGAATATTGATGAATGATCGATGCTAAGTTCTCTGTAGATCACATAATCACAGATTTGTGTCCCAGCTAAGGTTGCAGACACCTGAGTCTTACAACCACCCCTGCCTCTACCTCAGGTGAGACTTCATCTGCTTCGCAGGTGTTGCCGAAACGACCTATAGTTAGGGCTTTGTTGTTGTGCTCCTGAGCGTTGAACCCTGGGTCTGCCCCTGTGCCAACATATAT
>ML787074.1:443618-480738 GCA_009831015.1 Picea engelmannii
ATACAGAGAGAGAGAGAGAGAGAGAGAGAGAGAGAGAGAGAGAGATCCTTTACAACACTTATTGCTATTATATAAGTAAAATAGCAAAAGAACATGAATCCTGACCAAAATTTATCTGATTTTGGAAAGAGAAAAACTGGCTATATTTATTGTTAGTATAGGATCGAGGATCATACATTGTTCATAATAAGCACGTAAAAAGAGATTCTCTTAGAGAAATCATTATTTTTCCGCAATAAGAAATTGTATCATTGTCACTTTTGTTACAAGGAAATCGATTTGATCATGTTTCCTTATAAGGAAAAAACTAAACGTGCATATTTGTTTTTCTATACGAGGAAGACTGTAAATCTTAAATATTTCACTTAGAACACATTTTAAGAGATTACGTGGAATGATCAAATCAAATAAACCATGACCAAATAAATGCTCACCCACCTGAAAATCTTCAATCACTTTCTAACCTATTGTATGTTTGATTACTCTTTTACCTGCAAATTTAATGTACGCTTTAGGTTCGACAATAATGATATATCCCAACATGATAAAACTAGCAGTCACTCAACTAGTTGTCAAATATGTTAGAATTGATACATATAACACTTTTTATCCTTTTGATGAATATATAACGCAAAAGCTATTTTATCCATTTGCATTGAACTAAAAGTTCCTTCTTGCATGCATACTCCTCTAGAAGCACACACCATAATGACTCGAAGAGATTCCTTGGTAGCACGCTCGATTAGAAATGTTATTTTATCTTCTAATACAGAGCCCATACTACCTCGCATGAACTTAAAATCCATAAGTCTGAGTGTGATAGGAATATCATTTAATTTACATATTCATGTTTGAATAACATCAGTTAAACTTGTCTCTATTTGACAGAAAGTGATATGATCCTTATAATATTCATCCTTGGAATGAAGAGGATCAGAACGAGAAGGTTAACTCTTAGAATTAAATTGAAGAGCATCTAGAGTTTAGATGTATTCATCCATAGGACACCGAGTGTCATGATCGACTTCAAAATAGTGATATATAATACAAGCCATCTTCAAAATTCAAAAAATATTTTCCAGATCACCACTATAGATTCTAGTGAAAGAATTGAAACCTTGTAATCCTTGATTTATAATTGATCGAGGTGGATATTGGTGACCACCCACCTAATCCAACTGACTCTTGTCATTTTTTAGTACAACAAGTTCTTTTGTACTTATTTGTAATTGTGGGTTCTACAATTTTGGGGTTGTCTGAGGCCCTACACATCTTTTAGGTGGATACTGGTGGCCTCCCACCTAATCCAACTATATTATTTTGTATGTTTTCATGTCAGCACATCTTGTTGTATTTCTAGGGCCTTTTTGGGCCCCTAAGTAGTATTTTTTTTCTCGCCACAACCAAACTATAGACATAGTGACATTTTGACAAAGTAATGTGTATCTCTCAAAAATATCTTTCCAACGAGTTATCACGGGCCTAAAACGGAGACCATATGCAAAATTTACAACCCCGTGAAGTTAATGTACTAACTTACCCAAACGGGGCCCACATGGATTTTGGTGTTTCATATCCTAGGGTTAGGTTTTCTAATGTATAGGGTTTTGGCATTCCTGTTTATCTCAAAAATGCCTTTAGAGGCTCATTGTAAACATCTTCTGGGGAATGAGCATAGCCGTCACATCTCTTCTCAGAGATAAAGTTGCCGCCATTCTAGCGAGTCTTGCACTCTGTATTTTTACAGTCTCTTTACAATTCTTTCATTAATAGAAATCAAGTATTGTTGTATCTCCTTGTTTCTGGCAATTTTCATGAGTACTTCATTGTAATTTCTTTGCTTTTATTTCGTTCCGAAAATAAATTTGGATCAGTGGTATCAGAGGAGGTTGTTCTTGATCGTTTTTCAACGCATGCCCCCAACGAGGTGTGAGTATAGCCAATTGGGTATCGAGTTTGTCTCTCTTGAGGAAAATCATTGTTGCACGCCCAAGAAACCCTCTATGGTGGAAGAAAAGAAAGATGACATAGCAGAAGATTCTATTAACCTGTTTCTTGAGCAAGCTCTTGCGCGATAGAGGGATGAAATGATGGAGAATGTTTCACACATTCTTCAATGCCTCTCGATAGCAAGAACCACATCTTCATCAAGCGACCATTTTGGAGGAACCTCTCCCTTCAAGGTACAAGTTAATTTTGATATTCCCATATATGAAGGTCAAATATATGTGAATGCCTTAGAAAAATGGTTAAATCTATTAGAAGGTTATTTCTCTATTCAAAAAAAATTCGACAAGGAAAATATCACCTTCACACACCTCAAGGCTCTCCCCCATGTCAAACATTGGTGGGAAACTTACTGGGAGGAAATTTCCACAGAGGAATCTTGAATATATGGGGTTGAGCCCACTTGGGATTTTTTTGTGGATACGGACAAAGAACAATACTATCTTGTTGATAACTATGAATACCAGTACATGAGATGGACCACATTGCGGTAAGAGAAGAGACAAACAGTGCCAGAGTTCACAAATACTTTCCATACCTTGCGAACAAGATGGGTATCAAAGACTTCGAGCAACATATGGTTCTGAAATACTGTGGGGCTCTGCATAGGTACATCCAAACCAAAATGGATTTCCTAAACATCTCATCATTAGGAGCTTCATATCGATATGTAGTAAAAATCGAGCATAGATTTAGGCACATGAACAAATGGGAATTCAGGTCTGCAAATATGAAACAACCAAATCACAGTAAAGACGACCCTAACCAACAACCTCTAAACAACTATTCCATGACACAGGACAAAAATGGCAAAGTAAAGATGAAGAATGACACTCGGAAGTGGTGTGACTTCCACAAAATCCCCTGGCACAACACCGAGGAATGTCTCTCAAAACAGTCATTGGTGGCCGAGGTCAAAGACATAGAGCCAAACCCTAATTCAAAATTTGATCCAGAAAATATTGAAAACAAATAGATCATCGATGCAGACCCCACTTCTACTATCGCGAACACCACAATTCAACTAGAAGAACCAGTAGATCCTGAAGAGGGGGAGTGCCTCTTTAATTCAGAGATCTGGGTGAAGGGGACCCCATTTCATTTCATTGTTTATAATTGAAGCCACAACAACCTCATCCCATCTAAGGTCATCAAACAGTTGGGGTTGTTGACAACACCACACCCACAGCCATACAACATCGAGTGGCTTTGCTAGGGATGATATCTTTGCATTAGCCAACAATGTCACCTGTCCTATGGCATCCATACCTTCAAGGATGAGTTAGTGTGTGATATTTCCCCTCTTGATGTTTGTGATGTTTTTTTGGGCCAACCATATATGTGGAAACATCATGTTGTCTACGAGTCTATACACTGTAGTGTCATTATTACTCTGGGAGGTCACCTCTATAGGATACAAGAGATATTTCCAACTACTTCTACACCAAAACAACATCGAACGGTAATCTCTCATACTGCAAAATTCATCCTCTTCACAGTCTGTTTAAAGGATGTACAGAAGACCAGTACAACCACTGCAACCTCAACACCTTCTATCTAGAAAAATAAGATTGTTGAAGAGACAATCGATATTGTTTCTTCACCTACAATGTTTCCTACACAATTCCCCATCCAACCCAGAGACAACAAGTTGGTGGGATAGATTCAACCTCTCCAGCAACATGTTTTTGATAGTCTTCTATAAGCCAAGAAGCACAACTTCTCTAGAAAGGCATGCAACTCACCAAGATTCAGATTCAGAAAATGCTTTCCCCTCTTCCGTGGGCACTCAACACAATGGAGACTATTTCTCCTAAGGGGGGAGGATTGATCCAGGTGGATATTGGTGGCCACCCACCTAATCCAACTGGCTTCTCTTGTCAATTTTTAGTGCAACACGTTCTTCTATACTTCTTTGTAATTGTAGTTTCTACACTTTTGGGGTTGTCTGAAACCCTACACATATTCCAGGTGGATACTGGTGGCCTCCCACCTAATCCAACTAGCTTATTTTGTATGTTTTCATGTCAGCACATTTTGATGTATTTATAGGGTCGTTTTGGGCCCCTAAACAGTGTTTTTTTGGCTCACCACATTCAAACTGTAGACGAAGTCAGAGTTTGATGGTGTAATGCATATTTCTCAAAAATACCTTTCCAATGGTCTATCATGTGCCTAAAATAGAGATTGTATGAAAAGTTACGAACCCGAGAAGTTAGTGTACTAACTTATGCAAATGGGGCCCACAAGACTTTTGGTGTTTCATCTCCTAAGGTTAGGTTTTGAGATGTCTAGGGTTTTGACATTCCTTTTTATCATAAAAAGGCATTCAAAGCCTCATTGTAATCATCTTTTGGTGAATGAGCGTAGCCGTCACATCTCTTCTCAGAGATAAAGTTTCCACCATATTCTAGCGAGTCTTGTACTTTGTATTTTTACAGTGTCTTTACAATTCTTTCATTAAAATAAATCAAGTATTGTTGTATCTCTCTGTTTCTGGCAATTTTCATGAGTATTTAATTGTAATTTATTTGCTTTCATTTTGTTCAAAAAATAAATATGGATCAATAATATGGTAGAGTTATCTAAAGATATGTCTAAGTGCAAGCCTCTATCCAAGTATATGCTATTTTTATTAAAGAATAATGGCACAAATTTATGCATGTTTAACTTTCCACAAATTTCTGAAACTTGTTAGACATCTTATTTTCCACATATATGACACACACAGACATGAGAGAAGGAGAGAGAGAAAGAGAGAGAGAGAGTTTTTATTAAGTGGTGATAATATGTGTATATGTTTAATTATCATATGAGAGTTATCTAAATACAATGGGGAAGAAACCCAATTTTTGCATGTTTAATCAATTATTATTGGAAATAACACTAGAAACAATTCATATTCAAGGTTAGTAAATATCTTACCTATCTCATCATATATTTTATGTGTACATTTTGAATTACATATTTAAAAGGATCTTATGATTGAATGCACTATTCATCTATAGAATTGACTCTTGGGTGTTGGAATTCTTCTTGGGCACCATTAACGACTCTTTATGCTGGTTCCTAAATTGTCCCCTCTTTCCACAGCTCTAGCACTTCATATTTTGAAACATCTTCTTGTTTGAGTCTCTTGATTGATTATTCTCTAACACCTCCAATGACGCTAAAAACTTCAATGAAAAAATTGTTCTCTCAAGAATAAAGTACGACTTGCTATTGAATATTTGATTGATATTCATAGAATATTCTCATGAAGTAGTCTAATAAAGTCCATCAAAGCTAGCTTCATGTTTCCTAGTGACATTAATAGAGTCTCATAAGGATCTATATGGTTGCACGCTATATTATGGCTTAATCTTCTTCAAATATCCTAACCCCAAGTTATACTAGTTTATTATCAAACATTTTCATGGAATTAGTTAGGAAAAACTTAAAGTTATAAATACAACAAACTCATTCATTTTTTTGACACCAATTGACTAGAAGTTTAGGGGTTTCTTGTTTCTTGATTGGCCCTTATTTATAAGAATTATTTCACCGACTTTATATTGTACTTATCTATCAATCCCAAGAGCATTTTTTGGTATATATGTTGGTAAAACATGTACTTTAACATCAACCACCATACAACAAACGATTGGATCAAATATAAAAACAACAATCTACATTAACTAGCATATTGCATCATCTAAAACAATTATGAACATAACAACAAGAGAAAATAACATATTTTTAGTTAACGTTTCTCTACATATCTCTAAGCCAACTATCAAAAGGGGCAATTGTGTTGAAGAGAAACTTATTTCCATAAACCAAATGTACATAAAATTGTTATTTTCAAAACAATATTAATAAGACCCCAATAAGTAGAGATATTAGATATCAAACTTACATAGATTTCAAGCTCACAGTGAAGAGAACTAGCTATTAAGAGGTGGACTAATTAGACACTCAAAGATATTTTTCTAGTTTATCATGTTTGGAATTTGATTATGATATGAGTAGCAATGACCATGTATGAAGTTGAAAATTGACCATGATATTATCTTATATTTTTATACATACAATACAATAAATAAATAAATAAATATATATATATATATATATATATATATATATATATATATATATATATATATATATATATANAAATAAATAAATATATATATATATATATATATATATATATATATATATATATATATATATATATATATATTTATTTATTTATTGATGATTATTTGATGTATTGATTAAATTTTTCATGAATATCTTATTTGCCACATGCATAACACTCAGAGAGAAACTTTGTTTATGTTTCAAAGCCCCATTCTTTTAATGGCAATAGATTCTTTTCATTTTGTTTCACAAAAAATTCTATTTATGGGTCATTGTCTATATTATTATGTGTCCAAATTATTGTTTCATATATTCTTATGTGTTTTTTTATTATTTAATGTATTGATTGAAACTTGTTACACTTATTATTTTCCACATATATTACACACATGAGAGCGTGAGAGAGAGGTATTATAATATGTGTATATGTTTAATTATATTATAAGAGTTATCTAAATACAATGGGGAAGCAACCCAATTTCTGCATTTTTAATTAATGCTTATTGTAAATAGCACTACAAACTCTTCATATACAAGGTTTGTAAATCTCTTACCATTCTCATCATATATTCTTTTATGTATCTTTTGAATTATATATTTAAAAGGATCTTATTATTGAATGCATTATTCATCTATAGAATTGACTCTTGGGTGTTGGAATTCTTCTTGGGGACCATTAATGGCTCTTTATGGTGGTTCCTAAATTGGCCCTTTTTTCCACAATTATAGCATTTCATATTTTGGATAATCTTCTTCTTTGATTATCTCGATTAATTATTATCTAACACTTTCCATGACACTAACAACTTCAATGACAAAAGTTTTCTCTCAAGAATAAAACAGGACTTTCTATATAATATTTTATTGGCATTGAGAGAGTCTCCTCATGAAGTAGTCTATTAAAATCCATCAAAGATAGATTCATGTTTTCTAGTGACATTAATAGAGTAACGTAATGATCTAGATGGTTGCACGCTATATTATGTCTTGATCTTCTTCAAATATGCTAACCCCAAGTGATACTATATGATTAAAGTGATACTATATGATTAGACAACATTTTCATGGAATTAGCTACATGAAAAACTTAAAGTTATAAAGACAACACAATTATTCCTTTTTTTTTACACCAATTGAATAGAATCGTAAGGGTTGCTTGTTTCTAGATTGGCCCTTCTTTATAAGAATTCATTCATTAACTTTATCTTGGACTTGTCTATCAATCCCAAAAGCATTTTTTGGTACATATATTGGTCAAGCATTTCTATAAAATATTTTGGATAATCTTCTTCTTTGATTATCTTGATTAATTATTATCTAACACTTTCCATGACACTAACAACTTCAATGACAAAATCTTTCTCTCAAGAATAAAACAGGACTTTCTATATAATATTTTATTGGCATTCAGAAAGTCTCCTCATGAAGTAGTCTATTAAAGTCCATCAAAGATAGATTCATGTTTCCTAGTGACATTAATAGAGTATCGTAATGATCTAGATGGTTGCACGCTATATTATGTCTTGATCTTCTTCAATTATGCTAACCCCAAGTGATACTATATGATTAGACAACATTTTCATGGAATTAGCTACATGAAAAACTTAAAGTTATAAAGACAACACAGTTATTCCTTGTTTCGACACCAATTGAATAGAATCGTAAGGGTTGCTTGTTTCTAGATTAGCCCTTCTTTATAAGAATTCATTCATTGACTTTATCTTGGACTTGTCTATCAATCCAAAAGCATTTTTTGGTACATATATTGGTCAAGCATGTACTTTAGCAATGCAATTGCATAATTCAATTTTTTGGTACAAATATATCGGTCAAACATGTACTTTAGCAATGCAATTACTCATTTGTGTTACCAAATTTATACATAAAACACATTTTACCTTTATTTGTTGTGTTTGTGGTATTGGAACTCATGAGTTATGGGTGTAATGCGGATGGAGTCATTATAAAATGAAAATTGCTAGTTTGTGTTACCAAATTTATACATTTGTTAGTTCTTGTGGTATTGACACTCATGAGTTAAGAGTGTAATGCGAATGGAATCGTTAATTATAATATAAAAAATGTGGTCATTGACGCCAATTACAAAATGTATTTGGATTTATCCTCATACCTTCCCTCCCTCACACTTGAATTTCTATGTTACACGTCTCTTGTATAAACATTGACACTCTAGAATAAAATGACTTACATTGACAGTCTAGAATAGTGTTTCCTACGGTCACGACTTCAAGCTCAGCAATGATGACGATTAATGATTGTAGTAAGCCCTTGATTCGACTACAAATTGTCACTATTGTCGGACTTCAACTCAATACCGCAAGCAACACTAGTCTTACACATCACTAGTAGTGTCGGAGGGCCTCTTAGGCCTATGTAAAGTCATGGTGCAATGTAATTAGACATTAGGATAAAGTGGATAATGAATATATATGTAATAAACCATGATATAAAGAGAACATAATGAATGATTAGTTGGAATGGGTAAAACCACTTCAACTATTCCTTTGATTTCATAAATATTTTTTTTTTGAAGAATGAATAGAACTTGATTGGAGTATTTAGGTGTGTGTTATGTATTAACTACAATGTAGTATTTTCCTCAATGCTTATATAATATAGAATAATACAATATTGGTGCTGCTACCTCTTCATTCGGTCTCGGTGACAATATTAAGCGAATGAGGATACTCTGAACCTGAAAAATATTAAGTAGATAATAATTCTTGCAAGTGTCTTCCTATCCCATAACTCATTTATCTCATAACCCTTATAATCCTTATAACAAAAAAATATTGCATAAGCCCTAAACCATTATTTATATAGCTTAACGTCTAACCCTCACCTTTTCTAACCTTACTACCATTAAATCCTACAATTCTTATCACAACTAATCTTCAACTATTATAAAATTAATCATTCTAACATTTAAATCATAAACCATATAAAATTTGACCCCTTTAATAATTATCCCATACAAACTTATCCCTAACCATTAACCTATAACCCATATAACCCATAATAAATAACTTATAACCCTTAAAATATATAGCTCATAATCACTATAATTTCTTACCCATGTAACTACTAAACCCTTGAATATTATTAGTGATAAATTATGTCCCATAACGATTTGTCTCTAGACTTTATAATACCTTCCGTTAATTACCCCAATTCACTAACCTCTATTCTTCATTGTGTATATAGCTTATAACCATTTTCCTCTATAACCATTAAACCCTATGACCATGAATAACTAAAACTTTTAACACCTATGACCCATGACTCCTATAACTACAAACCCATGACTCCTATGACATCTATAACATCAAAATCATATTGCCAATAATACATAACATCACTCTAACAATTATAACCAACAATCTGTATATCCATATCCTTTTTAACAACTAATCCTTATAACTCATAATTACAAAACATTATATCCCCTAGTCCATGTAACCTTTATAAAGCCTATAATATCACCTCTAATGTGTCTTCCCTAACTTGTATATGACATATGTCCTATAATCCATAAACCCTATTACATATAACCCTTAACTTATAAACAATATTCCATGTAATTAGAGTAACATTTACACCTTGAAACCCATATCATACCTAACCCCTATAATATCTTACCTAATCCTTACAAGCTTGACATTCCTCTCCCCTTTTCCCTTTTACTACTAATTATTCTATCTCTAAATCATATATTCATATAATTTCTAGCCATTTTAATTAGCCTCTAATCCCATATAATTGATATTTTCTATAAATCATCACTCCTATAACCTCTATAACCCTTAACACCTAAAGTTGGCATCCTTGATTCCTAGAAACTTTATGCCATATCTCATATTATCTCATATTATTAATCTCTAACTTTGTACCCCAACAGTAAACCTTGATGACCCTATAACACTTAAGGGCAAAGGGAAAGGTTAAGCATGACTAAATTGTGGTACATTCCAATTCTCAGAGTCACCGCTCCGACATTGTTGGTCTTGGGAGTACTAAATAGTTGCATCCAACTACATCTGTATGAAGAAAAAAAATGTTATTTAAATATTGTTGAAAGTTTAAAACTCCTTTCATTATAGTAATGGTGAAACTAAATATTTCAGTTGAATTTTTCAGAGTTACAAAATATGAAATGATGGATAATTTCACATCCTTCACATTTATGTTATAATTTTGTGGTAATTTGATTTTCAAATTCTTTGTGTGCGTCATATTTCATTCTGGAAAGCCTCCCATACTATCAACACATGCATCTATTATAACCATGTCAAATTTTGGTGCATACAAAAAGAAACTGGAAAAATTTCAACGTTGGCCCCATTCACAAGTCACTCTATGTGGGTCGAATTAAAATCATAATTTCCACTAATTGGTAAATGGACAATCTTGAAAATTGTTAGATGAACCAAATTAGCTAAAATTGGAGATGATGGTAGAAACCTTAATGAACTTCTCTTGTTTTCAAGAATAATATATTCTCTACTAAACAAGGTTAACCACATGAAGGTAAAAGCTCATATGGACCCTCCCCCCAACATCACTCTCAATTCCCAAATACCCAATTTATTTACTATTAAATATTTGAAAGCAACATATTAAGAATCAAGCATATAAATTAAGAAAATAAAGATTTAAGGTAAATGAAAGAGAAAAAATCAACTGAAAACATATAAATACATAACTCGTACATTTCAACATTTCGATATCATTAATATTTTTCTTCATCCAACTCAACATCTGTATCATCCGGTTCATAATTGATCTTTAAAGGATTGGCCATATCTGCATCATCATAAATGTTGTCATTTACAATATTCATATCATGGTCTATATCATCATCAGAACCATTGTCTCGTACATTTGGTTAGACTTCCTCAAGTTCTTAATCTAACACATATTTTGTGATATCATATTCATCTAGAACATTGTCTTGAACATCTCCTTGAACTTCTTCGTTGTCTTCATCTGACACATGAACTAACCATGCCTCTAAATCATCTTCATCTTCAATACCATCTTCGTCCACTACATTATACTTTACTGTGCTTCCTCTCGGACCATATCTAATAATGTATGACCAACCCCCTTTACCTAGAATATATGAGTAAAATTGTGACATCCTCCCCCCCCAAAAAAATAAAGAAATATTTTAGAATCTAAAATGGTTGGAAATTTATTTCCGTTTTTAGTACATTCGAAATTGGAATTTTTTTTCCATTTATGGAAATTCCGAATTTCGAATTTTATAATTGTAATAAATGATTTTGACTATTGGGCAGAGATCTGATTTGTCCCAACTAGCTACTTGACTATGACACTTGTATGAAAAAAGGAAAAAAATAGAATATTTTATATTGATTGCAGGAGAACAAATGGAGCAACCATGTTAAATTTAGCTAACCATGACTACATGAGTGGGGAACACATTGGAATTAACTCTAGGCTGATTGTTACAAGTGGAAAATCAGTGATTTGGCCAATGGAAGCCCCTGAAAATCAAGGATTTAGAAAGCTGCGAAAATTCCCCAAGAGAGGGAAAAAGTCTTAGTCAAACTAATAAAAAAGAATATGTGAGGAGGCAGGATGCTGCCAAGTATACTGGGGAAAGAAGACTACGGAATTTTGTTCTTGTTGTTATGAGCACTACTGTGTGAGTGTGAGGCAAGGGGGATACTGCTAGAATTTGAAGGACATTGCAGGAGAGGAGATTTCAATTCACCGTCATGGACTCATGGTTAGGCTAGGAGGTGAATCGGGCAAGTAGATTGGCTGCCCTGTTCTATGGTTGGGAGGAACGTGGTTGTTCCCTTTGTTTTCCCATAAATTTGGTTCAGATATGTAACTCTACCTTATTCTAGTGAAATGTTATGTGTTGTAATCTGTTTACTTCTATGTATGATTTTTTCTGGTTGAATGTTGTGGGAAAGATCTAGCATTTTACTTCATAATTATTGGCTAGAAATAGACTCTTTTATTTAGATGAGATGTTGGGTAATTACTAAGATCTTGGAATGTACCAAACAACGAAACAAATTACCTAGTAGTTACAAACCCCATAACAGACTCGATTTCAGATTACCGTTATCTTCTTAGATAATTCTATCAATCAAAATGAAATAAGATTGTTGCGTAAATAATAGAAGCCACGCGCGCCAATAGTTGTGGAAGATTTTATTTCCTATGGATTCTTATAGTAAATAGCGAGCCTCCTCGAATCAGCATACCATTCATAATCCAACAAATATACCCTACAACATTGAAGTACCAGTCGATATACATATAAACCGGTATAGTTATTTTTTTTGAACCAATATATATAGATATACACTGTAATGGACATTTTGCGACAGAGGAGGAATGATGCTAGAGTACACTGTCTACATCATAATCCTGTAGTAATAAGATGATAGATAACCTTATAAGAGGGAAATTTTTATTCCAAAGAAAAGGGAAAAACTCCTTGGACCCCATTACAGGAAGGCTATATATACATATATAATTCAAGATAGATATGACGGTAAGTTAGGAATGACTCTGTTAATCAAAAACTTACCTACAACTAAACCACAAATTTCTGTCGTAATAACCTTGCTATCTAACTTTCTGGTGAATAGACCTATAAGGGCTTATACAATAATGATAATAGAAAACAGAAGGTAGCTAGTACACGGTGCGTAAATCCAAACTGATAATGAAGCTATATATTTCAATGATAAGCATACTGTTAAAGGCTTATTCAATAATGGGAATAGAAACAGAAGGTAAATAGTGCACGATACGTAAACCCAAAACGAATAATGATGCCATCTAACTTTCTGGTGAATAGACCTATAAGGGCTTATACAATAATGATAATAGAAAATAGAAGGTAAATAGTACACAGTGCGTAAATCCAAACTGATAATGAAGCTATCTATTTCACTGGTAAGCAGACTCTTAAAGGATTATTCAATAATGATAACTGAAACAAAAGGTAAATAGCTTGTGATGCGTAAGCCCAAAACTAATTTTTACATCAAAATTAAGTATAAACGAAATATGGGAATCATCGCACATTTTTTTTGGGAAAGAACAAAACCCTTAAGCGTATCACTATTCATGATCGAATCATTTCGGGAAAGGGACTGTACATTCAATAATAAGGTTCAATTCTGGAAACAAAAATAGATAGAATAGCTCAGGAAAGAAATTTGAATTTGTAGTACCAAAGCCATCCTCAAAATATATAGAGGAGAGTACTTTAGAATCCCGAATCCACAACAAATTAACACACAATATATATATATATATATATATATATATATATATATATATATATATATATATATATATATATATATATATATATATATATATATATTGAGCACGTTACATAACAAAAACGACTGTCTAGTTATCAAAGTCCAACCAGGCACAAGCTGTGTGGGTGGATATATATACCATAATTATTTTATACAATTCAGGGTGTACCCCGTATCAACTATCACAGAACTTGTAATTAAAAATCCTCAGACATTAGGAATGGAACAGAGCCTGGACCAGCAGGGTTTGTAATCTCGAATAACTTAGATACCGTGTTGGAACCCAAATACCTTTTGAATGAGTGAAGAGGGTTTCCCCATGCTTTGGCATGCCCGCATCTGCACAAAATGACGAGAAGCATTAAACCATAACCAAACAGGATAATGTGTTTAAGTTACAGAACATAAAGTAACTAGAAAAGGGATCATTGAATACTTAACTGAAGTAGAGGATTTGTGCCTTCTACCATCGCGCTACACCTTCTGGAATGAAAGGGGAAGAGGAGTTCATTCCTCCCTGATGGGTACCATCGCACATCAAGGGGCCCATCATTAGTAATAGATACCAGTGCCTAATCCAAAAATTATTGCAAGAATAGCAAAAAAAAATGAAAGGCATATAAATGATCATGGTAAATATAAAACCATTGAAACATTCAACATAAACATAAAATATTAAATGCTTTCGTCCTTTGGAAACTTTGCTTCTAATATGTGATACTAGTGAACACTATAGTCAAACACAGAAGATCATTCACACGCCAAAGGACTATCCAGCGGAGGAAACCAGGACCAATAACAAGGGTTAAACCAAAATAAATATTTCAAGTACACTTTCATAACAGACGTCGTGATACGATGAATGGCTCAGTCTCGACAGGATGAATGGTGCAGTAACAGGGGGAAAACTATGATAGGACCCAAACCCTTACCAAGAGAAACCGACTCCTTTTTACCATAGTACCTTGGAAGTAGGACGATGATACTATCAATGACCAACCAAGAACAGAGGTGTGCATAGACCTACATACGAGGCATAATTATTCTAACACATAAACAAAGAATAGCCGAAGGTAAACTTACCACACAGAGTTGTTGTCGAGAAGTACCACCCAGAATCTCCACCCATCTAGCATAGGAACTAGAACCGTGAACTCTTGGCCACGATGTTTAAGCCAAACAAAGGAATGGTTTGTAACGTCTCCCCCTCCTTCACTAAAACCTTAACCAAGGTGCAAATGAAAATGGACTGAGACGGTGTTTCCTCATTCACCAAACCAAAACCTGAATGAGAGTGAAGGTACGGGAGTAACCTCTGAATGGATTAAAGGGGAGGAGGTTTCGTACTTAGACCATGTGATCGTAGGGTAAGTGTCGACATCTCCTTAGGGCATGCCAGACGAGCTCTGTACCGAATAGACATATCCCAGGCACTTTATATGTGCAGAAAAACCTTTAAGGCACAAGGGTTTCCACCTGTATCGGTTACTAAGAGCATTAATGGCGAGGCAACCAAATGTCTTTCTTACTACACCATTATATGTCGAATCCAACTACATTGCATCAAACACCCGAGGCTCTTAGCCCTTGTCGTTACCTAATGAGTGGTTTGTAATACGATCATAACCATAACCTCCACAATATTAACTCTCTGCGCACTTTAGTTTCAAGGTGCAAGTTTAATGGTCGAGGTTAAACCCTTTAAACCTTTGTTTCTAAATAGTGTTAACTCCTCCTTGTTGATTTTATAATGTTATATACATATATCGGATTGAACATCTTAATGCCTGACATCTCTAACCTCGCAATGTATGATAGCGACTTGATGTAGACGCACCCTCTGCCTCAGCAAAGGCCTCTACGCTGACCTTCCGGTCTTAAGGATCGTTCTAATTTTACTCTCGAGCTCGGAGTGGCTCCTTCGATTCTCCACTAGAATATCTATAAAAATTGACCCACAGGTCTTTTCTGCTCCTCCTAGCCTCTAGGCCCCGATTGTTTTTCTCTTCACGACAGGATAATGGACTTTCGGGCTTCGGGGTTTCAAAATCCCGATGTCACAACTCTTTGCCTTTTGTTCCCTGATTTCCCGATCTCTGAAATCCCGTGATGCTTCACTTCCGCTAGTCCCCTGGGCTAGACTTTTGGGTCCATACAACCTCCCTTCCTATGACCACAGTCTTATCTCCTATCGGGGTTTCGGGCTTTCAAATGTCGAAATGCATGGACACTTTGTCCTCGGAATCCTCGATATCCCGATATGATGTCAGCTGGCCCTACAACAGAATTTTCCACCTTATCGGGATTTCGGACTTCGCGTTTCCGAAATGCGCGAACGCTTTGTCCTCAGGATTTCCGATTTTCCGAATCCCATAATGCCGATAGATGGTTTTGTTTTCAAGAATTTTCCTGAATACTTAGATCTTCCCCACGCGTCCTCCTATGATGGACGGTCCTGATCGCTTCTTGCGATTTCAGAGTTTTCGATGCTGAAATGATCTGACTTCTTGTCCTCAAAACTCCCGAAATGCCGATGGACTCTCCTATCTCCACCGCGTGTCCCAACCGATGAACTGTCCTCTATCATTTGCAATTTCACGAAGTCAAATGCCAATGTCCTCCTGAATCCCAAAAATCCGATATACAAAATGTCTATGAGCTCTTGATTGTCTCCACCTATCTCAACAAATGGACGGTCCAGATTCAGTCTCGGGATTTCACGACTCATGATTCCCCAATGTCCCTGTCAACTTAAAACCTCGGTAGCCGAAATACTGACGGGTGCTTGATCTCCACTACGTGTCCCTTCAAAATGGATGGTCCAGATCAAAATCAGGGTTTTCACTATGGATTTACCTGATCCCTTGTCCATGGGACTTTCGATATCCCGAACTCTGATGCCTTAATATCCCGATACTCTTCGGGACCTTCGCTCGACTTGAGAGGGTTTAAACCCCGTGCAACGCCTGTTCGATCCTACGGCTGATGGGTAATTGGGTGAGGATCCAACGGCTCACGATCTCCTGACCTTGAAACTATGGAAACGGCTACAACTTCCTTGCTTCTCTCTCAGATTGGACGACTGATGGGATTTCGCAAATCCTCTACAGAGAATTTTGACCGTCTGTTTCTTTCCCCTAATGATTTTCTGCGAAGTGAATCCAGGATTCTTCCCCAGACCTATCCACTTGTGCCATGAACTTCCAATGCCTTCGAATCACTCAAATGCACCCACTTCTTGTACTTCCTTCAATAGTTTCAAAGGATTTATCCTTCCTGATCTTCTTACAACTTCGAGCCTTAAAGAAGACCCTTGCACGCACTCCTTACGGCAACCTCCAAACACTTGAAGTGTTGAACACTCTTTGACCTTGCGCAACTCTGCAACAATAGTCTGTCAACAACTCCTCGGGTTTCAAACCTTGGAACTATCTTCAACCTGCACACACTTTGCACGACTCTTGTGCCCAAATGCACTCCCGAGGAAATGAGAACAAAATCTATCTCTCCTGAGATTTCAGAGACAAACCTCTGAACACTTTGTCGACGCACTCCTTGCGGACAAATTCAATTGCACTCCTTGCAGGAACTCTTGCTCAGATAGAGAAACAATTGAAACTCATTCCTCTTACTCTCTCTCTCAGATTTCAAAAATTTAACAAGAAATCATTCATACATAGAATAAAAGCAATTGCATGACAAAAAGAGTAAAACATTCATGAGCATAACATTCAAAAATGAATACACAAAGAGTACATGAACACCATGAGTCTGAATCTCAGCTTTCTTGTATTAATTTAGGACTTCTATACATGGAGTATGCTACATAGCTCTCTGCTTCTCCTCTATGCTCTTACTCTTCTATCTTTTTTTCAATGATACAAGTGAGGGTGTCTATATCCCGTTTCCCTCATTCCTTCTAAAACTGTATAATCTAGGAATTCAATTCTACCTACTTGCATTTACTTTCATAAACACTTCTATCTACTTCAGACGAGAGCGGGACACTCAAGGTCTTTTTACAATATTACAAGTACACCTCTCTTTTTAATTATTACATTTATGTTTGGCACATCAAATTTTCAAAATGATTCAAATAACTTTATCATATGTCAAAATGCATTGGCGCCTGCCCCACGCTCGCTTGACGCTGGCGATGCTCCTGCATCATACTCCCTCGTTTGAAAATTTCATGGGCTCCTGTCCATGAGCTCTTGCACGGTCTCTCCATGCTTCTGAATCCCTGCTTCATTCTCCAAGCTGGCATCTTCAACTGGATTTCCCTTCCACTTGACCAAATACTCGAAATATTGCCTTCGTCTGGTCTTTCTACTCAGCCTTTTGTCCAGTATGTACTCCATCTGTGGCTTTTCTGCAACTAGCATCTTCTTTTGCCACTGAACCTCTGACTGTTCATCGTTTGTTCCTGCTTCCTCATCTTTGTATGGGTACAAATCTGAGACATTGAATATCGGAGAAATTCCGATCCCATCGGGTAATTCAATCTCGTAATCATTTGTCCCAAGTTTCTTCAAGACCTTGCATGGTCCGATTTTCTTCATCTTCAGTTTATTATATGTTCCCCTCGAGAACCTTTTCTTTCTGAGATGTGCTAGAATCAAGTCACCAAATTCGAATTGAGGTTGTCTTTTGTGCTGATCTACCCTGCGTTTATACTCCTGGCTTGAATTCTGTAAACGCTCCTTCACCTGGCTGTGAAGTTCCTTCATCGTCTCTGCGAAGTCTTCTGCACTAGTGCTCCTAGTTCCATTCAGTTTTTTATCCCTCAAACCAGAAATCCCCCTCGGTTGTATGCCATAAACAATCTGAAATGGACTCTTCCCTATGCTTCTGTTAACTGAGTTGTTAAACGCAAACTCTGCCTGTGGTAATATGTTGTACCACTGGCTGTGGTGTTCTGTCACCAAGCTCCTCAGCAAGTCTCCCAGACTTCTGTTCATAGCTTCAGTTTGTCCATCCGTCTGAGGATGACAAGTTGAACTAAATGATAATTTAGTTCCTATCTTCTTCCACAATGTCCTCCAAAAGTGTCCTATGAACTTTGTATCTCTATCCGAAACTATGCTCCTTGGTAAGCCATGAAGTCGAATGACTTCTTTGAAAACTAGGTTCGCAATGTGAGTTGCGTCGCTGGTTTTCTGACATGGAAAGAAATGTGCCATCTTAGAAAATCTATCCACCAGCACAAAGATTGAGTCAAATCCTCTTTGTGTTCTTGGCAACCCCAATATAAAATCCATGCTGACTGCATCCCATGGCCTCTCAGGTATGGGCAATGGTTGATAAAATCCATCATTTTTTCTCTTTCCTTTCGAATGTTGACAAATTTTGCATCTGTCCACAAATCTTTTAACTTATGCTCACATTCCCAGCCAAAAGTATGACTCATTTAGCTTTGTGAATGTCTTGTCATGACCGAAGTGCCTTGCTAATCCTCCATTGTGTTTCTCCTTCAAAAAATTCTTCCTCATGAAGCATTTTGGAATACACAGTTGATTACCCTTAAACAGTAACCTTCCTAGATCATGTATCTTATCCATTGGCTTCTATCTCTGAGAATTGGATTCTCAGCTACTTCATATGCCTCCTTAAAATCTGGATCATCTCTGTACATGTCCCTAAGATCATCAAAACCCAGTGTTTTGACTTTGAACTCCTGCAATAGCAAACACTTCCTGCTCAAAGCATCAACAACTTTGTTAGCAGTTCCATAAATATGTTTAATCACAAACGTGAAATTTTGCATATATTCCACCCATTTAACATGTCTCTGATTCAATTTTTCCTGTTGAGTCACAAACTACCTTGCATGATTATCACTGTATAAGACAAACTCTTTGGGAATCAAGTAATGCCTCAATTTCTTCAATGTCTGGATGATAACATAGAACTCCTTGTCATATGTGGAGTCCTTCACCTTCGCTTCATTTAGCTTCTCATTGAAATATGCTATCGGCCTGTCTTCTTGACTTAAGACTGCCCCTATTACAAATCCACTTGCATCGCATTTCACTTGAAATGTCTTTCGAAAATTCGGCAACACCAAAATTGGTTGTTCCGTAATCTTCCTCTTCAACAGATTAAAACTCTTCTCAGCCTCTTATGTCCAGTGAAGAGACTTGTGTCTTTTCTTCACTGTGTCCATCATCGGTGCACTAATTCCGCTAAAATTCCTGATGAAATTCCGGTAGAAACTAGCTAATCCATGAAAACTTCTCACCTCAAATATGTTCTTCGGTGATGGCCAATTCTTAATCACTTCCACCTTATCTGGATCCATCCTCAACTTGTCTGCATATATAACAAATCCCAAATAAATGATCCATGTCTTCATGAATGAGGATTTCTTCATGTTTATTAGCATCTTTTCCTGTCGTAGCCTCTTCATTACTGTAGCCAAATGTTTCAAGTGTTCAGTCTCTGTTTTGCTGAAAATCAATATATCATCAAGATATACGATAACAAATTTTTCGATGAAATATTTCAGGACTTCATTCATCAATCTCATAAAAATACTTGGGGCATTTGTTAAGCCAAATGGCATAACAAGCCATTCATACAACCCTTCGTTAGTTTTGAAGGTTGTTTTCCATTCATCACCCTCTCTCATGTGAATCTGGTGATAACCACTTTTCAAATCAATCTTCGAAAAACAATTTGCTCCACTTAAGCAATCCATCAGGTCATCCATCCTTGGCAATGGAAACCTGTACCTGATTGTTATCTTATTAATCTCCCTTGAATCAATACACATCCTCCAGCCTCCATCATTCTTTGGACTGATTACTGTTGGAACAACACATGGACTCAAGCTTTCTCTAACCAACCCTTTGTCCAATAAATCCTGAACTTGTCTTTTGACCTCTTTATTCTCCTGTGGCGTTAATCTGTACGCTACTTTGTTCGGTAAATTGGTTCCGTGTATGAGATCAATATGATGACTCACACTCCTGATTGGTGGTAACGAATGAGGTAGTTCGTCCACTACTATGTCAGCGAACTCTCCCAGTAGTTCCTGAACCTCTTCTGGTAGATCATCTATCCATGTGTTGGTTAAAACAATCGTTGGCTTCCTGACCACAATGAATTGTGGTTCCTCCTTCTTATTGACCTCATTAAGGAGTTCCTTCCCACTCATGAGAAGTACAGTGTTACTTACTTTCGGTTTCACCTCCTTTTCTTTGATTGGAAGTAACATGTGAGTCCTCCCATTCTTTTCTAGGGTGTATGTGTTCATCCTCCCATCATGAATTTCTTTCATATTGTCACGGTCTACCCAACAACAGATGACAAACATCCATGGGAATAACATCACAGAGTATCTTATCATTATATCCTCCTATCTTAAATTCAACTAAACATTATTTAGTGACATTTACCTGATGTCCTTTTTGTAGCCATGAAACTCTATATGGACTTGGATGTTCAATCATCTCCATCTCCAGGTTTTCTACCATCTCTGTGGAAACAAGATTATCTGTGCTACCACTGTCCACAATGACCTTGCATACCCTGTCCTTGGTTTTGCAAGCAGTCCGAAAAAGACTGTTTCTTTGGACTGAACTCTCCACTTCTTTCTCTGGTGTCAAAAGAACCTTCTGCATCATCAACGATCTTCTGCCTTCAGTATATTCTACCTCAACATTCCACCTTTGTGCTTCGATGATGTGGGTCTCTCCACTCTCTTTTTTCTTGTTTGGACATTCATAAGATTTGTGTCCATTCTTTCCACACGTGAATCATTTTATTACTCCACCTCTTCCTCTTCCTCTACCTCTAGTACGAGGAAAGATATTATTATCAGCATAATCTCCCCTTTGTTCAGTATGCTGCCCTCTTGTTTCACCATATTTCCCTCGCTGTGAGGTTCCTCCTCTCTCAGTTTGAATCTAAGGTTTCTTCCATTCTTCCTTGGGATTCTGGTTCTTATCCTGGACAACTGATTTTCCTCTGGGCTGACTTCTGCCTCGCCCTCTTTGAACCTGTTTTCGGCTCAAATTATCTTTATCTTTTAGAGATAATTGATAAGCATCTTCCACCGTTCGGATGGTCAACATACTTATCTCATCCTGAATGTCATATCTCAGGCCATTCAAGTACCTGGAAATCTTTTCATCATCGCTTTCCCGATGACCTGCCCTGATGTTCAATTTGTAGAATTCTTTAGTATATTCCTTCACTGTCATCATCTTCTGTCTCAGGTTTTGCATCCTCCTGAACAGAGTGATCTAGTAATCTCTGGGAATGAATTTTTCCTTCATCTTCGCAATCATCCTATCCCAACTCTTTTTTCTTGCTTTCCTTTGCAGCGTCTGTCAGCTTGTAGTTCATCCCACCACAATGCTGCATGTCCCTTCAATCTTGTGACAACATGTTTTACCTTCTTGTCTTCTTCGACGTCTTCATAGTCAAAATATGTGTCCAGAGCTCTAATCCAATCTAGAAGCTCTTCATCATCCTGGTTTCCTTCATAAATTGGAATGTCCATTTTCGCTCTTGCAACCATTCTTGCAATAGATCAAATCAAACGTTCGTTTGCGGCATCTTCGGCTGCAACTTCCTCTTGTTCATGTCCAGTATCATCTTCATTTTCAGACTCACTGATATCTCCTACATCAGCTGTGTGCCTTTGTCTTATCTCCATGTCCACAAGTCTGGTGCGTATGTTATGCAAATCTCTTTCTACTTCTAGATTATGCACCTACCTACCCCTTCCTCTGGACATTTCCCTTTCCTCTTCCGGATTGGGTGATTGTCTGTCCCTCCTTCTTGGCGGCATGGTGAATTTTCCTTTTCCTTTCCACAGAAAGAAAAAAATCATTTTTGTGCTCTGATACCAAACCTGACGCAGACACACCCTCTGCCTTAGCAAAGGCCTCTACACTGACCTCTCGGTCTTAAGGATCGTTCTAATTTAACCCTTGAGCCCGGAGTGGCTCCTTCGATTCTCCACTGGAATCTCTATAAAAATTGACCCACAGGTCTTTTATGCTCCTCGCAGCCTCTAGGCCCCGATCGTTGTTGTCTTCACGACAGGACAATGGACTTTCAGGCTTCAGGGTTTCGAAATCCCGATGACACAACTCTTTGCCTTTTGTTCCCCGATTTCCTAATCTCCGATATCCCATGATGCTTCACTTCCGCTAGTCCCCTGGGCTAGACTTTTGGGTCCATACAACCTCCCTTCCTATGACCACAGTCTTATCTACTGTCGGGGTTTCGGGCTTTCAAATGCCAAAATGCATGTACACTTTGTCCTCGGAATCCCCGATATCCTTATATGACGTCAGTTGGCCCTACAGCGGAATTTTCCACCTTATCGGGATTCCACACTTCGCGTTTCTGAAATGCGTGAATGCTTTGTCCTCAGGATTCCTGATTTTCCGAATCCTGTAATGTCGATAGATGGTTTTCTTTTCGGGAAATTTCCCAAATGATTAGATCTTCCCCATGCATCCTCCTATGATGGACGGTCCTGATCGCTTCTCGCGATTTTGGAGTTTTCGATGTTGAAATGCTCCAACTTCTTGTCCTCAGAACTCCTGAAATGCCGATGGACTCTCCTATATCCACCACGTGTCCCAACCGATGAATGCTCCTTGATCATTCGCGATTTCACGAAGTCAAATGCCAATGTCCTCCTGAATCCCAAAAATACGACATACAAAATGCTGACGAGCTCTTGATTATCGCCACCTATCTCAACAAATGGATAGTCCATATTTAGTCTCGGGATTTCGTGACTCACGATTCCCCGATGTTTTAGTTCCCTGTCAACTTAAAACCTCGGTATCTGAAATACCGACGGGTTCTTGATCTCCACCACGTGTCCCTTCAAAATGGACAGTCCAGATCAAAATCGGGGTTTTCACTGTGGATTTACCCGATCCCTTGTCCACGGGACTTCCAATATCCTGAACTTCGACACCTTAATATCCCGATACTCTTCGAGACCTCCGCTCGGCTTGAGAGGGTTTAAACCCCGTGCAACGCTTGTCAGATCCTATGGATGATGGGTAATTGGGTGAGGATCCAACGACTCACGATCTCCTGAGCTTGAAACTTCGGAAATGCACGTAACTTCCTTTCTTTTCTATCAGATCGGATGGCTGACAGGATTTCGCAAATCCTCCACAGAGAATTCTGATCATCTGTTTCTTTCCCCTGATGATTTTCTGCGAAGTGAATCCAGGATTTTTCCCCATACCTATCCACTTGCGCCATGAACTTCCAATGCCTTCGAATCACTCAAATCCACCCACTTCTTGTACTGCCTTCAATAGTTTCAAAGGCTTTATCCTTCCTGAGCTTCTTACAACTTTGAGCCTTAAAAAAGACCCTTGCATGCACTCCTTCCGGCAACCTCCAAACACTTGAAGTGTTGAACGCTCTTCAACCTTGAGAAACTTTGCAACAATATTCTTTCAACAACTCCTTGGGTTTCAAACCTTGGAACTATCTTCAACCTGTGCACACTTTGCACGACTCTTGTGCCCAAATGCACTCTCGAGGAAATGAGAACAAAAGCTATCTCTCCTGAACTTTTAGAGACAAACCTCTGAACACTTTGTCTATGCACTCCTTGTGGACAGATTCAACTGCACTCCTTGCAGGAACTCTTTCTCAGATAGAGAAACAATTGAAACTCATTCCTCTTACTCTCTCTCTCTCAGATTTCAAACATTTAATAAGAAATCATTCATACATAGCATAAAAGAAATTGCATGACAGAAAGAGTAAAACATTCATGAGCATGACATTCAAAAATGCATACACAGAGAGTACATGAACACCATGAGTCTGAATCTTAGCTTTCTTGTATTAATTCAGGACTTTTGTACATGGAGTTTACTACATAACTCTCTGCTTCTCCTCTATGCTCTTGCTCTTCTATCTTTTTTTCAATGATACAAGTGAGGGTGTCTATATCTCGTTTCCCTCGTTCCTTCTAAAACTGTCTAATCTAGGAATTCAATTCTACCTACTTGCATTTACTGTCATAACCGCTTCTATCTACTTCAGATGAGAGCGGGACGCTCAAGGTCTGTTTACAACATTACAAGTATGCCTCCCTTTTTAATTATTACATTTATGTTTGGCACATCAAATTTTCAAAATGATTCAAATAACTTTATCATATGTCAAAATGCGTTGGCGCCTGTCCCATGCTCGCTTGACGCTGGCGATGCTCCTGCATCACGAATCTAAGTAGTTACATCTACATGTCTTAAAGTGGCTTTGAAAATGAGACAGTAGATAATATTAGGTTGCCATGAAACGAGATGTCCATAGAGTGGATTTGAAAATGAGAGAGTAGATAATATTAGGTCGCCATGAAACGAGTCGTCCCTAGTTATGTACCTGTTGTTCGTGTACAACAAATTACCGAAATAGGAAGCGGTGACTTTATGTTAAATAGGACAGAGGAGCGAAAGGCAATAAGCCTGACGTACCTTAGGATTGACAAGTGACTGAAAAGCCTCAAGGACACAAAAGCAACTCAACCTCCCCAATTAATTTTATTTTTTATATATAAATTTTGAGGTACATTACATATGGTATCAGAGAAAAAAGGTGACAACACTGGACCTAAATGGGGCCACAATNTATATATATATATATATATATATATATATTGATTTATGTAAAACTAACAAAAAAATCTTATGGTTACAAACATAAAGCTATTTTTGTTTTGTGTTAATTATGGAAGCTCAGGACGATGCAGAAATCAGGATGGGAGAAAACCCATAGCCGGGCCCCCCTGGTGATCCGAGACAGAACAGTGACAAAAGTTCACCCACGGAAGTGTTAGAAACAATGAGGAACCTTATTGTTGAATTATAGATTTTCAAAGCGGATAATGAAAAATTGAAAAAAGCACAACAGGAACAACAAGAGATAAATGAAGTCCTGCTACGTAGTATAGTGACCAAGAAAAGCCCAAACGACGATAACCATGAGGAAGAAGTAAGCAAAAGGGCTTCCAAGAACTGAGGGGCGGAAACAGAAAAAGGAGATAGTTCGTCAGAAGGAACACCTTCAGCTGAAGAAAAAAACTAAATATGACAAGAAAAGAAAACAAGTAGACCACCTCGAAGGAAAATTTAAAAAGATTAAACCAGTTACCTTTGATGGAGAATCCAAGATGGGAGAGGAAGTTGAAGCATGGTTGTTGGACATCAAAAAATACTTCCAGATTTACAACTATTCCAGCAACATGAAGGTCAGAATGGCCATCTACAATCTAAAAGGGAAGGCTAACATTTGGTGGCAGGACCTGAAATTGGCCAAGGGCCTAAAGGAAAAATAGTTGGAATGGTCTGACTTTAAGAAGTATTTCAAGAAACAATACCTTTCAGAAAGTTACTATGAAAGAAAGACAAAAGAGTTCTACGTGTTACGACTTGGACAGATGACAGTGGAGGACCTTATAAATACATTTTTAGAACTGTTAAGGTTCGTACCATACATCCGAGAGGATAAAGTAAAAATTCAGCATTTTCTAAGCTACCTACCACAGTCCTACAAGGACATAATTGAATTTGACAACCCCAAATCCTTGAGCGAAGTATTTAGGAAAGCCCGAATGTGCTACGATCAGTACAAACAGCGGGTAGAGTTTCCCAAAGCATGGAAGGATAAATAACAAGAGTGAATGAACCAACAGAAGAAGGGGTACCAGCCAGCTCCTCATCGGAATACAACAAAAAGTTTTCTGAGAAAGGACTTTCACTCCAACCATCCGAATATGCAAGGCAGTGGTAAACCAGTAAACCTGAGAATGAAGAAGTTTGGAGACAATCCTCGCGAGCCATTAAAGTGTTGGGAATGCAAAGAGACTCATCTAAGGAGGAATTGTCCGTGTTTGAGTTCAACAAATAGAATTGTTGTTCATAATCTGTAGGAAGACTCAACAATGGGAGATGTGGGTAGAAGCCTACATCGGATAAATGCAACCATAGATGGTCGACAAGCTGACCACCAGTCCTCGGTGGTAGAAATTGAAGGTAAAATCAATGACACTCAAATTTCTATTTTAATTGACCCTAGAGCTACGTTAAGTTATATTACACCTAATGTCGCCGAGTCAAACAAACTTAAGAAACTGAAGCACATGAAATCATGGCTTGTACAATTAGCGACTGGTACTAAAAGAAAGGTAGCGGATTTTGTTCCGTATTTTGAGTTCAGCTTAGACGGTCAAAGTATAAAGATCGATCTGAACATCGTACCACTAGGATCTTACGATATGATTATTGGGATGGACTGGTTGGAACGACACAAAGAGATATTAAATTGTTATACAAAGATGCTTAGCTATAAGGATGATTCTGATACTACCAGGACAGCCCAAGGTATATCAAAACCGATATCAGTCAGACAAATTTCAGCAATGCAACTAAAGAAATGTATGAGAAAGGGATGTCAAGTTTATTCCATCTAAGTGACAAATCTAGCAGAAAAGGAGGATAAGCCAAAGTTGGAAGACTTTGCTATCCTACATGATTTCAGAGACATGTTTGTGGATGAGATACTAGAATTACCCCCTAGAAGGGAAATAGACTTCTCCATAGACCTATTACCCGGTTCTGCCCCTATCTCAAAGGCGCCTTACCGGATGAGTCTACCAGAACTGGCAGAATTAAAAATACAATTACAGGAATTGTTGGACAAAGAGTACATCAGATCGAGTGTCTCACCTTGGGGACCACCAGTCCTCTTTGTGAAAAAGAAGGATGGTACTCTAAGATTATGTATCGATTATAGACAATTGAACAAAATGACTATTAAGAACCCTTACCAAGGATAAATGATCTATTTGATCAAGTGGGGGGGGGCAAGATCTTTTCAAAACTTGATTTACGATCTGGTTATCATCAAGTTCGGATAAAAAACGAGGACATAAACAAAACAACATTTTAGACTAGATATAGACATTACAAGTTTGTATTCATACCTTTCAGACTCACTAACACCCTAGCCATGTTTATGTGCCTAATGAACAGTATTTTTAGTGAGTACTTGGAAACGTTCATGGTAGTGTTCATCGACGATATCCTAGTCTATTCAAAGACAAAGGAGGAACATTAGGAACACTTAAGAGTAGTGCTGCAAACGTTAAGGAAGCACAAACTATATGCCAATTTCGACAAGTGTGACTTCTACCAAAAAGAGATACAATATCTTGGACATATAATTTCAGTAGAGGGCATTGTCGTAGACCCGGAAAAGACAAAAACCATTAGGAATTGTCGATACCTAAAGATGTAGTAGATATACGGTCATTCATGGGAATCACTGGATATTACCGCTAGTTTATAGAAGGGTTTTCCAAGATAGCCTACCCTATCACATCATTACAAAAGAAAGGAACCAGGTTTAACTGGTCAGAGCACTGTCAAGACAACTTCAATAAACTAAAAAGTTATTGACAAGGACACCCATATTGAAGGTAGCATACCCAGATAAAGACTTCACTATATGTGTTGATGCAAGTAAGGAAGGACTAGGTGGTGTCCTAACCCAGGAAGGACATGTTATTTGCTATGAGTCCAAAAAATTGAAGGAACACGAGTGAAATTATGTCACTCATGACTTAGAATTAGTAGCAATAATACATGCCTTAAAGATGTGGTGACACTACATAATGGGCAGAAGATTCTTATTATTAACAGACAATAGTGGGGTAAAATATCTATTTAACCAACCAGATATTAACGCAAGGCAAGAAAGGTGGTTAGCCTTCTTGAGCGAATTCAACTTCGAGGTCAGACATATCAAGGGCAAGGAAAATAAGGTAGCAGACGCTTTAAGTATAAGAATCCATGGGTTATTTGAGATGAATGTTAGCAGGGCAGAAAGTGATCTGGAAGGAAGAATAAGGACGACAGGTGTTGATGACGAAAACTATACTAAAATAAAGATAGAAATACTGAACAATACTATGAACTCAGAGAAACCAGATCTAAGTATCGACGAGAAGGGACTGTTACGGTTTAAAAACAGACTTTACATACTAGATTCAACAGGGTTAAAATTGACAATCTTAGACGAGGTACATAAAAAACCATATTCTTGCCACCTAGGTTACCAGAAAATGATAGCAACACTGAGGAAACTATTTTATTGGCCTAACATGAAAGGCGAAACAATAGAATACTTGGTAAGGTGCCAAGATTGTCAGCAGGTTAAGGCCAAGCACTAGCATCCAGCTGGTCTATTACAGCCATTACCAGTACTAGAATGGAAATGGGAGACTATATCACTCGACTTTATAACAGGTTTGCCTAAAACTCAGAAACAAAATGACTCTATCATGGTTGTAATCGATAAACTCAGTAAGTCTGCACACTTTATTCCTGTAAATTCTACTTTTAAAGCTATAAACATTGCTGAAATATTCATGAAAGAAATCTTTAGACTCCATGGTATTCCTAAAATGGTGATTTCAGATAGAGACATAAAATCACATCCGCCTTTTGGAAGGAATTGTTTGCAGGGCTCAATACCAACTTGAATTTCAGTACAAGTTATCATCCACAAACGGATGGACAGACCAAAAGGAAAAAATAGATCGTGGAGGATATGATCCGCATGTATGTAAGAACAAAACCAAACAAGTGGGAAGACTATCTGCACTTAGTAGAATTTGCATATAACAATGGGTACCAAAATTTGGCCAAGTTAAGCCCTTTCGAAATACTGTACAACAGAAAATGTACGACTCCAATTAGCTGGGATAACCCAATCGACAGACTCATGGTCGGACCTAAAATGCTCCAATAAATGGAGAACATGGTTAGAAAGGTACAATAGAACTTGAAAGAAGCACAGGACAGACAGAAGAGCTATGCAGATCAAAAAAGAAGGCACCTGGAATTTCAAACAAGAGACCATGTTTATTTAAAAGTCAAAGCTCAGAAAAGCTCATTGAAGTTAGGGAACTGTGCCATGTTGGCACCCAAGTTTTGTGGGCCCTTCGAGATACTAGCTCGAATTGGACCCGTAGCATACCAACTTGCACTCCCAGCTAATCTAATAATTCATAATGTATTTAATGTTTCATTGTTGAAAAAGTATATTCATGAACCTACTCATATGATTGATTAGAACTTGGTGCAGGTGGAACCCGAGGGCGAGTTCCAGGTGGAACCCCTACACATTCTGGACCAAAGAGAAATATCACTTTGGAACAGATTCGTCGCTCAGGTAAAGGTGCAATGGAAGCTCTTTAGTCTTGAGGAGTGTTAGAAAAACAAGACCGTGGAGAAATAAAATAAAACAAATGCGAAAACAAAACACAAGAGATACACAATAAAAGAGAGACACATATTTACGTGGTTCACCCAGTGTGGGCTACATCCACTAGAGAAATTGCCAGGTCCTTCCTTTATTATTATCCAGCAAATGAAGGGATACAACCTACAGCAAAACCCGTTGTAACTTCCTCTTCTTTCTCTCACAGTCTCCTCTCTCAGAATACAATATTCTCCATCAACCATAGCCGCAATACATTTCCCTCATAAAAGAGGGTTTCCTTCTAGGGAAAAAAACCCTAACATAATCTCTATCATTAGATCTGCGACCTTATAATGAACGTTCCATATTTACAATGAAATTACAATATACATTTACAAGGCAATTTTTCCTTCGGGGGCTTCGCTCCCAAACCCCCATCGGTGGACGCTGCCCTCGAACCCCTGTTGGGAGCTCACTTGCCCCCAGACCCCCCATCCAAGGGGATAGCCCCCCCAGACCCCGCAGAGGGGGTACCCCCCCTCTGCACTCCCCCGCATGGAAGAGTGTACATACTTCTAGGGTGTAAATACTTCATGGGGTATAAACACGGCTGAATGTAAAAGACCTTTGAATCAGGAAGATAATCAGGCTCCACAACCAACAATCTCCCACTTGGAGACTGATCTCAACAACTCCATCGTTGTTGTATATGCTGGACTTTGAACCTTCTTGGACCTGGCAAATTTCTCATCTTCATCTTCATTCTTGAAGACCAACTGAAACTGAGTAGGAACTCAATTTCTCCCTGGTTACTCCCTTTGTTAACATGTCTGCAAGATTCTGGCTGGTGTGTATCTTTTCCAACTTTAAATGTCCATCTTCCCAGACGGATCATATGAAGTGGTACCTCAACTGTATATGTTTAGTCTTTGAACGGAAGGTTGAGTTCTTTGCAAGGTGAATGGCACTTTGACTGTCACAGTACAACCTATTGTTCTCTTGCTTCTTTCCAAATTCCTCCATAAACCTCTGTAACCAAATCATCTCTTTACTAGCCTCTGTATCAGCAACATACTCTGCCTCTGTTGTTGAAAGTGAAACAACCTTTTGCAGTTTCAAAATCCAACTTACTGTTATTCCACCTATAGTAAAAACATACCTTGTGGTGCTCCTCCTGCTGTCTTTATCACCTGCCATATGCGAATCAACATATCCCTATAGAAAAGTGTTTGAACCTCCAAAACATAATGCATGAGTAGTAGTACCTCTCAAATACCTGACAATCCACTTTACTGCCTGATCTGTAGGATCTTTTAATGACTATGGTTGAGTTTTAAATTGCATGTGTTAATTAACCTTTTTAAGAATCTTAATAAAAGAATGAGGAAAGAAGAGGAATTATGACAGCCATATACACATATGTAGATCTGAAATGAAGTAATAAACAACAAACCATAACACAAGAATTGATAACGGAGTTCGGCACAACGTTGCCTATGTCTCCGGGCCTTTGTCTCTGTGGGGAAGGCTTCTTTATTTCTGTTCAAAATCTCAAAAGTACATTGCAGTAGTGCCAATTGGCTACAAGACTGATCTGGTCATGTTCTTCCAGATCTCTAGAACCTAGCAAAGAAAACGACACGCAAAACGGACGTCCAGAGCTCCCAGAAATGGCCCGCAAGCGTCTGCTCCTCAATATCTTCCTTGAATAAAAATGGCTTTGGCTTGGCTTCCCTTCAGCATAACTCTACTCTGACTGTCCTCCATGGCATCAAACAAGCTTGGATTTTATAGATCTGAAGTTGGTTATCCATCCCCAACTTCCTCCCAAAATTTGGGCTCCAAAAATGCCCAATATCTCCCAAAAATGGATAAAATCCATTAATACAAGCATAATATCAAATAAAAATCCCAAACTATAATATAAAAACCAAAATTATTTTTAATTCTGGGCGCAGCCCCCTTCAACACATGCTTCTGATCATATGGGAGGCGACCATGTGGTCGGGCGCTCCACTGGTTGTGCGCTGGCCCTCCCCTGGCCGAGCTGGCTCCTGGTCATCGGGCATGTGCATAGGATCACGGGCTAACAAACTTACCCGCACCCTGTTTGGATTATGGTCCAGGTCACATGGAACCTCCCGTGAACCAAGGGCTAGTCCCTATTTTCCAGCTCCCATTGCGTTAAATCCCCGCGCTCTGTCGTTGCTTGGTTCTATGGTAAGTGAATAGACCACGGGTTGGGGCTAAGCCCCAGCCCTTTCCGACCCCGACTGGAACTTTGTTTAAATTTAAATATAAACATTTCGGCATACATAGTAAGAAACACTAGTGGCCCAGGTGGTTAGCCCGGTCGTGCCAGTCCATATCCCGGAGGAGAGATCGGGGGTTCGACCCCAGTGGCGAACCCATATTTTTACACAAATCACGAGCCAAGCACAGGGTGCCATGTGGCAGCCCATGACTGGTCCACGTGGCATCTCTCCAACCAATCAAAAAATTCCACATATCAATCTCTGATTCATCCATGTGCCTACCACGTACTCTACCACCTATCACCGTACCTGCCCAGTCAACTTGCTGACATCATCCATGCCACATCAACTTGTGCCATGTGTCACCCTTACAATGGTGACATGTGTCACCCTCTAACTTGTCCAACTGCACCTGTTGTACTCCCTGTCACCTACCACGTGTCATCACTAGAAGCTTCCACATCAGCTGTATGGTCATACGGCCTGTACAGTCAGCCTGCCACGTGGCACTGTACGGAATGTACAGTCACCCATTTTTTTGCCTGTTTGGGTTTTCGGACAGAACACGACATATTTCTCATACAGAGCCCGTTTGATGAAGTAAATATATGGCTAGAATCAGGAAGACGATACGAACACAATGGCGCTAGTTTCGTCGGATTCCGAGCACTTTCATTTTTGAGCCTTTTTTAGCCCTATCAGGCTTCTGGATCCGATTCTAGATCACACCTCCCCACTAAAAGACCTTTTGGTCCCCAAACGGTTACTGACGAGTCAATAAGCTCGAGATAGGCCACCCGGCCTGTCCTCTGTCTCTGAACTCTGTCCTGTGCACCTGTCTCATCAAGATCAACTGTAACACAATCATGACAACTGACAATACATTGTTAGCCATTTGAACCCTGTTACATCTTACTAAAGCCACTATCATCCATGTAGAAAAAATTACTAATGAAAGCATCAAAAAGGCAACTGCAAATGAGCTGATATACTTGTAATATTTGCACGACATGAGCTTATCTTGAAGCAACTTATGATTGATTTTCCATTCAACAATCATTTCTTGTTCTTGCTTAAGATCGATTACTTCATCTGAAACAATTATTGGTTTGTTTCTTGCTTGCACTGCCTTCTATAATTGTTCCATTGTTTGAAGTGTTTTATTTGCTTTAATATGATGAGCATGAACCACATAATCTTGACATGCTTTAGTGAATTGATATTGATTCTTTGTCCTGTAGAAGATTGCCTTACGATCATATAAATATGGACTACCTAA
This sequence comes from Picea engelmannii, assembly GCA_009831015.1. NCBI lineage: Eukaryota > Viridiplantae > Streptophyta > Pinopsida > Pinales > Pinaceae > Picea > Picea engelmannii. The sequence continues at coordinate 476,891 of ML787074.1, forward strand.
GACCATTCCACATTCTCTTAATGGCACTACATCACATGTTACTTCATCTACATACTTAGACGAAATTTCAAATTTTATTGTTCACTGCTTCGTTATGTGCATTTGATGATGATTGCTTATCCATTTAAGTGTGTAAGGATTATGATGAGTTTGTGTTTTTAACCCCAATTGCTTAACCAATTCTTCCAAGATTAGATTAGATTGAAATCCACTGTCGATTAATGTGTCTATCTTAGTGTGTCGCATGATTACCCTTATATGAAACAAGTTGTTTCTACAATCAATGCCTTCACCAATTTTACCTGTCATACCAACCAATGAGATCTTTGATTCATCACCTGAACCCGATCCCAAGTCTATGGGTTTTGTTGTTGTGGCCACTGTCTACATTCCCTTCTTTTCCTTGAACCACTTTGACCTCTTCTTGGGATGCAACTACCAACATCTATTCTCATCATGTCCCTCTTTCTTGCAATGCTTGCAAGAGGGATTTCCTTCCTTCCTCGTCACTGCATTTGTATTCTTTCCATGCCTTTTCCTCTTGTCCTCTTTCCTTGAAGATGATGATTCCCCTGACACACCTTCTTTCCCTGCTTCAATATACGTAGCTTGAACAGAAACCTCATCAAGGTTAGTGGGTCCAAACATGAAAACAACGTTTCTAATATGCGCAAGTAAACCTCATATATATTCATAAGAGTTTCTTGTGTTTGTAAAGGGATATCTAACATTAATGCCATTTTTCGAAATCCATCGGTGTATTCTTGCATTGTTTGTCCTTTTCTTAGTTTTAAAGATTGTCATTCAATTAATGCTTTTTCTTTATAACCCAAAGGATATAATTTTTTCCTAAGCGCTGAAATGAAAGTCTTTCGTGATGGAAATACCTTACCCACTTGTTGCATTCCATTTTGCAACTTGCTTTGCCACCATATGAGAGTTGTACCTGCAAGTATCAAAGATGCCAACTTAATTTGTGTGGCCTCATCCTTGATCTGTTGCACACTGTAGTAAACCTCCATCTGCCTTATCAAATTGTCAAGTTTTTCTGCATTTACTTCACCATCATATATGGGCAACTCAAATTTGACATCAAGTTTTAACAATGGTATTTCATTTTTATTTTTATAAACATTTTTCTTTCCATTAGATTTTGAACTTGAACTTGAAGAAGGAGAAGAAGGAGGTGATGATGGAGGTGAAGGAGGAATATGAGGATGATCCTCTTCCTCTTCACTTTTTCCCTTTGAAGATTTACCCAAAATTGGTCTCTTTCGTTCCAAGTAATCCTCGTACAAAACTTTCACAATCTTCGACACAGCAAGGAATGTTTTCTGGAACTCTTTCTCATCCTGAGAAAGCCCTTCTTTCGATGCCATATTCTCGTTGTGAGAAGCTCTCTTTCCCAATTCAATTAATGGATTCTCTACAACAAGCTCGCCTTCACCACGCTGTACATTTTCCCTGGTTAACATGCAAAACTGAAATCCAAACGTCAACTAGCTCTGATACCACTTGATCCGTAGGATCTTTTAATGGCTATGGTTGAGTTTTAAATTGCATGTGTTAATTAAACTTTTTAAGAAGATTAATAAAAGAATGAGGAAAGAAGAGGAATTATGATATCCATATACACATATGCAGATCTGAAATTAAGTAATAAACAACAAACCATAAAACAAGAATTGATAACGGAGTTCGACACAATGTTGCCTACGTCTCTCGGCCTTTGTCTCTGTGAGGGAGGCTTCTTTATTTCTGTTAATAAGATCAAAATTGAATTGCAGTAGTTCTAATTAGCTACAATACTAATCTAGTCATGTTCTTCCAGATCTCTAGAACCCAGCAAAGAAAACGGCATGCAAAACGGATGTCCGGAGCTCCCAGAAATGGCCCGCAAGCGTCTGCTCCTCAATAGATTCCCTGCATAAAAATGGTTTTGGCTTGGCTTCCCTTCAGCATAACTTTGCTTTGACTATCCTCCATGGCCTCAAACAGGCCTAGTTTTTATAGATCTGAAGTTGGTTATCCATCCCAAAATTTGGGCTCCAAAAATGCCTAGTATCTCCCAAAAATGGATAAAATCCATTAATACAGGCATAATATCAAATAAAAATCCCAAACTATAATATAAAAACAAAAATTAGTTTTAATTCTGGGCGAAGCCCCCTTCAGTGCACGCTCCTGGTCATATGGGAGGTGGCCATGTGGTCGGGCGCTCCACTGGTTGTGCGCTGGGCCCCCCTGGCCGAGATGGCTCCTGGTCATCGGGCATGTCCATAGGATCGCGGGCTAACAAAATTACCAGCGCCCTATTTGGATTATGGTCTGGGTCACATGGAGCCGCCCGTGAACCAAGGGCTAGTCCCTATCTATGAGCTCCCATTGCGTTAAACCCCCGCGCTCTGTCGTTGCTTGGTTCTATGATTAAATTTAAATATAAACATTGCCACATAAGAAACACTAGTGGCCCAGGTGGTTAGCCTGGTCCTGCCAGTCCATATCCCGGAGGAGAGGTCGGGGGTTCGACCCCGGTGGGGAACCCATATTTTTACACAAATCATGAGCCAACCACAAGGTGCCACGTGGCATCCCATGGCTGGGCCATGTGGTATCTCTCCAACCAATCAAAAACTGCCACTTGTCAATCTCTGATTCGTCCATGTGCCTTCCACATACTCTGCCACCTGTCACCGTACCTGCCCAGTCAACTTGCTGATGGCATACATGCCACGTCAGCCTGTGCCATGTGTCACCCTTACAGTGGTGACACGTGTCACCCTCTGACTGGTCCAACTGCACCTGTTGTACTCCCTGTCAATTGCCACATGTCGTCACTAGAAGCTTCCATGTCAACTGTATGGTCGCATGGCCTGTATAGTCAGCCTGCCATGTGGCACTGTACGGACTGTACAGTCACCCATTTTTTTGCCTGTTTGGGTTTTCAGATAGAATGTGATATCTTTCGCATATGGAGCCTGTTTGACAAAGTAAATATATGGTCAGAATCAAGAAGACGAGAGGGACGCAATGGCACTAGTTTCATCGGATTCCGAGCACTTTCATTTTTCAGCCTTTTTGAGCCCTGTCAGGCTTCTGGATCCGATTCTGGATCACTGCCTCCCAATGTTCTTTACCTGGATTGTTCATATACCTTCTCACAACTCCCACTACATGTGCAATATATGGTCTTGTGCAAACCATTGCATACATCAAGCTGCCAACTGTTGATGAATAAGGGACCCTGGACATGTATTAAATCTCCTCCTGTGTCTTGGGACACATTTCCTTAGTTGATTTGAAATGGTTGGCCAAAGGTGTACTAACTAGGTTTTCATTCTGCATTCTAAACCTCTCCAAGACCTTCTCTATGTACTCACCCTGAGATAATGCCAATTTGTGATTTTTTCTATCTCTTTTTATTCTCATGCAAAGGATTTTCTTTGCAGCACCCAAATCCTTCATCGCAAATGAATTGGATAATTTCTTCTTGAGCACATTTATATCCTGCATATTAGACCCTGCAACAAGCATGTCATCTACATACAATAGCAAGATAATAAAGCTTCCATTTTCTATTTTTTTAAATAAACACAGTGATCATAATGACATCTACTATAACCTTGTTCTGTCATAAACCTGTCAAACTTCAAATACCACTTCCTTGGAGCTTTCTTTAGGCCATACAAGCTCTTCTTCAATCTTCATACCAAATTCTCCTTCCCTTTGACCTCATACCCCTATGGCTGCTGCATATAAATCTCTTCCTCCAAATCCCCATGGAGAAAAGTTGTTTTTACATCTAACTATTCAAGATGCAAATCTTCTACTACCACAAGACTTAAAAT
>ML787074.1:482451-499253 GCA_009831015.1 Picea engelmannii
TTACCTTTCCCATTCCAACAATTTTTCATGGTGCATCATCACCCAAATGAACTTGTCCAAAATCACCTTGAACATAATCTAGAAAATGTTTCCTATGGGGTGTGGCATGAAATGAAGCCCCTGAATATACTACCCAAGACTCAGAAATATTATCTACAAAAAGAATCAAAGAATCTTGTAACACATCACTTGTTACATTTGCTTCTTGATTTCTCTCCTACTGTCCATCTCTTTGTTTCTTTGGAGCTCTACAGTCTTTCCTCAGATGTCATTTCTTCCCACAATTCCAGCACTCTATCTTTCCAAGTCTAGATTTGGATCTTCCCTTCCTAGAATTTCCGCAGTTCCCTGAGCCCTTTCCTCTATCCTTTTTTCTTCCCTGTTCTCCATGTTCAACGCATTACCTGNGATGTCTCACCTGTGCTTTTCCATCGCATTTCCTCACTAAGGATAACACCAACAACATCATCAAATTTTAAAGTATTTGAACCAGAGACAAAGTTACTTACAGCCATGACCAAGTTGTTCCAGCTTTCTGGCAATAAGCACAAGATTAGAAGATCCCTAACCTCATCATCAAAGTCCACTTTTACAGAACTTAGCTGATTAGTAACCGTATTAAATTCATTTAAATGATCTGCAACAGACCCACCTTATGACATATTCATATTAAATAATCTCTTCATTAGAAATACCTTATTGGACGCCAAGGGTTTTTCATACAATTTGTCCAATGCATCCATCAAACCCTTCGTTGTCTTTTCTTTGGAAATATTGAAAGCCACCGACACTTCCAGGCTCATCCATATCGTTCCTAGAGCCTTTCTATCAAGAATCTCCCATTCTTCTTCCTTCATGGCCGTCGGCTTCTTTGCTACTCCACCCAATGGTAGGAATAGATCTTTTTGATATAAATAATCTTCCATATGCATCTTCTATAAATGGTAGTTTTGGCCATTAAATTTCTCGACCCTAAACCTTCCATCTTCTGACATTGCTCCCACTCGAACCAGGAACCCTCTTTTCCTACGAGTTACCTTTTTCTCTGATACCAGTTGTTAGAAAAACAAAACCGTGGAGCAATAAAATAAAACAAATGTGAAAACAAAACACAGAAGATACACAATACAAGAGAGACACGGATTTACGTGGTTCACCCAGTGTGGCTACGTCCACCAGAGAAATTTCCAGGTTCTTCCTTTATTATTATCCAGCAAATGAAGGGATACAACATACAACAAAACTCGTTGTAACTTCCTCTTCTTTCTCTCACAATCTCCTCTCTCAGAATACAATATTTTCCATCAACCATAGCCGCAATACATTTCCCTCATAAAAGAGGGTTGCCTTCTAGGGAAAAAAACCCTAACATAATCTCTATCGTTACATCTGCGACCTTATAATGAACGGTTCAGATTTTCAATGAAATTACAATATACATTTACAAGGCAATTTTTCCTTCAGGGGCTTTGCCCCCGAACCCCCACTGGGGGCCCGCTTGCCCCCAGACCCCCCAGCCAAGGGGATAGCCCCCTCGGACCCAACAGAGGGGGTACCTCCCCTCTGCACTCCCCTGCGTGGAAGAGTGTACATACTTATGGGGTGTAAATACTTCATGGGGTATAAACACGGCTGAAAGTAAAATACCTCTGAATTAGGAAGATAATCAGGCTCCACAAACAACAAGGAGGCCACTTGGGAGTTGGAAGGAGATTTGCAGAAATCTCATCCAATCTTGTTCCAGGAAAGGAATGAACACTGAGGAAAATTATTTATTTAAGGGGGAAAGGATGTGACATCCCCCCAAAAAATAAAAATAAAGAAATATTTTAGAATCTGAAATGGTTGGAAATTTATTTCCTTTTTTAGTAAATTTGAAATTGGAATTTTTTTGTCATTTATGGCAATTCTGAATTTCAAATTTTATAATTGTAATAAATGATTTTGACTGTTGGGCAGAGATCTGATTTGTCCCAACTAGCTACTTGACTATGACACTTGTCTGAAAAAGGAAAAAAATAGAATATTTTATATTGATTGCAGGAGGACAAATGGAGCAACCATGTTAAATTTTGCTGACCATGACTCCATGAGTGGGGAACACATTGGAATTAACTATGGGCTGATTGTTACAAGTGGAAAATCAGTGATTTGGCCAATGGAAGCCCCTGAAAATCAGGGATTTAGAAAGCTGTGAAAATTCCCCATGAGAGGGAAAAAGTCCTAGGCAAACTAATCAAAAAACATATGTGAGGAGGGAGGATGCTGCCAAGTATGTTGGGGAAAGAAGACTATGGAATTTTGTTCTTGCTATTATGAGCACTACTATGTGAGTGTGAGGCAAGGGGGATACTGCTGGAATTCAAAGGACATTGCAGGAGAGGATATTTCAATTCGCCCTCATGGACTCATGGTCAGGCTAGGGGGTGAATTGGGCAAGTAGACTGGCTGCCCTGTTCTACGGTTGGGAGGAACATGGTTGTTCCCTTTGTCTTCTCATAAATTTGGTTCAGATATGTAACTCTACCTTATTCTAGTCAAATGTTATGTGTTGTAATCTGTTTACTTCTATGAATGAATTTTTCTAGTTGAATGTTGTGGGAAAGATCTAGCATTTTACTTCATAATTATTGGCTAGAAATCGATTCTTTTATTTAGATGAGATGTTGGGTAATTACTAAGATCTTGGAATGTACCAAACAGTGAAATGAATTACGTAGTAGTTACAAACCCCATAACATACTGGATTTCAGATTACCATTATCTTCTTAGTTAATTCTATCAAGCAAAATGAAATAAGATTGTTGCGTAAATAATAGAAGCCACGTGCACCAATAGATATGGAAGAATTTATTTCCTATGGATGCTTATATTAAACAGCGAGCTTCCTCGAATCAGCATACCATTCATAATTCAACAAATATACCCTACAACATTGAAGTACTAGTCGATATACATATAAACCGGTATAGTTATTTTTTTTGAACCATTATATATAGATATACATTGTAATGGACATTTTGTGACAGAGGAGGAATGACACTAGAGTAAACTGTCTACATCAGAATCCTCTAGTACTAAGTGGATAGATAACCTTATAAGAGGGAAATTTTTATTCCAAAGAAAAGGGAAAAACTCCTCGAACCCCATTACAGGAAGGCTATATATACATCTATAATTCAAGATAGATATGATGGTAAGTTAGGAATGACTTTGTTAATCAAAAACTTACCTACAACTAAACCACAAATTTTTGTCATAATAACCTTGTTGTCTAACTTTCTAGTGAACAGACCTATAAGGGCTTATAAAATAATGATAATAGAAAACATAAGGTAAATAGTACAGGGTGTGTAAATCCAAGTTGATAACGAAGCTATATATTTCACTGATAAGCAGACTGTTAAAGGCTTATTCAATAATGGTAATAGAAACAGAAGGTAAATAGTGCACGATACGTAAACCCAAAACAAATAATGATTCCATCTAACTTTATGGTGAATAGACCTATAAGGGCATATACAATAATGATAATAGAAAATAGAAGGTAAATAGTACAGGGTGCATAAATCCAAACTGATAATGAAGCTATCTATTTCACTGGTAAGCAGACTATTAAAGGATTATTCAACAATGATAACTGAAACAGAAGGTAAATAGCTTGTGATGAGTAAGCCCGAAACTAATTTTTACATCAAAATTAAGTATAAATGAAATATGGGAATCATAACACATTTTTTCTGGGAAAGAACAAAACCCTTAAGCGTATCACTATGCATGGCCGAATCATTTCGGGAAAGGGACTATACATACAATAATAAGATTCAATTCTGGAAAAAAAAAATATCTAGAATAGCTCAAGAAACAAATTTGAATCTGTAGTACCAAAACCTTCCTCGAAATATATAGAGGAGAGTACTTTAGAATCCCGAATCCACAACAAATTAACACACAGTATACATTGAACACATTACTTAACAAAAATGACTGTATAGTTATCAAAGTCCAACCAGGTGCAAGCTGTGCGGGTGGATATATATACCAGAATTATTTTATACAATTCAGGGCATACCCTGTATCAACTATCACAGAACTTGGAATTAAAAATCCTCAAACATTAGGAATGGAACAGAGCCTGGACCAACAGGGTTTGTAATCTCAAATAACTTAGATACTTTGTTGGAACCCGAATGCCTTTTGAAGGAGTGAAGAGGGCGTCCCCATGCTTCGGCATGCCCGCACCTACACAAAATAATGAGAATCATTAAACCATAACCAAACAAGATAATGTGTTTAAGTTACAGAACGTAAAGTAACTAGAAAGGGGGTCATTGAATACTTAACTGAAGCAGAGGATTTGTGCCTTTTTTCATCACGCTACACCTCCCAGACTGAAATGGGAGGAGGATTTCATGCCTCCCTGATGGGTACCCTCGCACATCAAGGGGCCCATCATTAGTAATAGATACCAGTGCCTAATCAAAAAATTATTGCAGGAATAACAAAAGAAAAATTGAAAGGCGTATAAACGAACATGGTTAATATAAAACCATTGAAACATTCAACATAAACAGAAAAGATTAAACGCTTTTGGCCTTTGGAAACTTCGCTTCTAATCAACGATACTAGCGAACACTATAGTCAAACATAGAAGATCATTGACCCACCAAAGGACTATCCAATGGAGGAAACCAGGACCAATAACAAGGGTTAAACCAAAATAAATATTTCGAGTACACTTTCATAACAGACGTCATGATACGAGGAATGGCTTGGTTCCGACGGGATGAATGGTGTAGCAATAGGGGGAAAACTATGATAGGACCCAAACCCTTACCAAGAGAACCTGACTCCTTTTTACCACAGTACCCTGGAAGTAAGACAAGGATACTATCAAGGACCAACCAAGAACAGAGGTGTGCACATACCTACATATGAGGCAGAATGATTATAATGCGTAAATAAAGAATAGTCGAAGGTAAACTTAGCACACATAGGTGTTGTCGAGAAGTGCCACCTAGAATATCCACCCATCTAGCACAGGAACTAGAACCGTGAAATCTTGGCCACGATGTTTAAGCCAAACAAAGGAATGGTTTGTAATGTCTCCCCCTCCTTCACTAAAACCTTAAGCAAGGTGCAAACGAAAATGGACTGAGACGGTGTTTCCTCATTCACCAATCCAAAACCTGAATGAGAGTGAAGGTACGGGAGTAACCTCCGAATGGAGTAAAGGGGTGGATGTTTCGTACTTAGACCATGTGATCATAGGGTAAGTGTCGACATCTCCTTAGGGCATTCCAGACGAGATCTATACCAAATAGACATATCCCAGGTGCTTTAAATGTGCAGACAGGCCTTTAAGGCACAACGGTTTCCACCTGTATCGGTTGCTAAGAACATTAATGGTGAGGCAACCGAATGGCTTTCTTACTGCACCATTATATGTTGAATCCAACTACCTTGCATTAAACACCTGAGGCTATTAGCCCTTGTCATTACCTAACGAGTGGTTTGTAATACGATCATAACCATAACCTCCACAAGATTAACCCTCTCCGCACTTTAGTTTCAAGGTGCAATTTTAATGGCCGAGGTTAAACCCTTTAAACCTTTGTTTTCGAATAGTGTTAACTTCTCCTTGTTGATTTTATAATGTTATATACATATATCGGATTGAACATCTTAATGCGTGGCATCTCTAACCTCGCAATGTATGATAGCAACTCTAAGTAGTTACTTCTACATGTCTTAAAGTGGCTTTGAAAATGAGACAGTAGATAATACTAGGTTGCCATGAAACGAGATGTCCATAGAGTGGCTTTGAAAATGAGACAGTAGATAATATTAGGTTGCCATGAAACGAGATGTCCATAGAGTGGCTTTGAAAATGAGACAGCAGATAATATTAGGTTGCCATGAAACGAGTCGTCCCTAGTTATGGACCTGTTGTTCATGTACAACACATTACCGAAATAGGAAGTGGTGACTTTATGTTAAATAGGATAGAGGAGTGAAAGGCAATAAGCCTCACATACCTTAGGATTGACAAGTGACTGAAAATCCTCAAGGACACAAAATCAATTCAATGTCCCCAATTTTTTTTTTTTTCTTTTATGTAAATTTTGAGGTACATTACAAAAATACATGTTTGCATTGGCTTGGAAGAACATAAGGCTTTGATATTGGCTCAACATTCCTTGTATTAACTAATTAGCATGCTGAAAAATAGTTCTATCATGATCATGTTCATTCATTCGTATCATGTACCATTTTATCTCAAATAGAACTAATTTGAAGGATTTAAAGTCACACTCAAGCATATCATCCAAATATCCATAGTATTAATTTTTATAGACTTCCGTATGTCTGTCACTTCTAGAGGAAACATTAGTGATCTCAAATACTGCAGTTATCCCACTATCAAAAGTTTTCATCTTTTCATCCAACTTGTTTATGAAAAATTTGTGGCCATTACACCAAATAGCCTTCTGGTGTTTCAACTGAAATATGTCAGAAAGTAAAAAATTCCTTTTCAATTGATAAACATATTTATACTTGGAAATTATGAAAAATAAGAAAAACATCATGCCATATACATCAATATAATATTAAAAAAAACTAAAAAATATGGGTGAATATTCTTTCTTGTTTATCTTTTAAACCATATGCTAAATAAATTTCCCTCTATGTAAGATTGGTATATCCTTTACATTCAACATATTTAACCAATGTAGCCACACCATACCATGATAACCTACCATTATTAGTTTGTATTCATCATTCAATGCATACATTCATCCAATCAATAGTTTTTTCAATGTATGACTGTATTGCATCCCACTCTCGACCAATTGTACTAAAATAAAATAAAAATCAAATATAATGAGTTACCATGGTATATCGTCATAATAACGGATTATGCATGAAGACTAAAAATTAAATAAGTATTTTATAGATAAAAACTAAAAATTCAAATGTATCATCAATCTCCACTATCCACTTACATGTCACTTTCTTGATTCTACCTTTCCCTAATAGGTGCTCCCCTTCAAATTTGTTGATATTGGAGTTGAAATCCCATATGAGATCCACATTAATAGTTGTAGCTATTTTAGGAATATATTGAGTGATATAAACCATGGTTTGATATACCATATATCCATCTACAATAGAATCCTCAGGATGTTCTCTTTGTCTAACCAAAGCCTTCAATGGTTTCAGGTGCCTCTCAACCATCCACATTGACCTTGTGTGTACAGGTCCACACTTTTCAATCTCCTCAACTTGGTGTATGAGTTAGTGTTCTTATATGCATTGAAAAATGTTGGAGGTATATGCTTTTTCATTTCAGAAATTAGATGAGGAATGTCTCCTCCAATACTTTAATCTTCATTATCGATTTCTTTAGATTAAAACCATCTACAAATGATGCAAGTAAATCACAAGTTTCAACAAAAACGTATATAGTACTACATGACAAGTAAAACACATGCATTCAAATATTAGTTGTACAACGAATTGAAAAAATTACACTTTGCATCTAAATCACCACATAACTCATGCATTTGTCAAGATCATATATAACATGTTTGGGAGAGATAGAGGTAGAAAATACTATAACAAAAAAAATGAATCATTATTTAATCCAAATTGGTAGAAAAAAAACACCAACAAGATGTTTCACCAATATATATACAAATATATACACCAAAATAATTACCTTAATCAATGTATGCCAATCATGAGTTTTTACCCCATCTAAGTCACCTTTGTTTGTTAGGATATTATTCATGTTTGAAGAAAATCCAATCCAAAATTTAATTTATTGAATAACCTATTTTACATCCTTGCTTTGTTTCTCTATCAATAACACTGGAAGTGCGCTTATATTTTGTTCTCCATTACTATTTGAATGAATCACATTTTTCATTTCATGGTTCACCTCCTTAATTCCATTACAAATATTGACAATATTTTATTTGTCACTCCTTCCATCTAAGAATCGCCATAAGGTTTACGTTACATTCTTCCCGATGTGAATTATATCAAACAAATGAACAATTTGTAGATGTGCATAGTAGGGTAGCCTACTGAATTCTACAAGATAACTTTTCATTCCTCATGGAAGCACCCCATTATTAGTGCCTTCATGAAGACCTTCAAGGTGGAGCATAATTAAAAATATTAGAAAAATACTTGTTGATTAGTACAATGAACAACAGACAATATAAATATAAAATATTATAAACATTTAATGTATGATACATAGATGATTTTATCCATACCTTGACGATATCTATTATATCGCAACTACCATACATGAGGTGTCATTCTACATGGTTTTAATCCATTATTTTCTTTTCCATTGAAAATATGTTTTTTAGTACTTCGATACCTATGGTTCTTAGAGAGGAAGTTCCTATACTCATCAAACACCTCCTTTCCTATAATTCTTTAACAATGAGATTTCACCTTAGGACCACAAATGGGACATGAAAATTTACCCTTTGTTTGAAGACCTGCAAGAGATGGATTAACTTTCATATCAATTATTTGAAGTATCTTTAATAAAGGGATTATTTAAAAAACAAGCATGATATGAACTTCATAAAATGAAATTACATTATTAAAGTGCAGTGAATCATTATAACATACCACATAAATTTGTTATCACTGGGGCATCGTGAATTTTCCATACAAGCATTGCATGGAATTGAAATTCCCTTTGTGCATTTAATGGTATAGATATATCATACATAGTGGTGCCCTTCCATAACTCTAGTAAGTCATGGATAAGAGGCTCGTCATATAAATTCATATCTTTGACTTGGTACTTACCTGATTGATTGAACACATAGTACATAATTACTACATATATGAATAAATAAATAAAAATTCAAACATGATTATAAGACATAATTGAACATATATGAGTAAACAAAAAAATATAAGAAAAAATTATGAAACAAACAAGAAAAATGAGATGTTACCGTGTTAAGACAAATTATTCTAAACAAATACCTGGAACAATCATTGCCAAAATTATGTGCTCCCTCATTATTGACATCCATGGACAAATATTATTATTGATAAAAAAAAAAATTCCACATCGAGTAAGTAGATCTGAGCTCTCCAAATGGATTCACATCATTAGATTCCAATGAAAGCCTAAGATTACCAGATTCGACTTTAAAATGTGGCCATACTTCCTCTATCTTCTTAAATGAATATCCATCTGCAGTCATTGGAAGACAACCATATTTACTTATGTTCTTTGCATGGTAATCTAAAAAAATTTCTATGATTTTTCACCTAAACAATCGTCGCAAACGTGGAATTATGGGAATAAGGCACATGTTTTTCTACTTTCTAGGTTTGATATATACTAATTTTACATTTTGGGTATTCTTCTTTCAACGCATATTATCAATAATATATAATATGATCATCAACACATGCATGAATAGCTTGATACTCCATTCCAATATATTTCATAATTGCATGTAAATATCGATATGTGTGAGGTAAAACATTTGAAATTGGTAACAAAAATTCACCTAACAATCTACAACATAAAAAATAAATACCGGTTAATGTGAATAATATTAATTGTACATATTGCATCCAAATTTTACCAACTCACAAAAAAAATAGAAGAAAAAATAAAACATTTATCATGTTGTACTACATGTGACAAAATATATTACAATATACCTTAGGAGCTGTGTCAAACAAGTCTTTGACAAACCATTCATAACCTTTAAGTTCACCAACAACAAAATAACAACGAGAAGACTTGTTTTTGAGCCTTTATAAAGTGGTTGTCTTGTGTTCTAAAGTACATGTATATCAAAAACACCATCAAACATGTCATCATCATCATCCATTCCTACATTATTAAATGTTTCCTGGATCAATATATTTGTCCCATCTTATTCAACTATGTTATTAGCATCATCATCTTCTTCCATAGGATCATTAACTTAATCTTCAATATTTTATCCATGTTCCTAAACAGGTTCTTGTGCATCCATGTATTCCTCCATATCGTATGCCCTAGGACATCGTTCCTTTATAATTACAAAAAAACAAGTAATATTAGTGTATATAAAAAAAATCAAAACGATACAAACGTTTACAAATATATTATAGGAAAACAAAGTCAACAAAGAAAAAAACAAAGACAACTTAGGTGAGATCGGGAAACAAAGACAACAAAACAATGATGAATCTTATTCAATTTATCAAGATGTTTATGAATATGTTGAAAAAATATAGGAAAAATGTTAATTTTCTTGACATGCAGAAAGAGAGACACTTTGTGAGATTATATGTCGTCACAACCAACAAAAACAACCAATTCGTATTTTTTTGCATTCATCAATATGTCATATTCTTCCATAAACCTAAGAACCTAACCCATACTCCGTAAAACCCCATTAACCTCTAAATTGCCTAGGCCCTAAACGCCCTAAACCGGCCAGCTTAACCCCTAACCTATTAAAATATGATTTGTAACCCTTAACCCACCCCTAACCCTTTAATTCCTAACCCATAACCCATTAGACCCTATCCATGTAATCGTTAACACCTTAACCCCATTCCCCTTGTTGGAACACGTATTTTTCTAAACCTTAAACTTTAATAAATTTTATTCTTGTTTAAATAAGGACAACGTGCGTTTGAATCTCACCGTTGATAAAGTTTTTTGTATGCTCGAATGATCTTAAATCTTTCAGATTTGTGGAGCCGCCAAATGATTAATGAGTCAAATCGCTGAAAACTGTTTTGGATATTTCATTATGTCTTAACTCTCAAAATCCTGATACCCGAAAGATGAATGATAAAATGCAGAAAGACTAAATGAAATTAAATCAAACTAAGTCAAAGAAATTAATCATTTCGTGTTTCACTAATTGAGAGTTTTACATTCATTACATCTAAACAATCCTGAAACCCGAGTTCCCGAAAGCGTTGAGTTTTAAACATAATTAATTAACTTCTTCAAAGGAAATTAACAATGTAAATTAATATTTTGGGCATTCGCTTTCAGGATATTTCAATTTTGTTCCATCCAAAACTTCCGATCATGAAAAGCCGATATTTAGTAACATTTTTTATGGATCAACGGAAATGATTTCCAACTTAGAGTGTGTATCACCAAATGTACTTGCCTCATTAAAACCAACAAATTCATCATACGTAAAAGCATGCTCTAATTAATGCAAGCTTAGCGTAAATAAAGATGTTCTATTTTAAATTTAAGATGTTCTATTTTAAATTTCATTTTTACCTTCAGCAAAGTAGTGAGTTTTATCCAAGGAAAGCACACTCCTAATTAATGCAAGCTTAGCGTAAATAAAGATGTTCTATTTTAAATTTAAGATGTTCTATTTTAAATTTCATTTTTACCTTCAGCAAAGTAGTGAGTTTTATCCAAGGAAAGCACACTCATTCTCCCTTGTAACAGGTATTCGTTCTATTTCTAACATCATGGCACCTAGGAAAACTTCAAAGAATAATGATGATGCCGGTGAAGGTTTGAATCCGAATGTAGACGTTTTGTCTGATACTATGCCACATGTTGTAGATTCAATTAGATCCTCGACGTAGATTTTTGAAATCTTGGAGCACGAAGTTATAAATTGCTCAAACAATTCTCGCGATGAAAAGAATGACACTCACAGAACCAAACTCAAAATTATAACAGAGTCCAAGCTATAATTCAATTGGGCAAATGGTGAATATAAAAGGTCAACCTTCCCCTTTTTATATGCCTGCGTATGTCATGGATGCCATCTGTTTTATGACTCCATTTCCATTGATGAATTGGAGTTGGAACCCAACTAGGGCAGAACTTATCCATTTTTAACATTCTAAACTATGGGAGGGAAAGGCCAAAGATTTCTTTTATGAAATCTGTCATAATGTAGCGATTCTCATTTATCAAGCACTATATGGTCATCCACCTCCTCGGATTTCAGATCAAATTATGGGAAGCCTTAAAAAGGTTGCAGATTGGTTCATTGAAGAAAATTCCTCTTATATCAGGGTTTTCGGATGCTCAGTTTCCCCTCATGTTCACCCAAAGTTTCTTCCCGACAGACTGGTGTGCAGAGAAGTGGCTTACCAGACGGTAAAATGAGGCATTGGCAAAGAGCTAAAAGCATCTCAGAAAAAAGTTTGGCCAGCCTTCCCTCTACACGTTGGAAGGTTTCCCTTGCTGAATTTTGGGCATTCCAAAGTAGAGGTTGGAGCTTTAGAGGATGTCAAATTGGTCGACATTGATTTCAAAAAGCATGATCCATATCAGATGTAGAGAATCACCTAGCTCAATGCAATATGAAAATATATGTGCACGAAGACTCACCATATGACGATATATTCAGGGGAATCACATTGGAGGTTGTGTGAGTTCGAAAAAATGGACACTTACAACTCAATTCGCTATAACATCTCCATGTTTAAGCAACAACAATCCTTCTTCATCCAATGTTCCGTAGAGGGTTCTTTTTCTCCAATGGCCAAACCAGTGTCTCACTCCATGCAACAGGTAGCTCCTCTCCAATGGCAGCTATATCAACTTTCAGATGACTCCTCCATGATAGTGGCAGCCCTGTACAGTCACTCTGATAACGCACTCACTCATATTTCACATGAGCTCACGCCCTTTGGCTTCCACAGAAGATGACTTCCTCACGATTCCCTTTGGCTTCCAGAGAAGATGACTTCCACACGATTTTTGCGAATAAGGACGTTCAAAAAAGGCTTCAAAAAACACTATATGTTGCAAATCAACACTACGAGCAACTCCCTGTGGCCCGCACATAGTTAAAATGAAACCCTATGCAATAACTGCAACAGTCAATCGTCCACGCTCCAATAACAAACAAATTCATAGAAATGATCTACTTTCAATCACGGAAAATACCATTTCTTGGTCAACGATGCCAATATGCAGGTCTTAACTCCTCCTCTAAGTGGATATCTTTTACCTCACTTTTTTTCTTTTGCTGGTTTGAGACTGCAAACAACAACAAACTCTGCAACAAAATTACAACAGACTCCCTTCTGCAGTGAATCAACAATTATGTTTCAAACCATAGAAGTTGATCACATGGATCACAAAAAAAAATGATTTTAATGACAACTAGCAAATAACAAATTCCACAAATTGTTCTCCAAAAATTCTCTGACGCCTGTGCCAATGCACAGGTCTCCTTCACGTAGATTCTTCCTTTCCACTTCTCTTTACCAGTTCCTCCTTTACGTGCATGGGGCTACTGATCACGCACACATCCTCACGACAATTCTTCTTTATGCTCAGGTCTCAGCTCCACATGAAAACAACATCTCCTCCAAGTTCTCACAACAACAACAATATACCTAGCAAAGAACTGACACGAAATACACAGCACAAGAGATGAACACGCAAACAACCGTGTTTCCTGGGCTCTCCTCACGGGAGTCACACCCAAAATGTGAAAATGTGAGAGTAGAGACAAATAATTTTGAACACACACAAAGTTCTATTGAATTAATGAATACTTGTAGAATGGTTTGTGTTTCATTATATGGAGGTTATTAGTTGTTATCAGATCTAACTTATTTCAAAGATAAATGGAGATGAGAAAATATTTTAACCACTAGAATCTCACAAATCCAACTCTCAAACAACCTCTTAAAAATAGAATCACAAAAATCACTTAAATATAGACTCTACTTCTCAATATATTAGCAAAATAAGTAAGAATTATATATTCCAAC
The DNA here is from genome assembly GCA_009831015.1 of Picea engelmannii. Classification (NCBI taxonomy): domain Eukaryota; kingdom Viridiplantae; phylum Streptophyta; class Pinopsida; order Pinales; family Pinaceae; genus Picea; species Picea engelmannii. The sequence goes on from ML787074.1 coordinate 496,222, forward strand.
ATATCATCACCCCATTTTTCAAGTAAAATAATTTTAATTACAATATTTTTATTATTCTTATTAATAACATTAATATAAAACCATCCTTGAAATATTTAAGCATCCACCACAGGTTAATTCAGCTATTAGTTAATCACATCTCTTTGTAGGGTTTGCCCACCACAAAACTACCAGTAAATTGTTATTACCATAGATTGTGAACATCCCACCTTACGGGCCAAAACAACGCCCAGATTTGCACGTCCTTGTGGGATAGAAATCAATAGTCCGTAAATTACATAAAAGAAACAAGGAGAAGCAATTGAATCCGTGGCCACGAGTACAAACAACTAGGACAAAATTCTAATAAAAATGCATCCACCACTACATTGCATTTTGAGATAAATTCATTAAATGATCTAGATCCTCTTGCTTCTTTATCCACTGACATATATCAAACAACTTGCAATGTCTTTTTTTTTTCAATCATATAAAATCAAATGGGAATACCCAAGTCTGTGATGTGGATTGATAGAAAATCCAGTGGGAATGCTCATGTCTAAAATGAAAAAGAAAACACAAACAAATGAAATTCTGGATCTCCTAAAATCGTTAGAACGATTATCTTTTTTCGACGAGCATTATTTATCTTTTTCGACCAAGCAAAAGTTTACAATACTAAGGTTATTTTTTCATGGTTTCTTAACTATATTATTTCATATAAACCAAATCCATTCCCAACACAATCGGGATCTTACACCCCTCAATTGTGCTCTTACAACCAATCATTTAAGGTAAGATCAAGCATGTAATATATGTGTTTGAGTACCTGGTCGTGTCTAGGAGACATACCTCATTGGAATATCTAAGGTGGCGTAGTTCGGGGATCTCATTCATCAACCTTTCCATCTCCACATCTATCTTACGTAAACATTCATTATATTAAATAAATTTTATATAACTATCATAAAAACATCTATCTTACGTAAACATTCATTATATTAAATAAATTTTATATAACTATCATAAAAATATTTTAAGTTAATAGAGAAAAATCACAATAGAGTTAATTTAATTCTATATTATATATTGAAACGATTGAGTTATCAAAACCTATTTTATTTCTTACACAAATTCAAATCTATGTATATGGAATGGAATATAATGTTAATAGTAACTGTACACATAATGTGTTGTTATGTAATTCTTTTGTTTTTAAGCTTCGTCAATTCAGTTACTTAATACTTATTTATTACTATTGTAAAAATAATTTTAAACTAATTTAAAAATGAAAAATTAATCTTTTATTGTTTATATAAAATAAAAATAATTTTTTAATAAGAAATATTATCCAAGTTAATGACAACTTTTAAAAAAAAATGAATTGATAAATATTAATTAAAATCATGATCTTCATTGTAAAAATAATTTTAAACTAATTTAAAAATGAAAAATCAATCATTTATTATTTATATAAAATAAAAATAATTTTTTAATAAAAAATATTATCAAGTTAATAACAACCATTAAAAAAAAAATGAATTGATAAATATTAGTTAAAATCATGACCTTCATTGTTTATTTTAATCATCAAATAAATAAATAATTACAATTTTAATTTTTAATTTTAAAATTGACTTTATTTGTGAACTCATACATTAAAAAATATTTTGATAGATGAAAATAGTACTCCTTTACAATACTATTCACTAGAAACACATTATTTATTCCAAGTTTTGAGAGATATTCTTATTAATTTCTAAAACAATTTCTCAACTATTTGTTTATTTATCATATTTTATTTTATAAATTTCTAATTACAATATGTTCAATATGCTGATACTTTATTAAAAATAATAACATCCCCAAATTACTTCTGTATTTTTATTCCTCCGTAATATGCTAATTTAATAAATTAAATTAATAAATTTCATTCTATAATAAGTCAAACTAAACATAAGTTCACAACTCTACATCTACATTTTTCCATCAATTTTCCCGAAGATAAATAAATATAAAACTTAAATAAATCTGTACGTCTCTACAGTTTTGTTTTGTGTTGGCGTGAATTTCTTTTAAATAAATATAAATTGGAATAAATCTGTACTACTAATTGATAAATTGTTCAGTACCTCTCCACCGTTTTCTTTTGTTTTTGCGTGAATCTCTTTTAACATTTGCCACAATATATATCGATTTCATTTCAGTTACCTCCTGACACAGATAGGGATGACAGAAATAGGGCGATTTCCAAGATTTATTGTTCGTCTGGTATTCAAAGTTAGGTTTTTGTCGGAAGTTGCAAGAATTCATGTAATGAGAGAAATACGGCGATTTCCATGATTATTGTTCGTCTGGTATTCAAAGTTAGGTTTTTGTCGGAAGTTGCAAGCATTCACGTAACTTCAGATGAGAGAGAACCTTGAAAATGCGTTATAGTGGCGGGCCGCGGCCAACCATTTTGAAGGTTTGCCGGCCAACGCTAAGTACAAAGCCGTGGGCGGTCCGTAACACGGAAAGACAAATACAGGTGACCCGTCACACTCGGTCTCTGACTCACTATCCTTCAGAGAAGAAAAAGAAAGAGGGTTAAAGACATCACAGTTAAAAACTAACCTCTTCGGGACTAAAATAATTTTGCTGCCCCCGACATTCCACAGGAAGATGAAAATTATATCCATGAGCGACAATAAAATCATCTCCAGAGCGACAATAAAATCATCTCTAAAGAGCGACAATGCAAACATGAAGGGCTAGATTTCACTGAAAAGCAAACTGGTAAATAAGATGTCAAGGGCTAGATTTGTAAAGAAATCAAAAGAAAAGGAGTGTTAATCATAATAAGCATGTGTGTTTGGGTTGGAGAAATGGTTAGGAAAACAGAAACTCACTAAATATGCAGGTAATACAAAGACAGTTGAGTAAGTTAAATGTTCATGCAGATAAATTTAAGAGCAGGTAAACATAGTGGAACTTATATTTGAAAGTAACTGTGAGAGGCTAGAAGAAATACAAGCGAAATTCAGAATGTCTTACTCAAAATTGATATTTTT
>ML787074.1:500946-517453 GCA_009831015.1 Picea engelmannii
TATCTCCTTCAGAAACTGAGCCCGAGGCTTCCCCATCTTTTCAGGTACTGAATTCATGACAACACAATTACAAATCAATTCGAAAGATGAATTACCCGCTGAGAGACTTTGTGCTAAGATATAGATTTGTTCTATATATATCACAAATCAGGAGGAGAAAATAAAGTGTAGTAACTTATAAAGTTTCTCGCTGGATACCCTAATCTAGGGGATAGGTATTTACAGAGAACTCAATCGCTACATGATAAGCTTTAATGGTGGAAGGACAAGTGGTCCACATGTAGTTATAGTGGATGTACAATATGTCCCATATTCAAGCAGCTGTCGAAATCAAATATTCATGAAACAGTTACCAGTGTCTATTTAGTTGCATAGATATATGAAGAGTGCATGCATATCATGTGGTTTATTCCATTGAATGTGTGCATTTTACTCTAAACTCATAGAATAAGGGATGACCACTTATAACTTTCAAAATTCACATTGTCGGGTTGGAATTCAAACCGTGGTTGGATTATTTAACAATGAAAACTCCGTCAAGAGTTATGATTTTGAGGATCGTCGGTGGTGATAACGGTGAGTTTCAGAAGCTCACTGTACTCTCAGCGAACACTTTCTTGAGCATGTGTTCGTGCGGTACAAAGTTCCGGTGAACAAAAAAATATTGGTCTTGAGGTGGGGACTATGCATGTAAAGAAGGTGGAGCCACATGGCTGGTTGTTCAGCTTGTTAAGTGAAAGCCAAGCAAAATCCTATGGTTTCCTTTTCTCTGACTTTATTGAAATAGCCTACTTTATTAATTTTTAATATTTTTTTTCATCAATTTAAGTGGTTTAAACTGTATATTTGAGTAGTTGAGATTGTATAACTTAAATGGGAAATTAAATTTATTTATACATTTAAAAATATAATTTAAAAATTAAAAAAATTATAAATAATTTTATAAAAATAAAACATCAAAAAAAACATTTCCCCATAAACAAATAACTGTATATAATAAAATTTATTTTTACCAATTCTTAAATCCTCCAAAATAACACTGCTGTTGTGAACGTATTTATTTGGGATTGATGAGAAAATATTTATATAAAACTAGTTGAAATCTCTTAATGTGTCTCGAGTCTTCCAGAAATGGCCTTTAAACCACAATCTAATTTAAAGTGTATGGTTGAATACTTAATGCACATTACAAAACTAAATGAAATAGAGGAGCATTTGGTGATTGTATAACAAGAATTATTCTTAATGAAATAGAGGAGCATTTGGTGATTGTATAAAAAGAAGTATTCTTAAAAATATTTATCTCTCTTCTGTTCAAAGTTATATAAAACTCTATAAAATAGGCAATTCTCAGCACATGTACTTTATTTATGGTAGAAAGTAGTTGGCTAAAATGCTTTGGTACCAGTTATTTATGGTATTTAGTCAATCATTCAAAAACTCTATAAAATAGGCAATTCTCAGCACATGTACTTTATTTATGGTAGAAAGTAGTTGGCTAAAATGCTTTGGTACCACTTATTTATGGCATTTAGTCAATCATTCAAGGTTCAATTATTTATACGGCATAATAAGACTTGACATTTTGTATTTTCATCACATAGTAGTAGGGCTAGACTTCTTGCAATAATCTCTTTAGTAGTAGTTACTATCTTATTAACTATGTTATGTAATAACATTTAGTGAATGATTTGGATAAATAAAAGGTGGAAAGTTTAGTATGGATTAAAAATAATTGTTATTATTCATGTTATTTTATATGGTTGTGAGTTTGGGGTTATAGTGTATTTAGATATCTTAGAGAAAATCCAAAAGTGTTTTATAACTTACATTCTTAAAATTAAAATCCATATATCATATCTCATCCTTCTTATATATGCAAGTATTTCCCCTATTAAGAACATGTCTATGAGGAGGGACTTTGTACATGAACAAGATAAACAATATGGAAGATAAGAGACAAGATCAACAACATGGAAGATAAGAGCCTTCTTAAGGTTGGCATAAAGAGTATCTAGGAAGAGATCACTACTCAAAATAACCATAATATTAAAAATATTATTAAATCTAAATTTAAGGGAAAATAGCAGTGACATAAAAAATTAAATAGTAAGAAAAATTTAAGATATTAGAAATAAGTGATTAACTCTAATCTAAAATATCATAAGTTTATTATAAGGAGTTAATCAATCATAATCTAGAAGATTAAAAATATCTCTATATTTTAATTAAAATAAGAAAAAACAATAATATTCAAATAAGAATGACAAGTTTAAAAAAGATATAAAAAATTCTTAATATTTATTGAAAAAAAAAATATGGTCAAACTAAATCTTAGGTTAAAAATATTTATTATAATACCCACATTTTTAACATTTATTTCATTACAACTATAATAATTTAGAAATGCTTTTCTGTAATTTTTGTAATAGAAAATAAAACAACTAATCCCTAATAAAAATAAAATAAAGAATAATCGAGACTTTCCCGCAAAAAAATAGAGGACAGAGAGAGTTCAACAGATAGCGCAATTGCCGTGATTTATGGATCGTCATATCTCGATTTCATTTTAGTTAGTTTCCCATATAGAGAGTAATGATAGGAATAGGGCGATTTCCATTATTTATTCGTCGTCCGGTATTCAATGTTAGGATTTTGTCGGAAGTTGCAAACTTTCATTCAACTTCAATGTTGGTGGTTTAGCGTGGCGGCCCACGGTAAGTACAAATCCGTGGGCGGTCCGTAACATGGAAAGACAAATGCATGGGAACTTCATGCAACGATTTTGGCAGTTTGGCGGTGAACGCCAAGTACAAAGCCGTGACTGATCTGTAACATGCAAAGAAAAATGCATGTGATCCGTCTCAGTCGGTCCCCACGCATCAGAGAAGAAAAGAAACGGGGGATGAAATCCAACCTCTTCGTGCTTACAAAATTGTCAGAAGTTTATTGCAGCGCCCGACATTCCACGGGAAGATGATAAGTATCTGCATGATCTACAGCAACATCATCCCTAGAGCCAGGCGTTAACTAATATCAGTCACTAAATGCCAACGAAAAATGAATTCGAATTTGATGGAAGAACAGCCTGACGTCTGTTATCTAGACTCTTATCATCTCAACAAGTGGGACAAATTTCACCGTACACAGGCCAAATTCCACGTGAACGAATACTTTCTGCCGAAACCTGCATTCATTAAGTTCCACGCTGGAGGTCTTGAGTTCTATCCACAGATATAATTGCAACATCACCGCACCGTTATCGGTGAGTAGGTGTCTATATACCGTCCTTCGTTCTTTTCTAATTCCTCTTATTGACTTATTTAAATAAAATGAATTTCAATGTTATTGATGGAAAGAGGTTGTTTAGCTAGTTATTAGTTGAAGTTCGCAGAGCATATCTGTTTATCCAGAAATTCAATTTAACATGTAATTGCTGGTAATGCCGAAATAATTGAGGTGCTATTCTAAACTTTTACTCAAGTGGCATGATCAGATGAATAGCAGGCAATAAGCAAAAAATGCTCCCAAAGATAGGTTGAATATGTTTTTAGATAATGGAAACATGAAGCGAATCCAAAGCTCTGGAATCCAAAAATGAGTATTTAACATGGGCACACAACTTTTCATCTGCCTTCTTTGCAAAGATTTTGGCTCCAATAATTATCAATTAGTATTTGGTCAGATTGGAGTGAGTTCGAGTTCGTAAAGGCGGTGATGAAGTAAATCTTTTTAAGTGCATAGAGCTCATTGGAGAAAGGCCCCTATAGCCTGTATACGATTTCAGATATAAGGCCAGAGGTAAGAAATTACCCTATGCACCTCCTTGTTTTTATTGCTTACTTTTATTAATGATGAGAGTCCAGAGGTAAGAAATTACCCTATGCACCTCCTTGTTTTTATTGCTTACTTTTATTAATGATGAGAGTTCAGAGGTAAGAAATTACCCTATGCACCTCCTTGTTTTTATTGCTTACTTTTATCAATGATGGGAGGCCAGAGGTAAGAAATCACCATATGCACTTCCTTGTTTTTATTACTTACTTTTATCAATGATGGGAAATCAAAAGATTAGAAGCTTAACCAAACTGAAACAGAGCAGGGAAATATTAGTATGTCAATGCTAATTTATTGTATGTCAATGTTAATTTATTACTGGAAGAGGAAGTTAGCACCATGGAACTTAAATCCATGTCAAACATAAATATATTATATGTTGGAAGTTAGCACATTTGTATTTTAATTCAGAATCTACCGAGCACCATGGAACTCAAATCCATGTGAAACATAAATATATTATATGTTACTAAGCTCCAAATTTTACCAGGCTCAAATAATTTTTACACTTTGAAAAGTTTTAGAGGAAAAAATATGCTTTATATTAAAAAAAATTAAAAAATTAAATAATAGAGATTCTAAATTACATTACCAAACGCACATTGAAATCAAATGCATGTAAACCATAATTATATTATAAAATAGCATATGATTATATTATAAAATAGCACATCCACAGAACACATAAGAAGTGGATAGTGGAAGGTGAACACCCATATAAATAATGAAATCAATTGAACATTTTTCAAATTAAAAAAATATTAGAACAAATAAAGATAATAACAAATAAAAACAATAATAGAGTTATTTTTTACTCTAACAGTCCATTATTTCTCACATATAACAAAACCAATATCTAGGAATATTTTGAATATATCTGAAATAAAGACACAGAAGAAGTGGATAGTGGAAATAAAGACATAGAAGAAGTGGATAGTGGATGATGAAAACCTATATAAATCATAAAATAAATTGAAGAATTCAAATATATTTGAAATAAACACACAGAAAAAATGAATAGTGAAAATAAAAACACGGAAAAAGTGAATAGTAGATGGTGAATCCCCATATAAATCATAAAATAAATGGAACATTTTTCAAAACAAAAAATACTAGAACAAATAAACATAATAACAAATAAACACAACAATAGAGCTATTTTTTTACTCTAAGAGTTCACTATTCCTCACAAATAACAAAACCTAGTTGTATATCTCCTCTCCGGGAAAGTATGGTAGGTAACATAGGCCTAAAATAATGTGTTATCTCATAGATATACAACACTGGTTTAATGCAGTGGATCATATTAGGGTTTTGTTATATGAGAGGAATAAAATATTAGGGTTTTGTTATGTGCTTAAATAAAAGATTAAGTTTTGTTCACCAATGGATCATATTAAAGTTTTGTTATAGGAGAAGAATAAAATATTAGGGTTTTGTTATGTGCTTGAAATAAAAGATTAAGTTTTGTTGTCTGCTAAGAATAATAGATTAGGGTTTTGTTATTATAAAAGATTAATTTTTATTGTCTACCAAGAATAATAGATTAGGGTTTTTTTATTGGTAGAATAATAGATTAAGGTTTTGTTATCTGTTATTTTTTATTCTAACAATCCACTTATTCTCACATATAACAAAACCCTAATCTATTATTCTACTAATAACAAAACCCTAATCTATTATTCTTAACAGATAACAAAACTTAATCTTAACAAAACCCTAATTTACTATTCTACTAATAACAAAACCCTAATCTATTATTCTTGGCAGATAACAAAACTTAACCCTAATATTTTATTCCGTGCAGATAACAAAACCCTAATATGATCCACTGCATTAAACACGAAAGAAGTAAGCATATTAACAAAATATAGTCCGTATATAAACTAATTTTATGTACACTAAACGAAGAGGGAATGTATATAAACTTATTAAAAAAAATCTAACCTAACCTGTATACAAACTATGAACGGTCTAAAGTGATCTGTATAAAAACGAATTTATCAAGTTATACTGCGCGCATACCATAAACTGTGTGAGAAGAAGTCTGCAAAGACTTATGGTTCAACTGTCCATGCACTAAACTTTGCAGCTGAGACTCACATTCATGCCCCATTCGAACACAAGTACCCAAATTGATAAAATGAAGCTCAACAAGAATGATCGGTCATGATATGTCTCTGTATAATTCGAAAAATCTCTGTAAATCCGACCATACTTTTCTTGCAAAAGAAAAATAGGTTGCCTCCGTTGAGGGATCGAACACTCAAACACTATATGGAACGGTTCATCTGGGATTGACCCTTGCACTGTCCCACCACCGTATTCTTGAGCACGGTGTCTCTGTTTTTAATATATTTGCTTTTAATATAGATGAGCGCCTTTAATGAGATTAATGACCTTGAACTAATTAAGGAAGAAGCTAGTAGTAATGAGCAAAAAAATTATTGTTTACCATTGTGTAACTCGGTTCATGGTTGCCTGGTTCCAGGAAACGACTCGATTGTATTAACTTGAGGAGCGATCCCCTGCATTTCGCGTCCGCTTGCTTCACTGTAGCTTAAACTATTGACAACACCCTTGGACAAGATTTGTTATTAATTGTGGGGCTTAGTTGCCCATGTGCAGTATCGATTCGATCTGTTTACAAGGTGTGGAATGAATCGATCTATTTACAGTCTCTACTGATACTTTTTTTTAGATGAAACTGTTAGAAAACCGAAATGCCATCCCACCGATGCCCACCATCCAAACATGGCTACCGACATCTCGCCGTTATTATATTTTTGGAGATCTGGCCATGATTATTTATGGCCGCACCATCCAAATGTGGCAAGTGGAAGAAAACACCTGGTCATAATCTTTTAAAATAATCCTTAAAAAATGAAAGAACGAATTTGCAACTCAAGTTTACGCACCATCCAAACGTGGCAAGTGGAAGGAAACACCTGGTAGTAATTTTTTAAAATAATTATAAATGAAGGAACGAATTTGCGACTCAAATGTATAGTTTTAGTTACAGGGAAAGGCGTATACCTATTAGAGATGGGCAAAATTAAATCTTTTAATCTAAAATTCTAATCTGATGGCTAACAATTGAAAATGCTGGAATATTCTTAGTCCTCCTCCCAAATAAATGAATGTGATTTACTCTTCATAACTTTCTTGTATTTTTGAATGCATGAGTTAACCTGTTTACTTTTTAACATTTACCTAATCATATTAAGAAATTACAGTGCCACCATATGATTGCCACGTTTAACTGATTAACCTTTGGAATTACCACATTTAAGATTAACTTTCGTGCGTTTCAATTCACCAGAGTGTTATTCGTGCCCCAACACCAGCCACTTTGCTACTGTTAATCTGATTCCTCATTTTTGGAGGACTATTGAAAAACTACCAAGAATATTCTCTAAACCATCTATATATTATTTATTAACTAGCACATCCACACAAGGAGTGGATGGTGAACCCGTATAGGAATCATAAGATGAATTGACCATTTTTCAAAATAAAAAAACACAAGAGTTTGTACTCTAAGAGTTCAGTATTCCTCTTAGAGGACAAAAAGCTAATCTATCATTCTATTATTCTTGGCAAATAACAAAACCCTAATCTTTTATTCCGAGCAAATAACAAAACCCTAATATTTTATTCCCGGCACATAACAAAAGCCTAATCTTTTATTCTACCCCGAGCATTAGGGTCGTTGAGATCTTCAATTGCACTTATCATTGCTGCATTATAATGCCCCAGTATTTTCACTAGCACATCCACATAAGGAGTGGATGGTGAACCCGTATAGCTCTAAGAATCCAGTATTTTTCATAGAGGACAAAACCCTAATCTATCATTCTACTATTCTTGGCAGATAACAAAACCCTAATATTTTATTTCGAGCATATAACAAAACCCTAATCTTTTATTATGTGTCGAGCATTAGGGTCGTTGATATCTTCAATTGCACTTATCCTTGCTGCATTATAATGCCCCAGTATTTTCGCCACTTTTGCACCTGCATATGATTCACTGCATTGAACGAAAGAACTAAGCAGATTAACAAAATATAGTTCGTATATAAATTAATTTTATGTCCACTAAAAGAAGACGGAATGTATATATGTGGAAAACTAAGGAAAATCTGGTTTCGGCGTTTATGAACACCCAACACAACAACAACAAAAAAGCAATTATTCTCGAATTGCAAAACTCGAACAGGCTGTGGGCCCAGCATTTCGAGTTCAGAGTTTTGAACGTGAGTGGGTCTATCTCACAAGCCTGCAGATGACCCAAAAAAGAAACCCCGAACAGTTATGCTCCGAATCAATGTGGCACAGGGTTCGCAATCTGAAGAACCAAATAAATACAATGTTTACTCAAATTGAAAACAATATGGCGAATTCGATCAAGGAATGAGACGAGTTTACAAACTCAATAAAAACATAGTATAAACGGAGAAAACACCTCCGAATACAAAATAGCAAATTATATTCAATGTGTTTTGAAACACACACCATTACAATCCGTTTCAGGTACTTATATAAACACTAACAAAAATGCCCCATTGATCTTAGAAAAATATTAAATTAAGGCAGTAATGGTATCTCATGACCTTCAAAGGTTAAGGCGGCGCTTGAGTAATTTAGGGCAAACCAGTTAAAATAGTGCTTAATATTTGAGTCTTGAAGGGTCAAGATGACCACCAATGCATTGTTTATACATGTGGTGAAATGATTATTATCTCACATACTCCTTCTTAATCATTTCAAAACAAAACAAACTGAAACATGCAATACAAGATTGATGTTAACAATGCATTACAGCTTAGAGACCCCCATATTATCTCTATGAATTTTAAACAATTCATTTCCCAAAGGATTTGTAAATATGTCTGCAAATTGTTCTTCATACCTGCAGAATTAAATAGAAATTTCTTTACCATTTACGAGCTCTCTAATGAAATGATACCTCATATCAATGTGCTTACTCTGCTTGTGAAAAACGTGATTCTTTGACACTGCAATGGAAGATTTATTATCACAGACAATTTGAGTTGCACCATATTGTTCATGCAATAATTCATTCAAGATTCTTCTCATCCATACAACTTGACATGCAACTATTGTTGTTGCAACATACTCTTCCTCAGCAGAAGATAAAGTCGTTATGGGTTATTTCTTTGATGCCCATGCCACTGCTCCAGATCCAAGACTGCACATATAACCATATGTTCTCTTCTTATCATCAATTGAACCTGCAAAATCACTATCACTATATCCGATCAGCTCAAATTTCAAGTTTTATGTGTATCAGATACAAAAATCAGTTGTTCCAACCATGTGTCTCAAGATCCTCTTTCTTGCTTGCCAATGAGTACTCTTCGAAGTCTCCATGAATCTGGAAATTAAACTTACAACAAACATAATATCATGTCTTGATGTTGTTAAATGCATAAGTCTTCCAACCAACTTCTTATACAGAGTTGGATCAACATATGATCCCTCATCATATTTTCTAAGTTTAGTACGAGTTGTCGTTGGTGTTGTAGCTGGTTTACAATTCATTATTCTAAACCTTTTCAATACTTCATTTGCATATTTAGTTTAAAAAATGAAAATTCCATCATCAAATTGATCCACTTCAATTCCAAGGAAATATTTCATCAATCCTAAATCAGTCATCTCAAACTTTGTTTTCATGGCATTTTTAAAATTATCTACAGATAGATCTCCAGTAAAAATCAAGTTATCAACATACAGACATACAATCAACATTTTACCTTCCTGGTTTACCTTTGTATACAGAGTTCGTCCACTTGGACTTCTGTTGAATCCAACACTAATGAGGTACACATCAATCCTGCTATACCAAACTCTGGATGCCTTCTTCAATCCATATAAAGCTTTCCTTAACTTGTAAATTTTATCTCTGTGCTTATCAATCTCATAACCCGGAGGTTGTCTTACATAAAATTATTCTTCCAAACATCCATTCAAGAATGCAAACTTAACGTCCATCTCATGCATGATCCATTTATTCCATCCTTACTGTGTCAATTCTTACTACAGAAGCAAATTTTTCATTGTAATCAATACCAGGTTGCTGACTAAACCCCTGAGCTACAAGTCTAGCCTTGTACTTTTCAACTTCACCTTCTGCATTCATCTTAGTCTTATAAACCCACTTAACACCAATACTATTCTTACCTTTAGGTAAATCGACAAGATCTCAAGTGTTATTTCTTTCAATGGAATCAATCTCCTCATCCATTTCTTTTATCGAGACATCCTCTTTAGAAGCTTCATCAAAACTTACAGGATCACATGCCATTAATGCAAAATTTGAAACTTGATCTACTTCTTCATTTTGATCATATAATTCTCTTAAGCTTCTAGTCTTTTGACCTCTAAATATGTTTTTCAATGAAGCAAAAGTAGGATTCAATTCACTACTTACATGTGAATCTATTTGATGTCCACCATGTCCAGATGGCTCACCACGCTCATGAGTTTTGGGCATTCTAAATTGAGATGGGATGATATTTGGTTCTTCCCTTATAGGACTTCTGGCTGTAGGCGTATGTGCATGTGGAACCAAATGTCCACCTCCTTTAGCTTGCTCATCTCCATCATCATCTCCATGGGGTAACACAGCTCCCTCTGAAATAGATTTAACAATACTTCCATCCCAGGCTTCCTCTTCCTTAAATTCAATGTCTCTGTTGATTACATACTTCTTGGTGATGGGATTGTAGAGTCTATATTCCATAGACTCTTAACTCTATCCAACAAAGATATATCTATCGCTTATGTCATCCAACTTCCTCCTCATTTCTTCAGGTACATGTGGATATGCTACACATCCAAAAATTCTGAAATAAGAAACATTGCAAGGCTTACCATCCGAGGCTTCCCGAGGTACGTGATTCCTCATGGCCTTGGTCGGACTTCTATTCAAGATATAGACAGAGAGAACAATTGCATCACCCCAATATTCATTTGAAATATGCTTCTCTTTCAACATGCTTCGAGCCATATCCATGATGGTCCGATTCTTCCTTTCAGCCACTCCATTCTGTTGTGGAGTATATCGAGCAGTAAACTACCTTTTAATTCCATGAAAAACACAAAATTCAATGAATTCATTCATTTTATACTCACCTCCTATGTCATACCTAAAGATCTTAATGGTTTGACCACTCTCATTCTCAACCCTAGACTTAAACCTCTTGAAAACTTCAAAGGCTTCAGATTTCTGCTTCAACAAATACAACCAAGTCTTCCTACTGAAATCATCAATAAAATTCATAAAATAAACACTAACATTCAAAGAAGGTGTTTGCATAGGTCCACACAAATTCGTGTGGACAATTTCCAATGGATCTTTTGCTCTGTAGGAAACACCTGAAACAATTTTTTCTCTGTAATGCTTCCCAAGTATACAACTCTCACAAGAGCTTGCAGGTTGTTGAATACAGGGCAACCCCTTTACCATCTTCTTCTTCTATAATAGATCTAAGCCACCAAAATGTATATGACCATATCTCAAATGCCATAACCAAGATTCATCTAAAATTCCACCTTTATAATCATTCAAAGAACCACTCAAATCATTTCTCATAACAAGTGGAACCATTATGTTCTTTATCATCTCTACTCTTGCAATCAACTGTTTGCTGGGTAATTTATCATAGATTGTACATACCTTGTTATTGAAGAACACTTTGTACTTTTTCTCCATTAGTTGTCCAACACTAATAAGATTGCATTTTAAACCAGGCATGAAATAAACATCATCAATATTTATTCTCTGATTATTCTTAGTGTAAATTGGAACTACACCTTTACCATTAAGTGTAACCTTACAGTCATTTTCCAGTTTTACTTCAGACTGAATACTAGTATCAATAGAAGAAAATAAATCCTTATTACCAGTCATGTGGTTACTGCAACCACTATCCAACAACCAAATATCATTAGCACTTTCCTGAGTGACATTACAAGTCAAGAACACAAGATGTTGATCATCCTCAGACTCATTTGTGATATGTGCAGACTGCTTCTTCCAACATTTATTAGCAAAATGTCCAAACTTCTTACAATAATAACATTGTACTTTAGATTTATCATACCTCTGATTTTCTTATTTTCAGGGTTTGTTGTTGCTCCCTCTTAAAGTAGAAGGATTATGCTGGGACTTCTCCTTAGACACTCATTCAATTATGTTGTCCCTTCGACCAGAAGATCGACCTCCTCTACCACAATTATAAGACCTTCCTCTACCTGTGCTTATGGTAACTTGCAATTGGGATTTGAAATCTTGCTCCATTGATCCTTCTTCATATATAGATATCCTAGATTCATGAGCAACAAGAGAACCAATTAATTCATCAATATGCATTTGACTTAAATCTTTAAATTTCTCTATGGGTACAACTATAGGTTCAAACTTCTTGGGTAAACTTCTCAACACTTTCTCAATAACTCTCTTATTCTCAAAATCATCTCCATACTGCTTGAGCTGGTTCAAAACACTCATCACTTGAGTCATGAAAGTATCAACACTTTCATTATCCTTCATCTTCAGATTTTCGAAGTCCCTTCTTAAGTTCTGCAATTTAACTGTCTTCACCTTGGAAACACCTTGGTAATAGGTTTCAAGGATGTCCCAAGCCATCTTCGAAGATGCATCACTAGAAATATTCGTAAAAATGGATTCATTTAATCCTTGCTCGATTAATCCAAGAGCCTTGTTATCCTTTTTCATGTTTTCCTTCAACAAAACACAGTCAGCATTAGAGAGAGCCAATTTCATTGTTGCATCAGCTTGCTCAGCATAACCATCAATAACATAGGTCCGTAAATATTAAGAACACAAAATCTTCCTCATTCAAATATACCAAGAGTCATATGACTTCTCGCTCATGAAAGGAACCTGAACCTCAGAAGAACTACTACAAGACATAGCCATTTATAATTTTTTTTTGAAAGGAATCAAATAAACCTTCGCGCAAGAAAATAAGAGGGTAAAATTAGGCACCAACATGAACTATTTGCACTAAACTAAGCAATAGAAGGATGGACTGCAGGCTCTGATACCAAATGTGGGATCAGAGTTTGGGTTTCGACGTTTATGAACACCCAACACAACAAAAAAAAATAAAACAATTATTCCCAAATCGTGAAACGCGAACAGGCTGTGGGCCCAACACTTCGGGTTCAAAGTTTTGAACTTGAGTGGGTCTATCTCACAAGCCCGTGGATGACCTGAAAAAGAAACCCCGACCAGCTATGCTCCGAATCAATTTGCAATCGGAGCAACCAAATAATTACAACGTTTACTCAAATTGAAAACAATATAGCGAATTCGATAAGGAATGAGATGAGTTTACAAACTCAATAAAAAGAAAGTATAAATGGAAAAAACACCTTCCAATACAAAATAGAAAATTATATTCAATGTGCTTTCAAGAACACACCATTACAATCCATTTCAGGTATTTATATAAACACTAACAAAATTGCCCCATTGATCTTAAATAAATATTTAATTAAGGCGGTAATGGTATCTTGTGACCTTCAAAGGTTAAGGTAATGGTATCTCGTGACCTTCAAAGGTTAAGGTGGCCACCGCTTGAACAATTTAGAGCAAACCAGTTAAAATGGTGCTTAATCCTCAAGTCTTGAAGGGTCAAGATGGCAACCGATGCGCCACAGTTTATATAGGCGATGAAATGATTATTATCTAACAATATAAACTTAAAAAAAATATATATATATCTAACCTAATATGTATACAAACTATAAAGGATCTAAAGTAATCTGTATAGAAACGACTTTCTCAATTTATATAACTTATATTGGGTGCATACCATAAACTGTGTGAGAAGAAGTCTGGAACGATCTATGGTTCAACAGTCCTTGCACTAAACTTTGCAGCTGAGACTCACATGCATCTCCCCCTTGCGAACACAAGCACCAAAATTAATAAGATGAAGCTCAGCAAGAACAATCGGTCATGATATATCTCTGTATAACTCGAGAAAAGTATCTCTGTAAACCCTACCATACTTTTCTTGCAAAAGCAAAATACGTTGCCTCCATTAAGGGATCGAACACTTGAACACTATATGCAACAGTTCATTTGGAATCGACCTTTGCACTGTCCCACCACCGTACTCTAGAGCAAGGTGTCCCTGCTTTTATTATATATCAGCGCCTTTAATGAGATTAATGGCCTTGAACTAATTAAGGAAGAAGCCAGTATTAAAGAGCAAAGAATTTATTGTTTACTTGTGTAACTAGGTTCGTGGTTTCCCGGTTTGAGAAAAGACCCGATTGTTTGAACCTGAGTGACCACATGCATTTCTCTCTACTTCACCGCATCTTAAACTATTGACAACACCCTTACAATATTTATTATAAAATGTGGGGCTTAGTTGCCCATGTGCAGTATCGATAATCGAACACCATTAGAGCAATTACACCATTACAACAATGAGTGTGATCTGTTTATAAGGTGTGGAATGAATCGACCTGTTTACATTCTCTCATGATATCTTTTTTACGATGAAACTGTTCGAAAACCTAAATGCCATCCCAACGATGCCCACCATCGAAACGTGGCCAAAGCAAACAAACATTTAGTCGTTATTATTTTTTTTTTGGGAGATTTGGCCATGATTATTTTATGGCCATAGCATCCAAACGTGGCATGTAGATGAAGACACCTCTTAACAATTCTTTAAAATAATCCTCAAAAAATGAAGCAACGAACTTGCAACTATGTAGGGTTTTAGTTTAATCTCATGCTTCATTTTTTTTAGGAAAACAAAAAATATTCCAGAATTATTAAATCTGGACCATCCAGCTTATTATTTATTAATTATATCGTTAATATTTTGGAACCCCAATTCCAATATATAGGGACGCCTATTGTAATTAACATAGGCCCTCCAAAACAAAAATATTATAAATAAATGTATTCTAAATTTTAGAACACAAATCCACAAATACTTTTATATCTAAAAACTCTATTATTATAGGTTATTTATTTATTTATTTATTATTATTATTATTATAAATAGATATATTTTAAAAAACAAAAATATTATAAATAAATGTATTCTAAATTTTAAAACACAAATCCACAAATATTTTTATATCTAAAAACTCTATTTTGTATAGGTTATTTATTTATTTATTATTATTATTATTATTATTATTATAAATAAATATATTTTAAATTTTAGGACACAATTTGTTTATACCTAAAAACTATATATATTTTTAGATATGTTATTTATTTATTATTATTATTTAAATTTATTTTCTAGTATCATTTTGTTATTTTATAAAAAAATAAAATCTCAAAAATATTATAATTTTTTATATATTAAAATGTAAACAAAATTAAAAATATTTTTTTATTTACCTATAATATTTTTAACTAATTATTTATGCATAATATTGTTTTATATAATATATTATACATTTTTATTTTTATTTAAAATTTAATAAAATAGATTTTTTTTAATAAATATTAAAATAATGTTCTTTTAATACTTTATTATTTTTTAAATATTGCTTTCATATAAAATTGGAATTCCATATCTCTTCCATATTAAAGTGTAAAAATAAACTCTCAATATAATTATACAAAATCTTACATTATTCATCAAAATTGATGAATTTTAAAATAATATTTTTTATTAATACTTTATTATTTTTAAGTCTATTTTCATAAAGTAATTCCACATCTCTTTTATACTAAAGACTAGAAAACATTCAATGAAAAAACTTTTAATATAATTATACAAGTTTTAATATAATTATACAAGATCCTACATTATTGATAAAATTGAAAAAAAATGGATTCTAGAACTTTAAAAATCAATATACCCCTTTTATAAAGTCTCATTTTCATAAGGCAATTCCACATATCTTTTATACCTTTGATACTGAAGACTTAAAAAAACTTTGAATAAAGAAACTTTCATTATACTTATACAAGATCCTACATTATTCATAAAATTTTAAAAAAATTGGAGTCTAGAACTTTAAAAATTAACAGACCCTTTTTTATTTTGACATGTATGTCATGCATAAAGCGCATCGAAATGGATAATTAGCCGAATGAATAAATTGAATTTGAGCTTCTCATTCATGTAGAGCTGCCTCGCCTTCCACATGACATGGAGAGCTAATTGTCACCTATGCCTTGGCATGATATGCACTCTTATGGCATTAAAATTCAGCGTGTTGAATTTTATTGAGGATAACTCCATGGGTTGTTGGGAAAAAACTAATATTATATCTATACAATTTTTATTATGTCAAACATGATAGGAAACATGGGTTTCTTTTATCTCAATACACCCTTAAGGGCACCATCTCATGATAGCATATTCCCCAAGAAATTCAATAGAGTAGTTGTATATTTTAATGATTGAGCTCTATGAATTGCATTATGTATCATTTGTTTTAATCTTCCCAATGTTTATATATATTATAAATTTTTTCAGCTATGTGTGTTTAGTTTATTGTTTGTTTCAATTAATCAATTCAATTAGTTTAGTTTGAGAGTAAACTATAAAAGATCTTTTGATTAAATGAATAAATATAGGTAATTTATTTTTCAGTAATTTAAACGTTTTATCTTTTGGTTG
>ML787074.1:517503-536423 GCA_009831015.1 Picea engelmannii
AATCAATTCAATTAGTTTAGTTTGAGAGTAAACTATAAAAGATCTTTTGATTAAATGAATAAATATAGGTAATTTATTTTTCAGTAATTTAAACGTTTTATCTTTTGGTTGTTTTTCAACAACTTTTTTTGTTTGATTTTGCCTGAAATCCAGCGATGAATGGTTGGATTTGCAGATTTGAGTGACTAAGTTTGTATATTCCAAGTGGCCCAGTGGTTTTTCAGCAAGTTGAATCCATTAATGCATTCATAAATTCAATTTAAACCAAAAAAATAGCGATTTTTTCGAAATTTACATCGTCGGATTTCGACAAAAAACTAAAAAGGTAGAACATTTAGCCAAAACCATCTTTTTTAATCTTTTTTATTTCTAGGTTTGGGTTCATTGAGGTTTATCCTCCATCCCAGCTGCTCTTGCATTCATGTAGTTATTTTGTCTTAATGCCTATCCAACATTATTCTCTTCAAAAACATTTAATATGTCTAGTTCTCCTCTCCCATTGCCCACCCAAAATACTAAGTTAAGCATCATTTAAGTTTTCTTGGATGCCACCTTCCCACCACACACACCAAAGTTGATCCGGATTATTTTCGGCACAAAATGAGAGCGGAGATATAATAAAGAAATGCACAGAGATATCACGTATATCCAATAATATAACAGAAATATATCATAGATGCAACCATAAACATAGATATACAATAATAAACAATTTCTATTAATGAAATAAATGTACAGAGACTGTAAAAATACAAAGTGAAAGACTCGCTAGAATGGTGGCAGCTTATCTCTGAGAAGAGATGTGGCAGCTACTCGCATTCACAAGAAGATGATTACAATGAGGCTCTGAAGGCCTCTTTACAACAAGAAGGAATGTCAAAAACCCTAGACATCCAAAAACTTAACCCTAGGAGATGAAGCGCCAAAAGTCATGTGGGACGCATTTGGGTTAGTTAGTACATCAACTTCCTAAGGTCGTAACTTTTGCATATGATCTTCGTTTTAGGCATATGATAGCTTGTTGGAAAGGTATTGTCGAGGAGATTCATTTTGGGGGATCAATCATGCCTTTAAATATCATTGATAACCTCAATCTCAAAAAACCTTCATTTGGGCCCTCAAAATGGTTGTGGAAGTTAAAAACTGCTAAAAATAGTAAATTGTCAAAATTGCCAGAAAATTGTTTTGAGCCAATCGAAAAAGGTGGGTGGCCACCGATATCCACCTAGATCAAAAGTATTGTATAGCTATATCCCTTAGCTCTACTCCATCTTTGGTCTCTCATCATAAGTTGTTCCTAGGTTATTTTTGGTGTCCACTTTCTCTCCCAAGCTCTTCTCTCACTTCTACATCCTCTTACAACACTCATCTATAGTAACATTTTGTGCTTTTTGTAGGGAAGCATCCCACCCCAAGAACTTTCTCAACAAATTGGATTCTTTGGAATTCTCCATGGCTAGATCCTTAGCCTAGTGTTTCCTTTATTCTTCAATGTTAAACTCTTCCTTATAGTAAGATGGCATACATGCGGGTGAGTGCAAGCTAATGATGGTCTCTCATGACGTGTTAGTGGCAATGCAGACCTAGAAAAAGAAAATGTTAACTTGGAGGGATTATTCAAGGTACGTTTACAATGAATTTGAATAGGGTGTAAGAAGATGAAACGTAGAAAATTGAATTAGCTTTCCGGATATAGAACTTTTATTCATAAACATTGTGAATAACTTGGTTGAATTTGTTTTTTTTCTAACAACGGTATCTTGTTTTTCCAACAAAATATAAGGTATATTTTTTTTTCATGCAGGTGTTGAGTATCTTAACGATAGAATTTCATTCCAAAAACTTGTATACTTGTAGAGAACCCCTTTTTCTTGTGGCTTGTATTTTTTGATAATTTTTAATATTAATTTTATATTTTTTTTAAATGATCAAAGTCAACATATTCTTGAAATTACAACGTGGCGTAGACCCCCAACCCTCAGATCATGTTCCGCATAGGATCTTTCAATTTCGGCCCCTTAGAGTCTGACTGGCTCTTTTATTTCCTCTCAGAAATTCTTTACACACCCAATTGAGTGAATTTCACACGTCCTTCTGAGTTATGCTCACGTGATCTTTGCACCGACATGAACTCCACGATCAACACCCAATTGTCATTGGGACTTTCCCCTTTTCCTTTCGGGATACCGGATTTCACGATTTCGTGAATCATGATGTCGAGCGCCTTACCTCTTCAACCTCCAGAACCCGAAAATATCAAACACTAGACACTTCTTGCCACTGACTTCAACTTTCTTCTCTTCATGATTTTGAGAGTTGCATTGATGTGAAACTCTACCTCTTGACTCCCGGAGTCCCAAAATCCAAAGTACCAAAATCCTGAAAGTCCACTCTAAGTCTTGTCCCACTTCGCGACTTCGGGATTTTCCCTTCACTGTTTCTCGCTCCTTGTCATCAGTATCCGGGTATGTCGAACCCCAAAATATCGAAATGTTTCTATCGCACTTCCAAAGAGATCAACGATTGTGGATATCTCCTTGATCCAACGACTGATGCGTTTTCGCATACCAGGAGTTCGTGATGCTTGATCTCAAACTCTTTACCTCCTCTACCTTCCAGACCCTGAATTACCGAAATGCCGAAATGGTTTTCTTCCCCCGGGATTTCACGAATCGGGAGTTTGAAACTCTCGATTCCAAATCACTATCTCCTCGAGATCCCGGATCCTGAAATGCCAAAATGCTGAAACGCTCCTCCAAAGGTATTTTGCGTTTCACGATTTCGGAGCTTCTTATGTGGAGCACTCTACTCGTCAACAGGAATGTCGAAATGTCATTTCTTGAAATTCTTACAAATATCCTGCCGCGACTTGTGATTTCAGGATTTCCTCCCCGCTGTGTCCTGATCACTCGTCCTCAGGACCTCTGAAACCCCGAATTCCAAAGTTCCAAAATTTCGACCTCGTCACTCTTCACCTTTATACACGAAAACTCTTTTCACGTTTCGGGGATTTGATCAACCAAAGATTTCGTCCACACTTCAGACTTATGACCCTTGAAATGCCGAAATGATCTCGATAGTCCAATGATCAAAATCAACGGTCCATGTTAAATCCTACCTTTCGAAGGTGGGTCTGTCCAATGGTTAACTTCCCCGCAACTTTCCTGGATCCTATAGTCCTCGCTATTTCGGGAGTTCTCCTCGAAGAATTTCGACCATTCAATTTCCTCCTCAAGAGCCTCTGGCTCAAAATCAACTCTGTGATCTTTCTCTAGGGCGTAACTTCTGCATAACGACTTGAGCTTCCTGCTTTCTCTTAAATGATTCAAAGGCCCTAACCCTCTGAGTATTCTTCGCAAACTCAGGCCTTCAAGGAGACTCCTGCATGCACTCCTTGTGGCAAATTCTTCAAATACTTTAGCGTATTTGAACTCTCGACTCTATGCACCTTCTCTACAATAGTAGTCTTTCTCTCTTCCACCTTAGTTAACAACTTCTAAGGACTCAACTATATTGTGCACACCTTGCATGACTCATGTGCTTCACTTGCACTTCTACTAGAATGAGAACAATGGTATCCCTCCCAAGATTTCAGAGATAAAATCTTAACCTTGTCAATGCACACTTTGCAGATGCTTTCACTACACTTCCTTACAGGAACTCTCGCTTAGGATGAGAAACAATTGAAACTCATTCTCTTTCTCTCATATTTCAAAAATTCAACATGTAATAAAACATTCACAGTACTAAATAAAATGCATAACAGAGAGCATAAAACAATTGTAAGCAAACCATTCGGCATGTACAAACAGAAAACATCATAACACCATGAATCTGAATTAAAGATTTATATATTAATTCAAAGCTCTTGTACATGAGTTCTTCTTCTCAACTCCCTACTGCAACTCTCCCTTTTCTTTCTCTATGCTAATGTGCTTAATGATCTAATTCTGATTGATACAATGATACAAAGATGACGGTGTCTATAGTCGTTTTCCCTCCTGTTCTTAAAACTATCTAATCTAGAATTTTAAATCTACCTACTTTCATTAACTGGGCATAAATGCCTTTTACATCGGCAGATGAGATCAGATTGCTCAAGATCTGTTTTCAATCTCTTATTCATAAATTCATGTACACCTTCCTTAACTATTTCATTAATATTCCTTCCTTAGTCTTCCAAAATATTTCAAAACATTTTCAACATGTGCAAAAATGTGTTGCGCTCATCCCAGCTGTCTTCTGCCTCCACACTCGCTTGCTGCTGGCGATGCTCCTACATCATACTCCCTCACTTAAAAAAATTCATGGACTCCTTTTCATGAGTTCTTGCACAGTCTGTCCATGCTTCTAAATCTCTGCTTCATTCTCCCAACCGGCATCTTCAACTGGATGTCCCTTCCATTTGACCAAATATTCAAAATACTATTTTCTCTTGGTCCTCTTGCTGATTCTCTTGTCAAGTATACTTTCCATCTATGGATTTTCAGCTACAGGAATTTGTTTAGTCCAATGAACCTCTGTATGTTCACTGTCTGCTCCTGCTTCTTCAGCTTTGTAAGGGTACAAATCTAAGATATTAAATATCGGTGAAATTTTAATCCCATCGGGTA
Source organism: Picea engelmannii (assembly GCA_009831015.1). Taxonomy (NCBI): domain Eukaryota; kingdom Viridiplantae; phylum Streptophyta; class Pinopsida; order Pinales; family Pinaceae; genus Picea; species Picea engelmannii. The sequence continues at coordinate 522,117 of ML787074.1, forward strand.
ATTCGATCTCATATGCATTTGCCCCAAATTTCTTTACGATATTGCATGGTCCAATCTTCTTCATTTTCAATTTGTTATATGTTCCCCTTGGGAACCTGTCTTTCCTCAGATATGCAAGAAAGGTTCCTAAAGTTCTCAACTGTGTTGATCTGCTCTGCGTTTATACTCTTGACTCGAATTTTGCAACTGTTCCCTCACTTGGCTGTGAAGTTCCTTCATTGCCTCTGCAAAATCCTCTGCACAAGCACTTTTAGTTTCATCCTATTCCAAATCTTTCAATTCAGAAACTCCCCTGGGTTGCATTCCATATGCAATTTGGAATGGACTCTGCCCTGTGATTCTATTGAGTGAATCATTGTAAGCAAATTCTGCCTATGGAAGAATGTGATCCCATTGATTGTGGTGTTCAGTCACTAGGCTCCTCAGAAAATATCCCAAGCTTCTGTTTACAACTTCTATCTGCCCATCCATCTAAGGATGATAAGCTGAGCTAAAAGACAAATTTGTCCCCAGCTTCTTCCATAAAGTCCTCCAGAAATGTCCCACGAATTTAGTGTCTCGATCAGAAACTATACTTCTTGGTAAGCCGTGAAGTCTGATGACTTATTTGAAAAACAGGTTCGCAATATGAGTTGCGTTGTTGGTTTTCTGACATGGTATAAAATGTTCCATCTTTGAAAATATGTCTACCACCACAAAGATTGAATCAAATCCTCTTTGTGTTCTTGGCAGCCCCAATACAAAATCCATGCTCACTGCATCCCACGACCTCCGTGGCATGGGTAATGGCTGGTATAACCCTGTGTTCTGCCTTTTCCTTTTGTGTGATGACAAATTCTACATTTGTCGAAAAATATTTTGACATTTGTCCTCATCCCTAGCCAAAAATATGAGCCATTTAATTTCGAGAACGTTTTGTCATGACCGAAATGTCTGGCCAATCCTCCACTATGTTTTTCTTTCAATAGATTCTCCCTCATGGAGCATTTTGGAATACATAAATGATTGCCTTTGAATAATAATCAATCCTGGATCATATATTCGGTCCACTAGCTTCTGTCCTTGAGAATTGGATTCTCAGATGCCTCATATGCCTCTTTAAAATCTGTATCGTCTCTGTACATTTCTTTGAGATTATCAAAACCCAAAGTTTTCACTCTAAATTCCTGCATAAGCAAACATTTCTTGCTCAAAGCATCAACAACTTTGTTAGCAATTCCAGAAATATGTTTAATTACAAAAGTAAAATTCGGCATGTATTCAACCCATTTATTATGTCTTTGGTTCAACTTCTCCTGTTGAGTCATGAATTGTAAGGCATGATTATCACTGTACAAAACAAACTCTTTAGGAACCAAATAATGTCTCCATTTCCTCAGCGCTTGTATGACTGCATAAAATTCTTTGTCATATGTGGAGTACTTAACCTTTTCTTCATTCAGTTTCTCACTGACGTATGTGATCGGCTTGTCATCTTGTCTCAAGACCACTCCAATTGCAAATCCACTACTGTCACACTTGACGTGAAATGTCTTACTAAAATCTAGCAACACCAAAATTGGTTGTTTAGTAATCCTCCTCTTCAGCAGGTTGAAACTTTTTTCTGCTTCCTCTGTCCAATGAAAAGATTTGTGTATTTTCTTTGCCATGTCCATCATTGGTGTGCTAATTCCACTGAAATTTCTGATAAATTTCCTGTAGAAACTAGCCAATCCATGAAAGCTTCTAACTTCAAATATACTCTTCGGTGATGGCCAATTTTTAATCACCTCCACTTTATCTGGATCCATTTTTAGCTTATCTGCAGAGATAACAAACCCTAAATAAATGAGCTCTGTCCTCATGAATGATGATTTCTTCATATTTATCAGCAACTTCTCTTGCTGTAATCTCTTCATCACTGTAGCCAAATGCTTCAAATTCTCTAATTTTGTTTTTCTAAAAATTAATATATCGTCAAGATATAAAATGACGAATCTCCCGATGAACTCCTTCAGGACCTCATTCATCAACCTCATGAAAGTACTAGGTGCATTTGTTAATCCAAATGGAATAACAAGCCATTCATATAGCCCTTCATTTGTCTTGAAGGTTTTCTTCCATTCATCACCTTCTCTCATACGAATTTGATGATATCCGCTTTTAAAATCAATCTTTGAAAAAAAAATTGCTCCACTCAAGCAATCCATCAAATCATCCATCCTTGGCAAAGGAAATCTATATTTGATGGTAATCTTGTTGATTTCCCTCGAGTCTGTGCACATCCTCCAGCCTCCATCTTTCTTTGTGTTGAGCACTGTTGGAACAACACATGGACTCAAGCTTTCTCGAATCAACCCTTTGTCCATTAAGTCCTGGACTTGTCTCTTGACCTCTTCATTCTCCTGTGGCATCAATCTTTATGCTTCTTTGTTTGGTAAACTAGCTCCAGGTATAATATCGATGTGATGACTTATACTTCTGATCGATGGCAACGAACAAGGTAGTTCGTCGACTACTATATCAACAAAGTCTTCCAGCAACTTCTGGATTTCCTCTAGTAAATCATCCAATATTGTACTGGTTAAAACAATTCTAGGCTTCCTAACCATAATGAATTGTGTATCTTCCTTCTTATTAACCTCCTTAGGAAGTTCCTTCCCACTCATGAGAAGTAGAGTGTTGCTCACTTCTAGTTTCGTTTATTTATCCTTAATTGGCAGCAACATGTGAGTTCTCCCATTCTTCTCCAAGCTGTATGTGTTATTTCTCGCATCATGAATCACATTCCTGTCATATTGCCACGGTCTACCTAGAAATAGATGACAAACATCCATGGGAATGACATCACATAGTATTTTATCCTTATATCCTCCTATTTTAAATTCAACTAAACATTGTTTAGTGACATTTACCTGATGTCCCTTTTGTAGCCACGAAACTTTGTATGGGCTTGGATGTTCAATAGTCTCCAGCTCCATCTTTTCTACCATCTCTGTAGAAACGAGATTGTCTATGCTACCACTATCCACGATGACTTTACATACTCTGTCTTTGGTCTTCCAAGCAGTCCGAAAAAGTTTGTTCCTTTGGCTTGGGTTCTCTGCCTCCTTCTCTGGCGTTAAGAGAACTTTTCTCATCATCAGTGATCTTTCGCCCTCAACATCTTCTGCCTCAACATTCTTTCCTTGTGCTTTGGCAATGTGAGTTTCACCTCCTTCTTTCTTTCTATCTGGACATTCATAGGATTTGTGTCCATTTTTTCCACAGGTAAAGAATTTTATTTCTCCACCTCTGCCTCTTCCTCTTCCTCTGGTTCTAGGAAAAGTATTTCTATTAGCATATTTTCCTCTCTGTGAGCTTCCACCTCTCTTAGTTTGAGTTTCAGGTTTCTTCCACTCTTCTTTAGGTTTCTGATTTCTGTCATGTGCAATTGTTTTGCCTATGGATTGACTTCTGCCTCGGCCTCTTTGACCTTGCTTTCGGCTCAGCTTCTCTTCAGCTTTCAGAGCCATCTGATAAGCATCCTCCACAGTTCGAAGGGTTATCATGCTCGTCTCATCTTGAATATCATATCTCAGACCATTCATGTATCTGGAAACTTTTTCATCATCGCTTTTCCAATGACCTGCTCTGATGTTTATCTTGTAGAATTCCTCAGTGTATTCTTTTACTGAACTCAACTTCTGTCTCAAATTATGCATTCTCCAAAACAGAGTAATTTGATAATCCTTGGGTATGAATTTGGCCTTCATCTTCGTAACCATTCTATCCCAACTCTTGATTTTCTGCTTGCCCTTACAACATCTCTTAGCTTGCAGTTCATCCCACCACAATGATGCATGTCCTTTAAGTCTTGTGACAACATGTTTGACCTTCTTGTGTTCCTCGACATCTTCATATTCAAAATACTTATCCAGAGCTCTAATCTAGTCTAGAATCTCTTCAACATCCAGGTTTGCTTCATATACTGGAATGTCCATTTTTGCTCTAGCACCTATCCTTGCAATAGCCCTGAAGAGGCGTTCATCTACTGCATCTTCTATTGCAACTTCTTCTCCCTCGTTTCCAACTTCATTTTCACTTTCAGCCTCACTGATATCCCCAGTGTTGACTGTGCACCTTTGTGTTGTCTCCATGGAATCAAGCCTAGAACGTAGTTCACACATTTCCCTTTCCACTGCTGGATCAGGCATTGGCCTCTCTCTCCTTCTCGACGGCATGGCTGAAATTCTTTTCTCTTTTCTCTTCTACAAAAAGAATAGAACTCTTACTCGCTCTAATACACAACTGATGTAGACCCCCAACCCTCAGATCAAGGTTTGCACAGGATCTTTCAATTTTGGCCCCTTAGAGTTTGACTGGCTCTTTTATTTCCTCTCAAAAATTATTTACACACCCAACTGAGTGAATTTAATAGGTCCTTCTGAGTTATTCTCATATGATATTTTCACTGGCATGAACTCCATGATCAACACCCAACTGTCATTAGGACTTTCCCCTTTTCCTTTCAGGATACCGGATTTCGCGATTTCGTGAATCCTGATGTTGGGCGCCTTACCTCTTCGACCTCCGGAACCTGAAAATATCAAAGACTAGACACTTCTCACCACTAACTTCATCTTTTCTCTCTTCACGATTTCAAGAGTTCCATTGATGTGCAACTCTGCCTCTTGACTCCCGGAGTCCCGAAATCCGAAGTACTGAAATCCCAAAAGTCCACTCTAAGTCTTGTCGCACTTCGCGACTTCGAGATTTTGCCTTCACGGTTTCCTGCTCCTTGTCATTAGTATCCCTGGTATTCCAAACCCCAAAAAACCGAAAATCTTATATCTCACTTCCAAGGAGATCAATGGTTGTGGATATATCCTTGATCTGACGGCTGACGCAATTTCGCATACCGGGAGTTCGTGATGCTTGATATCGAACTCTTTACCTCCTCTACCTTCCGGACCCTGAATTATTGAAATCTTTAAATGGTTTTCTTCCCCCGGTATTTCATGAACTGGGAGTTCGAAACTCTTGATTCCAAATCACTGTCTCCTCGAGATCCCGGATCCCGAAATGCCGAAATGTCGAAACGCTCCTCCAAATGTATTTTGTGTTTTGCGATTTCGGAGCTTCCTATGTGGAGCACTCTACTCCTTGTCAATAGGAATGTCGAAATGTCGATTCCAAAAATTCTTACAAATATCCTGCTGTGACTTGTGATTTTGGGCTTTCCTCCCCCCTATGTCCCGATCACTCGTCCTCAGGACCTCCGAAACCCCGAATTCTGAAGTTCTGAAATTTCGACCTTGTCACTCTTCTCCTTTATACACGAAAACTCTTTTCGTGTTTCAGGGATTTGATTAACCAAAGGTTTCGTCCACACTTCGGACTTATGGCCCCCGAAATGCTGAAATGATCTCAATGGTACAATGATCAAAATCAACGGTCCACGTTAAATCCTGCCTTTCAAAGGTGGGTCTGTCCAACGCCTAACTTCCCCGCAACTTTCCTGGATCCTACGGTCCTCGCTATTTCAGTAGTTCTCCTCAGAGAATTCCGACCATTCAATTTCCTCCTCAAGAACCTCTAGCTCAAAATCAACTCTGCATTCCTTCTCTTGGGTGTAACTTCTGCACAACGACTTGAGCTTCCTGCTTTCTCTTGAATGATTTAAAGGCCCTAACCCTTCTGAGTTTTCTTCGCAAACTCAGGCCTTCAAGGAGACTCCTACACACACTCCTTGCGGCAAATTCTTCAAATACTTCAGCGTATTTGAACTCTCGACTCTATGCACCTTCTCTTCAACAACAATCTTTCTCTCTTCCACCTTAGTTAACAACTTCTAAGGACCCAATTATCCTGTGCACACCTTGCATGGCTCCTGTGCTTCACTTTCACTTCTTCTGGAATGAGAACAATGGTATCCCTCCTAAGCTTTCAGATATAAACTCTGAACCTTGTCAATGCACACCTTGTGGACGCTTTCATTGCACTTCCTTGCCGGAACTCTCGCTCAAGATGAGAAACGATTGAATCTCATTCTCTTTCTCTCATATTTCAAACATTCAACATGTAATCATACATTCACAGTACTAAAGAAAATGCATAGGAGAGAGCATAAAACAACTATAAGCAAACCATTCGGCATGTACAAACAGAAAACATCATAACACCATGAATCTAAATTAAAGATTCATATATTAATTCAAAGATCATGTACATGAGTTCTTCATCTCAACTCCCTACTACAACTCTCCCTTTTCTTGCTCTATGCTAATGTGATTAATGATCTAATTCTGATTGATACAATGATACAAAGATGAGGGTGTCTATAGCCATTTTCCCTCCTATTCTTAAAACTATCTAATCTGGAATTTTAAATCTACCTACTTTCATTAACTGGGCATAAATGCCTTTTACATCGATAGATGAGAGAAGATTGCTCAAGATCTGTTTTCAATCTCTTATTCATAAATGCGCATATGCCTTCCTTAACTCTTTCATTAATATTTCTTCCTTAGTCTTTCAAAATATTTCAAAACATTTTCAACATGTGCAAAAATGTGTTGCGCTCATCCCAGTTGTCTTTCGCCTCCGCACTCACTTGTTGTTGGCAATGCTCCTGCATCACAACGTCTTTTGTTTGTGCAGGTTAAGAAGGTCTTAACATGATCAAAACAACTTTATTTTTTTTAGATCGTAGGTATCAGATCCATATATTATTTAAGAAATGGTTAAGATCAGAAAAAACTATAGTAGAAATAAGAGAGGTATGTATTCTATGATTTTGATAAAGGTGAAGAAAAAAATAGATTAAAAATAGTAAACAATATTTATTTTAAAAAAATATATATATTTGAAATCAGCATAGTCATCTCGATCTATTTCTATTGTTTCATCAACAACTAAATTGATTATCCTATAGAAAAATAATTCACAAAAATGGACGTTTTATCAATTTCCAGACCAAACCACTATGCTTGTCATCCTGAACTTAAATCTAGTCCAACCAAGCTAGCATACACCTTGTCAATATTGCCCAAAACAATTTGAATTCAAAAGAGCGTGCATACATTCTAGGAGTGTGCACACGTTCTGGGAGCACACACGTGCTTTAGGAATGTGCACGTGCTCTAGGAACGTGCACCAGCACCCATAAATCATTTCTTTCTCTATCTTTGTCCTCCCTCTCCTAAATATAACCTCCCTCACTATATCACTCTGACATTCCTTCTCTAACCCCCATTTCTATCTCCCTCTCTCTGTCTCTCACTCCTATACATGGTAAGACATAAACAGGGCAAGAATTAGACATGAAAATAAATGGAAATACCTAGAGTTATACATTACCTTGACATGCATCAGACTCTCACACCCACTTCCTCTCTATCCCCTCTCCTATTACACTCTCCATCTCTCTCTCTCTCTCTACCATTTTCTCCCTTACTCCCCTCTCTCTTCCACCCTTTCACTCTCTCCTCATTGTTAGTCTCATTCTCACTCTTTATTCCCATCTTTCTCTCTCTATTCCCCCCCTCTCTCTCCCTATGTATCCCCCCCTTCCTCTCATTCTCTATCTACCCCCCTTATATGTCTCCCTCTCTTCTTCCCTTCCTCTCACTATCCCTCTCTCTACACAGCCTTAGCTCGTATTGCAAGATGCAACTGGCCTGCATGAAACTGAAATATATAGTAATCACTAGTCATCCATAAGACGGTGAATTCATTCCCGGGCCTTGTACACATTGCCCGTCACACGATGGGAGTTTTCCATGCCCCAATTCATTACCTTAACCACAAGGAGGGGGATTTTGAAGGTTGGGCTAGTGACTAGAGTGAAGTTGTAACAAGGTAGTCATACTAGAAGGTGCGACTGGATCACACCCTTTTTAGGGAGAGTTGGTGGTTTTTGGGCATCTTGAGTCGTTTGAAACTGCATCCGAAAGGAATCACATCTGATTCAAGCTCATATATGGAATTATTCTTTCAGGTCTCAATAGTGAAGTGATACCATGATCTTATCATCCCAGGTTGAAACAAGTTGATATAATCCCATCTCTCATTTTCCTCCCCATGTTGCCACCCAACCAAAGACACGGGGAGGAAAAAAAAGAGTAGGGTTTATCTTTTTCTATTTTGGATATATCAAGGCCTCCATCCCCAGGAGGCCTGCATAATGAAGGTATATTAACTCATTTTATATATTGGTGTTGATGTAGGGGCAAGCCTCCCTCCCCAGGAGGCCTGCATGATGGACTATTATCTTAGTGGTAGAGCATGCCTTTGATAATCACATCGTTGTACCTAGGCTGTGAAGGATCTCAGCCACATGGATAGTTCAATGTGCTCATCAGCGCCTAACCCGAAGATGTGGATCATTCAAGGCACAATAGCATGTCATACTTCTCATGTTTGTTTGAACCGTAGTTTGGAACTAAACTTATCCTCAGGAGAAAAGATGGGGTCATTCAGGTGAGATCGAATGCAGATCCAAATTTCTATTCATTTGTGGATCTGGGCGGTCTGGGGGGGGGGTGGTGGTTCCCCTATCTTTCTCCCTCTCCTCCATCTCCCTCTATGTCTCTACCCCTCATCTTTTTCTTCATCTTTCCCCCCCCTCCTCCCTCTTTGTCTCTAACCCTCCTAATTTTCTTTCTCTCTCCCACTCTAACACTCCCACACACTCTCTCTCTCCTCCCCCCATCCCTCTCTCTCTCCCCCTGGTACCATTATCTCCCCTCTATCTCTCCTACATCTACCCCTCTCTCCTACATTTACCTCTCTCTCTACCCCCTTTCTATTTTCCTCTCTCTCGCTCTCTCCCTCTCACACAGTATCTCTACTTCCCTTTTGTGTCTTTCTCTCTCTCCCTACGACACACACATTCTCCCCCCCTCTATGCATTCCTCTCTCTCCCTATGACACACACATTCTCCCCCCCTCTATGCATTCCTCTCTCTCCCTACGACACACACATTCTCCCCCCCTCTATGCATTCCTCTCTCTCCCTCCCACACTCTAACACACTCACTCTTTACCTCCCCTATATGTCTACCTCTCTCTCCCTCCCACACTCTTTCATAAATATTTTATATCCCCCCTCTATGTATTCCTCTCTCTCCCTCCCACACTCTCACACACACACTTTCTATCCCCACTCTATGTCTTCCTCTCCCTACCTCCCACACTTTAACATCCTCACTCTCTACCTCCCTCCTTTGTCTACTTCTCTCTACCTCCCCTCTTTTCCTACCTCTCTCTACCTCCCACACTCTCGAACACACTTTCTATCCCCATTTCTCTCTTTATATCTCTCTACCTCCCCTCTTTTCCTACCTCTCTCTACCTCCCACACTCTCTAACACACTTTCTATCCCCCATTTCTCTCTTTATATCTCTCTACCTCCCCTTGCCTCTATCTCCCCCCTTTCCTCTCACAATCAGTCTCACTCTCTCTCTAACCCATCCTTGTCTATCCCTCCTCTATTTCTTTCTCTTCCCTCCCTCTCACACTGATAAATTCCCTCTCTACCCCCCTCCTCCCTCTATCTCTCCCCCTCCCTCCCACTATCTCTCCTCTCTTTATGTCCTACATCGACCACCTCTTTCTCTCACTCATTATTGTTAGTATGACTCTCACTATATCCTCCTCCCTCTCTCTCCTCTACACTCCCCCCATTTATCTCTTTATATATCTCTACCCTACCTTCCCTCTATCTCCCCCCTTGCTCTCTCTCCACGCCCAACCTCTCACAATCAGTCTCACTCTCTCTTTACCCCCTCCCTCTCACACTCTCACACACACTCTCTCTCCCCTCCCCCATCCCACTATCCTTCCTCTCTCTCTTTCCTACATCTACCCTTATCTCCTACATTTACCTCTCTCTCTACCCCCCTCTCTATTTTCCTCTCTCTCCCTCTCACACTCTCACATAGCCTCTCTATTTTCCTCTATCTCCCTCTCACACTCTCACATAGCCTCTCTATTTCCCGTCTATACCTTTCTCTCTCTCCCTACCACACACACTTTATACCCCCCTATATGTATTCCTTTCTCTCCATCCCACACTCTAACACACTCACTCTCTACCTCCCCTATTTTTTTCCCTCTCTCTCCCTCCAACACTATCTCACACAAACTTTCGATACCCCCTCTATTTCTTCCTCTCTCTCCCTCCCATAATCTCTCACACAGTTTATATCCCCCATCTATGTATTCCTCTCTTTGCCTCCCACACTTTAACACACACACTCTCTACCTCCCTCCTTTCTCTACCTCTCTCTACCTCCCTTATTTATCTACCTCTCTCTTACTCCCACACTCTCTCACACACACTTTCTATCCCCCATTCCTCTCTTTATATCTCTCTACACCCCCTTGCCTCTATCTCCCCCCTTCCTCTCACATTCAGTCTCTCTCTCTCTCCACCCTGCCCTTGTCTAGTCTTCCTCTCACACTCACACATTCTCTCTCTACCACCCTCCTCCCTCTATCTCTCCCCTCCCTCCCATTCCTTGTCCTCTCTTTCTATCATACATCTACCACCTCCTTCTCTCTCTCATTATTCTTACTCTCACTCTCACAATATCCTCCCTCTCGCTCCTCTACTCTCCCCCCATTTCCCTCTTTATATGTCTCTACCATCCCTTCCCTCTATCTCCCCCCTTCCTGTCACAATCAATATCACTCTCTTTCCACCCCCTCCTCCCTTCCACTATCTCTCTCCCCCCTCCCCTCCCACTATCTCTCTCCTCTCTATCTCATACATATACCCCTCCCCATTATTTATCCCCCCTTCCTCTCACTCTCTCTCTACCCACTCTCTCTGTCTCCCTCTCCTTTCCTCTAACTCACTCAAACACTTCTTTTCCATCCCCCCTCTCTTTCTTTCTCTCCCCCCCTCTCACACTCACACATTCTCTCTCTACCCCCCTCCTCCCTCTATCTATCCCCTCCCTCTCACTATATCTCCTCTCTTTCTCTCCTACATATACCACCTCTTTCTCTCTCTCATTTTTGTTAGTCACACTCTCACTATATCCCCCACTGTAGTGTACCCCAAATCTACCAAAATAAATAAATAAATAAATAGGTGCATTAAAACTCGTTGACTCATCAATAACTTTTTAAGCATAACTCTATTATCGCCGTTATTGTATTGAAAACATATACCTCTTTGTAATTCAGAAGGTTGCGATCAAGAAAGTTATCTTACCTATGTTAAGTCATGCTATCAAAAGATTTTTTGTGCTAATTAAACTATGAAAAATAGGTTGTCATTTAGGTCTACTCATACTATTTATGTTATAAAATATTATGAGTCTGTATTGCTTACTATATCCATTTAGCACGATAACATACATAATGTAACATGGATACAAATCCTATCAGTATATATCTATATAAGTTGTCTACCTAAAGACTCAACATTGTATATATATACCTTAACACATGCCAAGTGTAACCATTATATAGAAATCCTATTACTTACCCATATGTAACCCCACATATGGCGGTCTTAACATATAACCATATACATGCATATGTGATTACTTCATTTAGCACTTAACATAAACTTCATTCATATATATATATATATATATATATATATATATATATGACCCATTATATATATCATAGGTCATGTGAACTATTATACGTTACACTAGTTTTAGATACTTTTCATTAAAACATGACTTTTCATTACAATGCAATTCATATCCTAACATATTGATGTAGTTGTTATGTGCTCATGTGTTATTGTCACTAAGGAACTGTTAACAGGTGGTTATTACAACACATGCAATGATGCACCCTACACCATACACATCTAGTTCTACAATGGTGCCACATATACCCTATACCTAGTTGTGTTAATCCTACCCAACTCATGTCATATCCCAACATTGAATGCGTTTTGGAAATCATGTTAATGGCTATGTCATGTTTGTCTACAACATAGTTACCACTGGTTACTACAATTAATAGGGGTCTATAACATACTGATAATTTTAGGTCTCCGCGGTCGATGTGGGCTCACCATATCCGTTTAATCACATGGTTACAGTATTGTGCGTTCCTGTCACACATTACTTCGCGATTTGCATCGTGTTCAAGGTTATCCCATTCATTTTTCCTTTGGATTTATGAAACTTCCTCTACCTATGTGCGACTTTGGTCTCTGTGGATACCCTTGTTGCTCCATTCTTGTGTAAGACTGACAGCTTGGAGAATAGAACCTCGGCCCTGGTAAACAAATAAGGAAAACGAAACCAGTCGATTTCCTCTCTGTGCAAGGTAATACCCGAATTAATTCCTTTATATTTTTGGTAACTGTCGTAGATAAATGCATTTGGGAACCATTGGGGTTAGAAATTCTTGGTATCTCACCTTTGTGGGTATTCCTTCCATTTTTCCATCTTGGTCTGAATCTTCAGTGTCCCTTTTTGCGTTTTCTTACGTTACTGTGTGACATTATTGACAGTTATTATTTACGCATGTAAATTTTGTTTATTAACTATGGGGAAGCCCAAAATCTATGTGTTGTGTTAGAGGGTTAACCCTGCAACTTGTAACTCTGTCCTCGAAATTGTTTTAACATTCTGGGTGTGTTTGCAAATCTACCCCACCTAGGAAAAAGGCCCAGTTTAAAGGAGTTCCTCCCTGTACAATTTATGTTACTACATTATGTAATTTGAGCTCTATGTGAATAGATAAAAATAGACATATGTATCGGCTAAGCCTTTCATGGATTTGTAGATTAGGTTTGTTTTATTTTCCCTATCACTCTGAGTAAAACTCGTGAATACATTCACATGAAGGTATGCTGGCAACCCTCTATGGAATTTCGTAGTATGCACTTTGTGCGTGAGGAGAACAGTGGATCATGGGTTAACATAACCCTTTGCTTATAAATCCACACTCGGTGTCTATATAAGAATTTTGTAATGACCCTCTGTTTATTATTTTCACCTATATTTTTTACAGCACAATTATTTGTATAACTTCAACCCTGAATCTCTATTCTTGAATCCATGTTTTATATAGAAATTATAGATTTATTCAGTGTAACTGAAGTAGTATGGTGAAACAATTCTCGTACCCTGTCTAATATTTTCTATTTGAAAAGATTGTCTTCTATGGAAAGATGCTAGTTTCACTGTGTGCATAATTCGTATTTTCACGCTTTGTTTATGCATAAGATTAAATTATGGGTTTTATATGGCATAGGAATATATAAACCCCGAAACATCGACCCTCTGTCTGAGAATTTGCATTCTCAAAATCCTACAGGGAACCCCTATCGACACCATCGATCCCTATTTCATATATTTCACTGTATTTTATTTTAATAATAAATCGTAGATAAAATCCAAACTAAACTAGGTGTAAGGTTAGACAAAAATCGTATTCTGAATATGTTCTTTGCTTTTCATTTGATTTCCTCTATGGAAGTAAATCGTGACTTAGGTTCTGTATAATTTACTCAGGTAATGTTTACCCTCTGTGGGGTTTCACAACATTTCTTTGAAGTATTTTAAATGTTTTAACAGTATTTAATTTATTGTTTATAATCTTAAGCATCAAAGTATTACTTTTCAGTTACAATAACTAATGATGGGGCACTGTCTTGTTTTTCGAGGGTACCCATCAATCATTCTTGGGTCCACTTTTCCCCTTTGGTTTGTGGACAAATCGTCACTCAAGTGCGAGTAGAGAACTATTTCTATGTCAACTCAAGCTAAGTGTTATCTCATTTTGTTTATTATTTATTCTCACTAAATTTCTTAGCACAATTTATTGAATCTATCATTTTTCCCTTGAATTTTTGTACAAAATCAATGGGAGTGAATCAAGGAAATCCCTCTCACTTAGAAAGGTATTTGAGTTTTGGTCTTGGCACTTAGACACAACTTCCTATATTTTTTCTACCATTTGTACAGAACTCCTTACCTAGGGTACTCCACTGTAATAAATTTTGAACCAGGGTTTCCTGGCTATACTGATTATTTATAATTTACTATCAATTGAATATACAGGTTAGTGAAACAATTTCAACAAGTTTCAATTATTGTAGCAGCTAATGTAGCATGTATTTGTAGACTATTGAAAATCATTGTTTATAGACATGAAGAGGTATGTAATATAAACATGGACTATTAAACCTTCTTTCTATTCTTTTATGGCACTTGTACAATTTGAAATTGTAATTCCTTAGACATTCATGCAAATCAAGGGCCAATAGGAATTTTCTTTATATAAAAAAAAATATGTCTATACATCCCCATCCATCCATATATATGTATATATATATATATATATATATATATATTAAT
>ML787074.1:542737-561653 GCA_009831015.1 Picea engelmannii
TATATGACCCTTTATAGATTTCATAGGTCATGTGAACTATTATACGTTACACTATTTTTAGATCATTTTCATTACAACAAGACTTTTCATTACAATGCTATTCATATCCTAACATATTGATGCAGTTGTTATGCGCTCATGTGTTATTTTCACTAAGGAATTGTTAACATGTGGTTATTACAACACAGGCAATGATGCATCGTACACGATACACATCTGGTTCCTAAATGGTGCCATGTCTACCCTATACCTAGTTGCGTTAACCCTACCAAAGTCATGGCATATCCCATCATTGAATACGTTTTGGAAAAAATGTTAATGGATGTGTCATGTCTGTCTGCAACACACTTACTACTGGTTACTACAATTAATAGGGGTTTGTAATGTATTGGGAAGTTTAGGTAGCTACACCAAATGTGGGATCGCCATATCCGTTTAATCACATGGTTATAGTATTGTGTGTTCCCATCACTCATTACTCCATGTTTTGCATTGTGTTCGAGGTTATCCCATTCATTTTTCCTTTAGATTCACAAAACTTCCTCTTCCTATGTGCGATTTTGGTCTTTGTGGATACCCTTGTGACTCCATTCTTATGTAAGACCAACAATTTGGAGAATAGAACATCGGCCCTTGTAAACTAATAAGGAAAATGAAACCATTCGGTTTCCTCTCTGCGCAAGGTAATACCCAAACTACTTCCTTCATATTTTTGGTAACTTTCATAGATAAACTCGTTTGGGAACCATTGGGGTTAGAAATGCTTGGTATCTCGCCTTTGTGGGTAATCCTTCCAGTTTTCCACCATGGTCTAAATATTCAGTGTCCCTTTTTGCATTTTCTTTCCTTACCATGTGACATTGTTCACATTTATTATTTACACATGTAAATTTTGTTTATTAACTATGGGGAAGCTTGAAATCTATGTGTTGTGTTAGAGGGTTAACCCTACCACTTTTAACTGTGCCCTTGAAATTGTTTTAACGTTCTGGGTGTGTTTTCATATCTACCTTGCATAAGAAAAATACCCAGTTTGAAGGAGTTCCTCCCTGTACAATTTATGTTACCACATTATGTAATTTGAGCTCTACGTGAAAAGATAAAAATAGACATATGTATTGGCCAAGCCTTTCATGGATTTGTAGATTCGGTCTGTTTTATTTTCTTTATCACTCTGAGTAAAACTCGTGAATACATTCACATGAAGGTATGGTGACAACCCTCTATGGAATTTCATATCTTAAAATCTGTGCATGAGGTGAAGAGTGGGTCAAGGGTTAACTTAACCCTTTGCTTATAAATCCACTCTCGGTGTCTGTATAAGAATTTTGTAATGACCCTCTATTTATTAATTTCATGTATATTTTATACAACACAATTATTTGTATAACTTCAACCTCAAATCTTTGTTCTTGATTCCGTTTTTTATATAGAAATTCTAGATTTCTTCCATGTAAATGAAGTAGTATGGTGAAACACTTCTTGTTCCCTATATAAAACTTTTCTATTTGAAAATATTGTCTTTTGTGGAAAGATGGTGGTTTCACTATGTGCATAATTCATATTTTAATGCTTTGTTTATGCATAAGATTAACTTATGGATTTTATATGGTGTAGGCATATACAAACTCTGAAACATTGACCCCCTTTCTAAGAATTTGCATGCTTGAAATCCTACAGGGAACCCGTATCGTCACCATTGATCCCTATTTCATAGATTTCACTGTATGTTATTTTTATAATAAATCGTAGATAAAATCTAGACTAAACCAGGTATAAGGTTAGACAAAAATTGTATTATGAATATGTTCTTTTCTTTTCATTTGATTTCTTGTGTGGAATAAAATTGTGACTTGGGTTCTGTATAATTTACACAGGCAATATGTACCCTCTGTGGGGTTTCACGACAGTTCTCTTAATTCTTTTAAAAGTTTTAACACTATTTAATTTATTGTTTATAATTTTAAGCATCAAAGTATTACTTTTCAGTTACAATAACTAATGACGGGGACCTGTATTGTTTTTTGAGGGTACCCATCATCCATTCTTGGGTCCACTTCTCCCCTTTGGGTTGTGGATAGATCATCACTCAAGTGCCAATAGCGAACTGTTTCTATGCTGACTCAAGCTAAGTGTTATCTCATTTTGTTCATTATTTATTTTCACTAGATTTCTTAGCATAGTTTACTGAATCTATCATTTTTCCCTTGCAGGTTCGTACAAAATCGATGGGAGCGAATCAAGGAAATCCCTCTCACTCATAAAGGTATTCGAGTTCTGGTCTTGGCACTTAGACACAACTTCTTAGATTATATCTACCAGTGGTACAAGAATCCTTACCTAGGGTACTCCACTGTAATAAATTTTGAACCAGCGTTTCCTGGCTATACAGATTATTTGTGATTTACTCTCAATTGAATATACAGGTTACTGAAACCATTTGAACAAGTTTCAATTATTGTAACAACTACTTTAGCATGTATTTGTAGACTATTTAAAATCATTGTTTATAGACATGAAGAGTTATGTAATATAAATATGGACTGTTAAACCTTCTTTCTGTTCTTTTATGGCACTTGTATAGTTTGAAATTGTAATTCCTTATACATTCATGCAAATAAAGGGTCAATCAAAATTTTCTTTATATAAAAACAATATATGTCTATACAGCCTATTGAGCTCCATTTTTGTCATACTTTCTGCCATACAAATAAACTCATAATTACACCTTCTCCCTACATTTCGTCAATAATATATCGCTAATTACACCATAAACCTCCATTATCTCTTGTTATTCATCCTATGTGTTTAATACATAATTTTCCATATTTTTAGTGATTAAAAGGATGATTATAGAATAAGTTTTGTTGATGATGGTTTAATCCTATGTTTTTATGTCCAAGCAACATGTTATGTATTTTTCAAGTTCTGGTATATGCACTGTCCATGTTTCGGTACCTGTATTATTCATGTTTTGGTACCCACACTCCATGCCATCCAGTACCAATTCGTTTGATAACAATACTACGCTCATCTGGTACTCCATGTCATCTAGTACCAGCTTGTTCGATACCAATATTGCTCTCATTTGGTACTCCAATTCATCTAGTACCATAAGTTTCTACAGTCAATCGGTACATGCACAATCTTATAGTACTCATACTCCATGTCATATGGTACCCACACTCCATGTCATCAAGTACTCAGCTCGTTTGATACCAATACTATGCTCATCCAATACTCCAAGTCATCTAGCACCAAAATGTTCTACAGTCAAACGATACCTGCAAAGTAATATAGTACCCACACTCCATGGCATTCGATACCCATACTCAATGACATATAGTACTCAGTTCATCCGATACCAATACTACGCCCATCCGGTACTCGAAGTCATCTGGTACCAGAAGGTTCTACAAGTCATCCGGTACTCACACTCCATGTCATCCGGTACCCACACTCAATGTCATCCGATAATCACACTCCATATTATCTAGTACTCGTAATTCAACACATCCAGTACTAGAATGTTCCATAAACCATCCGGTACCAAAATGCTCCAGGTCATCCAATACCAAGATCATGAACAATCTAGTACTAGAAATAATTCAAAATTTTGGAAAGAATCTAGTGGCAAATCGGGGACATAGGTTTCGTCTAGAGGGATGTTTTCATGTGGACACATGTGGTAGAATTCAACCATATCACACTTGTGGACCTCCAGCTCAGGGGGAATGATTCTATCAAAATTCATGAAAATATCAAACTGCCAACTTGCACCTCGATTTCGATGCCAATGGAATCAAATCGAGAAATTCTAGGATATGGTTTTTGTCTAAAATATGAAAAATTAAGTAATATGCTAGCATTTTTTCAAAATTCAAATTAGGTTGGTTTTGGCCCTTGGTTATCGAAGTAAGTTAAGAAAAAGGAAGAAAAGGTAAAAACTGAATTGTGTGGAAGACACAGTGACTGTTACTGGGTCGAAGTGAGCAAAAGAGCATAAAAGACGGAGCAAAGTAAAATGAAGCAAGATGTTGGATGAGGAGATCGAGGATGACAGATCAGTATGGAAGAAGGATCGTGGACAACTCGACAAGAGGAGAAATCCACCATTGGATGCTTTGGAGCACCGCTCGAGAAGGAAGGAAAGACAGGTTGGCAAAGCCCTGAAAACACAGGTCAAGTTGACCTAGGGTTTTAAACACCTAAGGTTTTGGTATATAGGGTTTTGACATCTATATTTTGGCCTAAGGATGTCGGTGAGTGATTGTAATGTATAAATAGAGGAATAAAGGGCCTGGTATGGGTTGGTGCCAAGTTGATTGAGAGTTTATTGTTGTTATGTGATTGAGTGAGTAATATTGTGTGAGAGAGAAGTGTTGAGTATGAGAGTCTTCTGTATTATAATATCTTCAGCTAGGTGCGAAGATCAACCCTGCAGCTGGGTGCGTAGGAAGGGGAGAGATAGAGAGGAGAAGAAAGGAGACCTCCTAGATGAGAGTGCATACAAGAACTATATGCTTCATCTTAATATATTATAAAGCATAGTTATGTGGACATAGCCCTAGAGAGAGGGTGAACCACGTCTATTTTTTGTTGTGTGTGATTGATGATCTTCTCTTTGTCATTTGGTATACTATTATTACATTACTATGTTAGATTTGATATATGTGTGTAATAGATCTAAGATGATAATTGATATATGGATATTGTATTGTTCTAGTGTTGGATCCACTTGATATTTCCCTTGGTTGTAGACATCTCTTTCCTACAACCCCCCATAGCTTCTTTGAGTGAGACTGCATCTTCTTCACAGGTGTTGCTGAAAGGGCCAGTAATTAGGGCTTGTTGGTGCGCTCTCGGAGCTAAAACCTAGGTCTTCCCCTGTGCCAACAAATGGTTCTGTTGCCTGGACAAGAATCTTCTTGACGGAATGTCAAGGTGGTTCCCATCAAAGACAAAGATTTAGAAGTGGATAGAGGATCAAGAAAAGGACTTCACTGAAGTGCAGAACAAGAACCCTAATATTATTATAGAGGATTGGTTAGTAAGATATATCTTTACTGATATACACGATATTTTCTTTGGAGGAATCCATCAGGAGATATACGAGTGGTTAGCTAGGTTAGCAGATACCCAGTTTGAGATCAGATCTAGACCTCCTATGGTTTGGACGTCAGCATTGATCAAGAAGGTCAAGAGAGTTGATAATGCCATATCAAGAGAATTAGATCACTGGTTTGATAGAACCATTGGAGGGTACATCACCGAGTTTGTTATTGATAGAGTAGAGTCATATAGCCAAGCTGAGAGATATTTCTTCAAGGAACCTAGAGGAAAATTTTTACATTTTCTGAAGTTGAGGATCAAGATGCTATTGCATGAGAAAAACATCTTGAATATATAGTATATTGGTCGGATTTGAAAAAGATAATGTTCAATAATTTAGACAATGACAACGACACAAAGGCTAGACATACGCGCAATGGGAGAGCGTTCAAAGAAGTTCATCTTGCGAACCTTTTTAAGAAGAACTACGGGGATGAGGGTTTATACAGTGGAGAAGAGGAAGACCTGATGGATGAAGAGTATTCAAAACCCGTTAGGGCGGAGGAAGGGAAAGCTGAAGACCTTTCTTGGAAGATCCAAAAACTTCAAGAGCTGTACAGACTATTGAAGTAAGTACTATTATCCCTCCTGTTGATTCAACAACATTAAGCAATCAGAGTAATCCAAGTCACCAGAGAGTTCATATCACTATCACTACTAGTCCACCATATACTCATCTAGGAACCTTAGGAAGATCTATGGAAGATGAGATGAGGCTCCCTAATTTTAGGGGAGATGGGTCTGAAGACCCTGATCAACACTAGCTCCTATGTGAAGCTATATGGAATATTAAAAATGTCACCGATGAAGCCGTTAAAATAACTCAGTTCAACACTACTCTAAGGGATCACGCGCTAAGGTGGTACATGAAACTTGTCCAAGGACTTGTACAACCTAAGCCATTGAATGAGATCAAGTATGAGTTGTTTGTAGAATTCAAGAAACCCAATTCGGAGTCACAATGTATTACAGAGCTAAAAGAGATCAAGTAGAAGATAACCGAACCAGTATGGGAATTCGATTAGAGATTCAAGACCCTAATAGGCCGATTGACTTTTTCAGATCCTAGATGAGCATAATAAAGAATGGTTCATTGTTTCCCTCTTACCACACATAGGAGTTCCTCTAATGAAACAAAAGATTTCTTGGCAGGCTAAGGTGCTGTAGATCGCCATGAAGTTATATTCAGCCCCGATTGGAGAATCCATCTTAGTTATGAGTCAAATATTGAGTCAACTAACTAGTTTGTCTCTACAGGTCGAAGATATGAAGAAAGAGAAGGGAAAAGATAAAAGAGAAGACATATGGTGTGTCAGATGCAAATCAGAAGGCCATGACAAGGAAAACTTTCCCCTATTCCATGAATACTTTGCCTATGGAGCTCCGAGACCTTTAAAGCAAGTCACCCTACCCTGGTGCGAAGTATGCAGAAATAGACATCACCCTGGTGAGTGCTATTACATGCAAAAATATGTCCATACACCCACAAATTTGTATTGCACGTTATGTAAGTATGTAGGGAACGATTATAGGGATTGTAGGGCTTATGACCTCATGCACGAAAGGTCAAGAGACATATACAAAATTTAAGGCAAACTACAACAAGAAGGAAACACTACACAATATAACTCCCCTGGGAGAGGAAACTTCAATCCTCACGGTGGATTCAGAGGACGAGGAAGAGAAGGAGGTATGGGTCAAGGCCGAGCATAGATCATTTTTTATAACTACACATAACCAAGACACTTAGAAATGGACTGTCAGAACCCTTGCACTACTTGTAGCTACTACAGTTCCTTCAAACACGTTATAGAGGATTGTCCTGTGCTACTAGCTAAGATTTACGAAAGATGAGGACCTCAGCAAAACCTGTAAGTGAAACTGATATCTATTGAACCTCATGGAGAAGACCCTAGAGTCGTTGTTATCACTAGAGGAGGCACTATTACAAGAGAAGATAGACTGACCCAAGGAAAGGCCACATAAGAATCAGGAATCAAGAAAAATATAGAGAAGACCCAAACTTTTGATGCAAAGAGAGAAAGAAAAATATTTGATGAGGCAAGAAAAGAGTTCAAATCAGACTAAATTTCTTCATCAAAGGCATGGCCAGAAGTGAGAGAATATGGAATGCCTCTGGCATTCGATCAATCTTCTTGGCCAAAAGAAGGAAAAGAGGTAAGCAAGCTCATGGAATTTTTATATACTTGTATTAAGTTGATTTAGGATGAGAGCGTTGTACAAGAGCTACAAAATTTAATCAGACAGTATGAGCTCGGAAATATAGACCCCTTACTGAATAGGGAAGTACACCAAATCTCTAAAAAGAGAAAGAAAAATAAGGAATTACACTTGAATGCTCAAATAGGAGAATATGATATAGACTATGTGGTCCTCAACTTAGGGTCGGAGGTCAATGTCATGATGAAGAAAACCTGGGCACTGATGGGAAAATCAAAGTTGATCTACTCCCTTATCATGCTTAGGATGGATAATTATCAGGAAGTAATCCCCTTTGGCAGATTGGAACAGGTCCTTGTGGACATCAACGGAGTAAGAATGTTTGCAAATTTTGAGGTAATTGAGATAGTTGATGTCAATTTCCTTTACCTTGCACTGTTATGAATCGATTGGGATTTCCATAATTCCACTATGGTTGATTTAAATAAAATATGAATGATGTTTGAAAGAGATGGCCTTAGGGTCATTACACCTTTGTATCGTGATGAAGGTCAGTGACACATAGAACCTATCAGAGAAGAAGACCGTGCATATGAACTGGAAAACATATACAAATTAACAATCAGACAACAGGATTACATTAATCCTAAGACCAATGGAAACCTAATATGGTGAAGTGACAACGTTTATTCATCAGATTCAGAAGACACACTAGAGAAATGGCAAAACAAGATGTATGAAGTATATACAAGGATATGTGCTAGATTAACCAGAGAAGTTCATTGGATCGACACAACAGTAAGTAACTTACCCACTTTTGATGGTTTCAATCCTTTAGACACCTTCTTGTTGAAATTTGAAGCAAGTGTACCAACACAACATAGATTGTTGGAAATGGATGAGGCCTTGAAAGAAACACCAGCAAGATGGTGGGGGACACACAAAAACAACATTACAAAATGGGTACAATGTGATACCCTGATGACCGCGTGGTTCTCAGCACAAGTACAAGGCTATGAAGTTCACTACACAGGTCAAAGATACCCAAAGGACCATGTGTGAAGTTGCGAGGAATCCTGGAGAACCATTCCTCAAGAGAAATGGGTGCACAAATTCATTAACACGCTGGAGAGAACCCCTATCAAATGGTACCTTCAAGTGGATCTACACCTCATCACTGCAGATTGGGAAGGTGTGACTCAGAATTTTGTAACCACCTTCTTATTTGAAAGTCAATATCCTTCAGTATATCAAGTGTTACATATTTTAAGACATAAATTATTTGAGGAGGCCTCTAGCCTCCCTTTAGAACAATAAGAGGATGAATGGACTACGCCTCTCCAAAAACTACAAGGTTGTTACAACATCAGCATTGATGAAGATGATGATCCTAGGAAGGTGAAGATCATTGAAACAAAAGTCCAAAGAGATGTGGAAGGACCAGGAGTTGAGATACCATCCATTGGACATACGATCAAGATTAATAAGATCAACATTGGAACAGAGAAAACATCGAAGCTTGCAAACAAAGACCCTATAGATTGAACCCTAAGTATAAGGAAAAAGTGAATATTGAGCTCAATAGAATGTTTGAAGCACGAATTATAGAACCTGTTGAAGAGTCAGAGTGGATTAGCCCTATGGTGGTGCAAGATAAGAAGAAAAGAGAGATCAGGATCTGTATAGATCTTAGGAAGTTGAACGATGCATTTTTGCATGACCCCTTCCCTACGCCATTCACTGACGAAGTGTTAGATAATGTGGGAGGCCAGGAGGTATATTCTTTTACAGATGGATTTTCAGGATACCATCAAATCCGGATTGCCAAGGAAGATCGCCATAAGACCACATTTTCAACAAAATGGGGATCCTACAAATATACAGTGATGTCGTTTGTATTGAAGAATGCCACAACCATATTTTTGAGGGTGGTGGTCCAAGCATTCAAAGAGTTCCTACATAAATGTTTAGAAGCATATTTTGATGATTGGACTGTTTTTAGTTTATTGAAAAATCATATTGAATGTCTAAGGATAATGTTGGACAAATGCAGACAGTGTCAAATTGCCTTGAATTTGAATAAATTCATCTTCTTCTCACCATTTGGAGTGTTGTTAGGTCATATTGTATGCAAGCAGGGATTGTTGGTAGATCCATCTAAAATTGCTATTATAGTTGATCTACCCCCTCCTACTTCAGTCAATTAGTTGCGCACTACGTTGGGACATACTGGATATTAGAGGAAGTTCATTAAAGGATATGCCCAGGTTACAATACCTATGGAGAATCTTTTGAAGAAAGACTATTAGTTTAGTTGGACAGAAGAATGCGAGTAGAGCTTCGATACACTGAAATAAAAAATGGTTACTGCGCTTATTCTGGTTTTTCCAGAGGAGCAAGAAGTTTCATGTGCATGTCGATGCATATTCCATTGCATTGGGAGAAGTGTTAGCACAAATTGGGGAAGGAAATATTGACCATCCGTTAGATTTTGCTAGCAGAAAGCTATCAACAACAGAGATTAATTACACCACCACTGAGAGAGAAGGATTAGCCATGGTGTATGCGCTGCAGAAATTTCTCCACTACTTGTTGGGAGGACACTTTAAAATGTTTACTGATCACTTTGCGCTGAAATACCTAGTCAACAAGCTAGTGTTGGTGAGGATAATATGAATATGGCTTCTGCTATTTCAGGAATATGAATTTGAGATCGTAGTTAACCCAAGAAGAATGAACAAAGGTCCTGACCACTTGTCGAGGTTGGAACATGGAGAAGAGCCAACCAGTTTGGAGGATGCACTACCAGATGCAAAGTTACTATCCATTAGAAATATTGATGACCACTTCAAAGAGATAGTTCAGTTCCTTTCAACAGGAATGGCACCTATTGAAGATACAACTCCCTAGAAGAAACAACTAGTAGTGCATGTTGTAGACTTTTCACTTATAACTGGACAACTATACAAGATGGGACCTAATGAGATATTCAGAAGGTGTGTTATGGAGGCAGACCAACCATTGATCCTCGCAGAAGCCCATGAAGGCATCACAAGAGGACATTACGTAGGGAAAGCAATTGCGCAGAAGGTTCTTAGAGCTGGCCTTTGGTGACCTACCTTACACAGAGATGATAAAGACTATTACAGAGCCTGCGATGCATGCCAAAGAGTTGGGAAACCATCCAGAAGATATGAAATGCCATTAGCACCAAAAATGACCCTACAAGCATTTGAGAAATGGGCCATTGACTTTGTGGTACCTATAAACCCACCAAGCAAGTGCACAGGAGCCAGGTACATAATTACTGTGATAGAGTACTTGACTAGATGGGCCGAAGCAAGAGCAGTTAAGGACTGTAGTGCAACTACAACTGGGCACTTCATATTTGATGACATCATAACCAGGTTTGGATGCCCAAAGATCCTTATGAGTGATCAAGGCATGCATTTCATAAATAAAACAGTGGAAGCCCTGACTACAGAATTTGTAGTCCACCATCAAAAGAGAACGCCTTACCATCCACAAGAAAATGTAATAGTGGAAGCATTCAACAAGATCGAGACAATGCTGAAAAATATTTACAGTTTGAACATGGATGACTGGGATTTAAGAGTACCATCAATACTATGGGCCTATAGGACCACTTGCAAGAAGCTAACATGCAGACCCCTTTTAAGTTGGTGTATGGTCTCGAAGTCGTTGTCCCAATGGAATATTTGGTACCAAGCCTAAGAATTGCTAACTTTACAGATATGGATGACTCTGGCGTTGTTTGAGAGAGGATTTCACAATTGGTCGAACTAGATGAAGATAGATTTATTGCAGGATTCCATCAGCAGGTACATAAGGAAAGAGAGAAGGCATATCATGACAGGCACATCAAGAAGAAATCATTTAAGCAAGCTGATCTAGTACTGGTATATGACAGTAAGTTCATCAAACATCCTGAGAAGTTCAGAATGTATTGGCTTGGGCCATATGCGGTAGCCTATGTTACAGAAGGAGGAGCTGTGAAATTAAGGACTTTGAATGGAGAATGGAAGGAAGGATTAGTGAATGGGAGCTGGTTGCAATTGTATTGTGACAACCAGTTACCTCCCAAACCTAAGTAAAAGCATAAGGAAAAGGTTCTAGGAACCAAGTGCAGTTGAAACTGGGTACCAGACATAGAAAATACAGTCTTCACAGGGAAGGAGAGAAGGCATAGGGAAGAAACCAGAGGTTGTACTGCGCAGTTTGAAGTCAAAGTAAAATAGAAGGATCGGATATGAAGTGCCTCGGGACGAGTCACGGGTGAGTGTTTGGAGCCTATTGGCCCTTGGTTATCGAAGTAAGCGAAGAACAAGGAAGAAAAGAAAAAATGTGAACTACGCAAAAGACACAGTGACTGTTACTGGGTCAAAGTGAGAAAAAGATCAAAAAAGACAGAGTGAAGTAAAAGGAAGCAAGTCATTGGATGAGGAGATCAAGTATGACAGATCAATAAGGAAGAAGGATCGTGGAAAACTCAACAAGAGAAAAAATCCACCGTTGGATGCTTTGGAGCACTGCACGAGAACGAAGGAAAGAAAGGTTCGCGAAGCCCTAAAAATGTGAGTCAAGTTGACCTAGGGTTTTAGACACCTAGGGTTTTGGTATCTAGGGTTTTCACACCTAGGTTCTAGCCTAAGGATGTCGATGAGTGATTGTAATGTATAAATAGAGGACTAGAGGGCTTGGGATGGGTTGGTGCCAAGTTGATTGAGAGTTTATTGTTGTTATGTGATCGAGAGAGTAATATTGTGTGAGAGAGAAGTGTTGATTACGAGAGCCTTCTGTATTGTAAGATCTTCAGCTAGGTGCGAAGATCAACCCTGAAGCTGGGTGCATAGGGAGGGGAGAGATAGAGAGGAGAAAAAATAAGACCTGCTAGATGAGAGTGCAGACAAGAACTGTATGCTTCATCTTAATATATTAAAAAGAACAGTTCTGTGGATGTATCCCTAGAGAGAGGGTGAACCATGTATATTTTGTGTTGTGTGTGATTGATGATCTATTCTTTATCATTTGGTATATTGTTATTGCATTACTGTGTTAGATCTGATAGATGTCTGTAATAGATCTAAGTTGATAAGTGATATATGCTTGTTGTATTTTTCTAGTGTTGGATCCACTTGAGATTTCACTTGGTTGTAGACATCTCTATCATGTAACCCCCCCATAGTTGCTTCGGGTGACACTGCATCTTCTTCACAGGTTTTGCCAAAAGGGCCAGTAATTAGGGCTTGTTGGTGCTCTCTTGGAGCTGAACCCTGGGTATGCCCCTATGCCAACAATTGGAATATATGGGTGGATCCCTAACTCAAATCTGTCCAAATTGTAGTAAAACCCTGATTTTTGAAGATTTGTCCTAAAAATGTAAAATATGATTTCTGATTTTAGGGATTCAGTTTCATCCATTCCTCCAAGGATTTCATGTATAAATAAGCCTCATAGGTCTGTGAGAAGGAATATTTTTTTTGTCATCGTGATCTTCATTTTTATTGTATATGAGGTTTGATATTATATGAGAAAGTGTGGAGCTATTCCTTTGTAATCAAGGAGATGATATTTTTATAAAATGAAAATTATTGGTTGTTGAAGAAATTTTGCATCCTTGAAATCTGAACTAGTCTTTCAGAAGCATGGCTAGGTTGGGTAGGGCCCCTCAGTCCAGGTATGTCTGTATTGTTATTTATTCTATTAATTAGTTTATGAATTTGATTGATTTAATTTCCATACACTGTGTGCTTCTATTATGAAATCTAGTTTTATTTTGCAATTGGTTTTCATCAGACAACTTGAATTAATACTCTCCCACTCAAGGCATCATTATACTACATTCAATTTAGATTGCATTCCTTTTTACATGCTTTCAATCCACATGTTTTCTGTAATGCTCTCTCTCTGTATTTAATGCTCATTTGATGAGTGAAATTTTTCCCCACGACTTGCTTTAATTTCAACCCTCTTATCCACTATCACACCTATTTCAATCACCCATTCATTTCCATTAATCACTCTCTCACTTCCCTCACTTCACTTATCAAAGTGTCTCTTTCAAACATCGTTCCAAAACCTTCATTGCATTTTTTAACTGTGTCAAAACTTGTTCAACATTGCATTATCATTCAATTGAGTATTCAAGTTAATTCTTTAAAAGAAAAGCACACAAAAACACAAAATTAATTCTACATGTATTATTTACAAGGAAAGAAAAAGACAGTGTTCACATTCTTCCTTCATTTTCTGCACTCATAATTGATACATTGTCACATAACATTTCATTGTATATAGGACTCATCCATTTCCTTTCACTACTCCTTCACTCCTCGTGTGGTGGAATAAGCCTAAGTCTTACAATCCAAACGACTATCAACACAAGGTTCCATTTCACTTTCTTTATTTACATTCAATCACTCATGCTCTATGCATACATCATTCCTTTTAAACATTCTTTGTTAAGTTTTATATTGAATATTTGACTTCCAAAGAATGTTCATTTTTAAACTGTTTTACATCCAATCCTCTTTAATACATAATTGACAATTGCATTTCATTGCATAAGAATTTCATTTTTTTTTTTATATTTCTACATTTTAGCTCATTCTTCGCCAAACTTCTTCATTATGTTTGATGTACTTAGTTGACGAGAGATATCAAGTTTAGGATGTGTCATTTTACATTAGCTTGATATTTCTAAAGTTCAGGTTTGGATTGCTTATAGATTTATTTTCGTTCTTAATCAATTTTGTTTTTGGACTGTTATGTACTAATGTACACTTATTTCTGCACCAATTTCCTCTCTTGATTTTGTTATTGATGAATACTTTTGTTATCATTTTATAGGATAGAATTTAATCTTTTCATTTTAGGATAGATTTTTTCAATAAATTATTGATCACATAGTTTTTTTTTAGTATTTCAGTTTGTTTGGCTTCTTATTGCAAACTTGTAATTTCAATCACCAACGGACAGATTAGAGGTCTAACTTGTGAGATATGGCCTTCCCGTCTTGGAATTATTCCTAAGGTGTTAGTTTGTATCGTGAATTTCATTTTTTTTTTGCTTTTTTCTTTTATTGCATTTAAGTGTGGATCCGATATTGTAAATGATCATTGAAGGAAAGAAAACTTAAGTAAGCTACTCATGATTAATCACACAAAGATCACCCTGAGTGCATGAAAGAGTGTGATCTAAGATTTTATAGAACTAAGTTATTCGTACGTCCCAGTGATGAATCCTTAGTGTTAATTTCCTACAGTGTGGGTTTGAAGATTGTTTTTTCAACTTTAGATTAGGTTAGACTAGGCTCTAATCCTACGTTTCATGTGCCTACACCTCGAATCTTACAAGTCTCGGTTGATAATTAATGTGAGAATTAATAGTGCATATATTTAGCCCACCATTTTGGCGTCATTGCCAGGGAGGTGCTAAATGGATTAGAGCACACGTAGGTTGCTTTTATTTCTCCAAAGCCTTGAATGTTCCTTTCATGCAAGTGTGTTTCTTTTCATGCAAGAGTGTTTATTTTCATGCAAGTTTGGTGTGATTTGAAGGATGACCTAAGGGTAGAGAGAAGATAGTAAGACGTGAGGGAAGATCCCATGCATCCACTTTAGCGGGGTTGCTCCAAAGTTAGGTTTTCCTATTCATTTTAGTAGTTAGAATTTGTGTTTTATTAGTATTAGCCATTTTTTATATATATGAGAAGAGAATATAACTTGTGTGAACATATAACTTGGTGACAACAAGGTCCTAGTAGCATGGTGGTGCTTCGAGTATATAATTGGTTTGTTTAAATTTTCTTTTAGTTTTCTTCTTTTTATTTCTTTAGGGTTTAAAAAAAAAATTGGGCACTGTAAGAACCCCTCTCTACACTAATCCATGTGTGAGATATGACCCATCAAACAACAACAAGAATTCAAATATGATCAAGAGTTTAATAGAACTCTCTCAAATCCTAACAATAGCTGGTATCTCAATCTCAGTCTCTCAGGAAGAACAAATCTTGACATCCGTCAAGAACTTAAATGCCGCTCCACATCCACAAGAAGATATAGAAGTCTCCTTTGATTCTCTCTTAAAATCTATCAAGGAGACCAAAAAATAATGCACTGCATTTGATGGAGAACAACCACTAGATTTGAGATCGATGAATTCTTGATATGCCTTTCTGAAGATCCCCCATGCACTGACTGGTGGATTACTGAGAGGGGGGGTGAATCAGTAATAGCGTAATTATAATCCTTTTTCTTCAAAAGTTATATTAATGTAGAATTATTATCCAATAAGGAGCAGTAAGAAATAAACAATCACACACATACACAGTACACAAGTGTTTTACGCGGAAACCCAAATCTGGAGAAAACCAAAGAATTCTTTTTCTTATAAGTCTTGAAGAAGACAACCAACCTTAATCAACAATATCCCCCTTTGGAATTGATGGAAACACTCTGATGCAATACTGAAATCATATCACTCATGCTCCCCATGGAACCATGCCTTTGTCCTCTGCATCTGATAAATCTCTCCCCCTTTGTCATCAATGGCAAAGGTATATTTCCATCCGCAGTTTCTCCCCCTGACAGATGGTCCTCTTATGGTGCTTCCTCATGTACATCTAAGACATATAAGATAATCATTCAAAAAGAATTCAAAAAGCATTCATTTTTGGAGTATAAATAACTCCAAGTCTTTAGCGAAGATATTCAAAGGCTTCCCATGGAAGTGGTTTTGTAAAGATGTCTTCCACTTGTTCTTTTGTGCCGACATACTCAACTCTGATGTTCTTTTCTACAACCTGTTCTGGTAGAAAGTGATACTTGATTGGAATGTGCTTCATCTTGGAGTGCATCACTGGGTTTTTTAAGATATTGATGGCACTTGTATTATCACAATATATTGGAATGGGCTCATCATACTCAACCTGTATATCTGTCAAAGTTTGTTTCATCCAAAGAACCTATGTACAACATGTTGTTGCTCCAATATACTCTGCCTCGGCTGTAGATAGAGATCTCGATGCTTGTTTCTTGATTAGCCATGATACCAAACACTCACCTAAGTAGAACGATGCTCCACTGGTGCTTCGTCAGTCATCAATACAACCTGCTCAATCTTCATCTGTGTAGGCAATAAGTGATAGATATTTTTCCTTTTAGATACCATAATCCAAACTCTTATGTTCCTTTGAGATATCTGAAGATCCTCTTTACTACTAATACATGTGATTCCTTTGGTGCTTCTTGAAATCGTGCCACCTGTCCAGCTACCTGCATTACATTTGGTCTGGATGTTGTCACATATAGTAGTTTGCCAATCATTGACCTATATTGCCTCTAATCTATAGACTTT
The DNA here is from genome assembly GCA_009831015.1 of Picea engelmannii. Lineage (NCBI taxonomy): Eukaryota > Viridiplantae > Streptophyta > Pinopsida > Pinales > Pinaceae > Picea > Picea engelmannii. The sequence continues at coordinate 559,409 of ML787074.1, forward strand.
GAATCATCATCTTTTCTCAACTTACAACTGGTTTGCATGGGAGTGATAACTGGTTTTCTATCTTCCATTCCGAACCTCTTTATCATTTCTCTAATACACTTGGTTTGAGAAATACAAATTCCTTGGTTGCTTTGACGTATCTGTAGTCCCAGAAAGAAGGATAGTTCTCCAAGTAACAACATTTCAAATTCATTTTGCATGTCTTTTGCAAATTTCTAGCTTAACCTATCATCATCACTACCAAAAATAATATTATCAACATAAACTTCAATTAATAAAATATTACCTTGACTTACCTTGATGTAGAGGTTGTTGTCTACACTTCCTTTTCTGAACCCTGCCTACCGCAGATACTTATCCAGTCTAGAGTACCATGCTCTAGGAGCCTGTTTTAGACCATACAAGGCCTTCTTTAATTTACACACATAGTTTGTGTTCTATGACAACTGAAATCCTTTCGGTTGTTCAATGTAGACTTCTTCTTCAATTTCCCCATTTAGAAAAGTTTATTTTACATCCATTTGATATACTTTAACATTTTTGGAGCATGCATAATCTAAAAGAAAACAGATTGCTTCCATTCTGGCAACTGGGGAAAATGTCTCTTCAAAGTCGATTCCTTCAATCTGTGCATATCCTTTACATACCAATATAGCTTTGTTCCTTGTAACCTATCCATCTTCATTCAATTTATTCCTAAAAACCCATTTTGTGCCGATCAAATTCTTATTCTTTGTTCTTGGAACCAATTCCCAAGTGTCATTTTTTCTCTATTCGATCCAATTCGTCATCCATGGCCTTATTCCAAAATTCATCCTTTCTAGCTTCTTCAAAATAGTTTGGTTCAATTGTAGATAAGAGTGTTAGGTGTGTTTGTTCTGGTGAACAGACTTTTCTTCTAGTCTCAACTCCTGCATCTTTGTTTCCAATAATATGATTTGAAGGATGATTCTTTTGTACTCGTTTTCTAGGAGTCTTTGGAGATACTTGTTGAACTTTCTCTTCTACTTCTATCAGATTCTCTTCATCTTCATCTTCCTCTTCTTCTTCTTTTTCATCTTCTTCTTCAAAAAGTTTTTCCATTGATTTATTTTCTTCTTTCTTTGATTTTGGTCTGCCTGTTTCATCAATTGTTACGTTGATGCTTTCCACAACTTTGTTTAATCTTAGATTGTAACACTTGTATTCTTTCATTGTACTTGAGTAACCGACAAGTATTTCTTTTTCCACACGAGAGTCAAAATTTCCCATTCTGCCATCTTCTCTTTTGATGTAGCATTTTTTTCCAAAAACTCGGAGTGCTTCACATTTGCTGGTCTTCCTTTCCATAGCTCGTAGGGATTTTTATCAGTGTTGTTTCTGAGAATTACTCTGTTTTGAATGTGAACTATTGTATGCACTACCTGTGCCCAAAAAATATCTGTCAACTTTGAATCCATTATCATTGTTCGAGCCATTTCTTGTACTGTCTTGTTCTTTCTTTCAACAACTCCATTCTGTTGAGGTGTCCTAGCAATGGAGAATTGACTTTTTATTCCATGATTGCTGCAATAGTCCATAAATTCCTTTGAGGTGAATTCTTCTCCATTATCCAATCTTAAGCATTTGATTCTTGAATCCATCTCATTTTCAGTCATTTCCTTGTAGATCTTGAAATTTTCAAAAGCTTATGATTTGTTCTTGAGAAAGCAAACTGTAGTAATTCTTGTATAATCATCAACTAATAACATAAATTATCCCTCACCTTTTAATCCTTTTGTTGTAGTTGGTCCAACTAGATCAGTATGCACAATTTCCAGTGGTTTTGTTGTTGAATACTCCTTTGATTTGAACCTAGTCTTTTTTTGTTTTCCTTGTTGGCAATGCTTGCACAAAGTGTCGGTTGGTTTCGTGATCTAGGGCATTTCTATGAATGCTTCTCTTTTTCTGACTTTGACAAGGTTATCAGATGCATGTGACCCATTCTTCTGTGCCATAGCCAACTTTCATCTTCCTTTCCTAGACAACACTTTTCATTTCCAATTTCTCTTAACACATATATGTTGCTTGAAGTTATTGCAACTGTAGCAACCAATTTCCATGAACCTTATTTTCTTATTTCGCACTTTTGTGAATCGAAAGTAACTTTATGACCTTGGTCACACATTTGACTCACACTTAAAAGATTATGTTTCATATCTTCTACTAGTAGAACATTTTCTGCCTTTTCATTCTTGTTCCCAATTCAGACTGTGCCTTTTCCAAT
>ML787074.1:562903-646483 GCA_009831015.1 Picea engelmannii
TTTGAGTAACCTTCATCATTTCTCTTTTTCTTATGAGGACATTTGTTAGCAAAATGACCAATACCATCACAATTAAAACAAATTAAAGGAAGCTTACCTCTGTACTTACCGTTGGTTCCCTTGTTTAGTCTTTTGATGAAGTTTGCCACTTCTTCATCATCTTCCAAGACATCCTTGCTGCTACTATATTCTTCTTGTTCCTTTTTGTTTTTCTTTGATCTTTTGGATGCTTTGAAGGCTGCTTCTTTTACATCTGGATTTTCCTGTTCAATTATCATCTCATATGCTGTGAATATTCCATGTAGTTCATCCATGCTTATTGAGTTTAGATCCAATCTTTCTTCTAGTGCTGATATCTTAGGGTTGAATCTCATAGGAAGAGATCTTAGTACCTTTTCAACAATTACAGATTCTTCGATTTCTTCTCCCAATCCTATGATTGCATTCACTATTTCATCGAATCATAAGACTTAGGTTGTGATATCTTCATCTTCCTTCATTTTTAGTTGTTCGAACTGACCTCTGTAAGTTTGAAGCTTTACTACTTTGACTTTTGAATCTCCTTCATAAATATTTCGAAGCTTGTCCCAAATCTCTTTAGCATATTTACAATGTGCAACTTTGGTGAATACCGTATCACTGAGACCATTCAAAAGTGCATTTATGGCTTTGGAATTATTCTCACCGAGTTTCATTTCTTTGTCATTTGTTGGTGGAATTGTTGGTGTTGTGTATCCATCGACAATTGATTGCCAAACTCGAAATCCATGTGCCTGTATATATGTCTTCATCCTTATGCTCCAAAAAGAATACTTTTGTCCATCAAACTGTGGTATTCCATTTTTATATGAGTTGGTACTCTCCATGATCTACCTCTCAGTGGTTAAACTAATTTATGAAGGAACCTACTCTCATACCAATTGTTGGATTACTGAGAAGGGGGGGGTGAGTCAGTAATAGCGTAATTATAATCCTTTTTCTTCAAATGTTATATCAATGTAGAATTATTATCCAATAATGAGCAGTAAGAAATAAACAATCACACACATACAAAGTACACCAATGTTTTATGTGGAAACCCAAATTGGGAGAAAACCACAGAATGATTTTTCTTATGTCTTGAAGATTTACATTCATTGGAAGCACCAACTTCCTTTGTTTTCCAGCTACAACTGGAAGGAGGCTCCAACCCCCTAGTTTCTCAAGCTACAACCTGAGGGAAACTCCAACTCCCCAATTATCTGGCTACAACCAGAAGGAGGCTACAACCCCCAATGTTCTCCGGCTACAACCGGAAGGTGGATACAAACACCTGTCCTTGCCCCGTCCTACCACCCTGAAGTAGAAGTAGAATGATGGAACCACTGACACACTATCACTGTGAGATATACCATTGTAAACCTGTACCAATAAATATGAAGCATCCATCAATGATGCATCAACCTGTACCTCAACCTGTAATCAACCTGTACCATAAACAAGTGCATCAATCATGCACCAATCTGTAATCAACATGTACCATGAACAAGTGAATCCAACTATGTACCAAGTATGTACCAATCATGTGTCAACTACTCATCAACTATGACTCATCAATATGTACCAACATCATCAACTATACACCTAATGTATGTGCACCAACTCATCTACTACTTGTCTCAACCATGTACTCAAAATGTACCAAAACCAAAAGCCCTCATCAATTTCATCATCAAAATTTGATTTGTAGCTCTGTAATAGACATGGTGTATATGATCACATTCTTGCAAACCTTCGGCAAAAGTTACAATAGTTGTTCCTTTCGGAAAAAGTTACATTAGCTGTCCTTTCTAATTAGATTACAATTGTTTTTTCTTTCTGTAGATAGAGTAATTCATTATTTCCTTTCTAGTAATCATAATTCATAATTGATAGTTAATTTTGCAAGTCCTTACTTAGATTCAATTACTTCTTTCTAGTTAAGTGAATTCAATAGATTAATTAGTTCCTTTCCATTTTCCAGCATCTTAGTAATCAGATTTGAATTCCATTTAGTTCTTAGAACCTTTGGTGAATGGTTGAGGAACTTTATTGTTGATGAACTCAGATTTGGTTTAGCTACACGATTTTAGGCTACCTACATAGACTTTGATGATATTCTTGAGATAAAAGACGAATCTCCGGGTTGATAAATTAATGTTAAGCTAAGGTTGTTTTTAGAACATCTTTAGACACCAACATTTTGGCACTGTTACCAGGGAGAATGTCAAAGGTAGCATAGGTTGTGTCTCTAGAGGACTAGGTATTGAAGACAAAAGGTAAGAACCTATGCAGGTAATAGGTAAAATGCTTATGCCAACACTTAGCTCCCTTTGACACTTAAGAGGCTTCGTAGGTGCTTTCTTTTGTTGTTGTGTGAAGTGTGTATGACTAGAAAAAAGGATCTTGAAAAAAGGATCTTGAAAAACCAAAACCCCCACCAAAAATTACCAAAACCCATGGTTTGGTGATCCCTGGAAGAAGCACTTTCATATAAAAAATAATAAAAAAGGGTGAATCTCAAGCTTCGGTTGGACCTAGGAAAGGACCTAGTTGAATCCCTCAGGAAGTAGTTTCACCAACTACGGCCCATGCTGAGATTCATAGCAAAACTAAAGGGACCGAGCAGAGCTTTTAGAATACAGATCTCCCACCGCTCAACCCCTTAGAAGAAGGAAGCTCTAATAATCTGGAGGAGGGAATAGGAGAAACTAGAGGGGTTGCCAAGGCATACCCACCACCACCACCACCTAATCCTGAGTCTCCTGCGAGAGAGGAAGGAATATCTAAAATCCAAGATAAAGGGAGTGCAGTCAAATTCCTTGGAAGACTAAATAATCGACAATTTCAAATAGAATACCTGGATCAAGAACCTCCTAAAAAATTTTGGCACATTTTCGATCAAATGGCACAACCAAATCAACAACAACCCCAGACCTCCATGCTGGAGTATCCAATAGTTGATCCAATTGCCAATCCTCCATGAAAGAAATCCCCTTACAAAACCTGCCAACCTTCCATGGACTGATTTCATAAGACCCAGATGCATTACTATTTGAATTTGATGTCCTATGTAGAGGGTATGATTACACCTTTGAACCCCAAAAATTAAAACTATTCCCCTCTACCTTGAAGGGAGCAAACCTACGCTGGTTCATGGGATTGGGAGGTGGAACCATCAATTCATGGGACTAGATGAAACAAACCTTCTTGCTAAAATATCAGTATTATTGCAGAACCAGAGACCTAAAAGATGAAATCTTTCAAATGACTGTGAAAGAAAATGAATCATTAGAAGAATATGTCGAAATATTTCAGTATAATTTGCAAAGATCACCCTATGGTACATTACCAAGTGAAGTACTCAAAGCAACTATGATCAAAGGCATGAGAGATGAATGGGCATAAACATTGAATTTAATGGGGAAAGGTGACATTTATCAGGAAACTTATGAAGATATTTGATGCAGGAGCATCGCCAACATCAAGCGAGCCAGCGTGGAAGAAGGAGACAGTTGGACAAGCGCCAGTGCAAGTTTTGAAATTACCTTAGAATTGATGCGCAATCTTAAATGAAGTCATTAAGAAGAAGTGCAATTGTAAAATGTAACGGACCTTGAGCGATTTGCTCTCATCCTTAGTAGATAGAAGGCATTTAAAGTAGTTAATGCAAGTAGGTAGAATTGCATGTCTATATTAGATAGTTTTAGAAGGAAAGAGCGAAACAAGATATAGACACCCTCATTGTGTATTATAACATTATTGAAGCATACAGAAGTGCATAGGAGAGAAGCAGAGAGTTGTGTAAGAACACCCATGTACATATATTTGGATTAATAGAAATCTTTGATTCAAATTCTTGGTGTCGTCTTTGTTCTCTGTGTATTGATGTTGAATGATATGCTCATGAATGTTTGCTTCCTGTTATACATTTGCTTTATATGTTGTGTATATGATTTCATGGTTGAATTTGAAGTCTAAGAGTAAGGAGAATGAGTTTCAATTGTCTCTTTGTCTAAGTAAGATTCCTGCAAGGAGTGTAGTTGAATTTGTCCGCAAGGAGTCCGTTGACAAAGGTCTCAGATAGTTTAGTTTTTTTCTCATTCCCTAGGAGTGCAGTTGGGCACAGGATCCGTACAAGGAGTGCGTAGGCTGAGAGGAGAGTCTCAGAGTTTCTTATATGATTGAATCTATTGAGAGACCGTTGCTACAGAGCGTGCGTGAGGTCGAAGAGCGTTTAACACTTCAAGTGTTTGGAGGTTGCTGCAAGGAGTGCGTGCAAGGATACTCTTTCAGGCTTGAAGTTGTGAGAAGCTCAGGAGGAGTAAAGCCTTTGAAAACATTGAGGGGCATTGGAAGTTTGTAGCGCAAGCGGATATGTCCAGGGAAGAATCCTTGGTTTCCTTCGTAGAAATCATCAAAGGGAAGAGACCGATGGTTAGGAATCTGTGGGGAGGATTAGTGAAATCCCGCCAGCCGTCAGATCTTCCAGAAAAGTGAGGAGGTTACGGTAGTGTGCGAAGTTCACTCACAGGAGAATATGGGTCGTTGGATCCTCACCCCGTTATTCGTCAATCGTCCAATCAGACAGGAGCTGCACAGGGTTTAACCCTATTAAGTGATTGAAGGTCCCAAAGGGCATCGGGATATCTTAGCAGCGGAGTTCAGGATATCGAAAATCCCGCGGACAAGAGGTCGGGGAAATCCATAGTGAAACCCCAATACAATCAAACCCATCCATCTGGTGGGACAGGTGGAAAAAATCGAGAACCGTCGGCATATCGGGAGTCTCAAGATTAAGGGTCTGAGACCTGTTGAAGCCCAAAACCGCAAGAGGACCACAGTCGGGGATCTCAGGAAGGACGTGTGTCGCGATCATCCAACATCGGAGATCCAGACACCGGAGGTTGCATAGGTAAGTGTTTTTCGTTTTGAAATTGGTGAAACTCGAGGGTCAATCTGAACCGTCCATCCACTTGGGATGCATGTCAGAAATCCAAAGAAAGTTGGGGATCGGCATTTCGTGATTCCTGGAGACAAGGAGGACTTGCAATTTGGAATCGCGAAGTTCGATTTTCTGAAAAGAGGAGAACTCCGTGTGGGACCCTGCTGACATCATCTCGTCATAACGAGGAATCAAGAATTTCCACGGTGGAAACCCCGAAGCAGACGAGGACCATACATCCTTGAGGATGCGTAGCAACAATCACGATCGTCGGGAAAAGTCCCAAAAGAGAAATGATATCGGAGATCGGGAATTCGAGGAAGCAAGTGTTTGTGACATCGGGGATTGGAGAAACCCGAAACCCGATTGTGACTTTCTGTTGTGAACAAAGAAGGGATTGGGCCTAAAGGCTGTAAGGTGCTGAAAAAGACCTATGGGTCAAATTTAAATAAATATTCCAGGAGAGAATCGAAGGAGCCACTCCGGCTCGAGGGTGAACTTGGAATGATCCTTATAGACTGGAGGTCAACGCAGAGGCCTTTTGCCGAGGCAAGGGGTGAGGCTACATCAGTTTGGTATCAGAGCACAAAAAGGTTCTTTTCTTTCTGTAGCAGAGAAGTGAAGAATTCATCATGCCGCCGAGGAGAAGAGATAGACAGTCACCCGACTCAGAGGATAGGGAAATACCGAGAAGAAGAGGCAGGAAAATAACAAATCCAGCCATGGAGAGAGAGATGTGTGATCTACGAGCTAGACTCGAAGACATGGAGACAACACAAAGGTGTACAGTTAGTGCTGGGGATCTTAGTGATTCTGAAAGCGAAGTTGAGGCTGAACATGAAGAAGAAGTTGCAGCCGAAGATGTTGTTAGAACCCTATATAATAGGGGAATTAGTGTTCTGACTAATATATATCTTTTTCAGGCATTATGCTTTTGCTCATGATGCATAGTGAAGGCAGCAGAAAGCGCTTGATTCTGACCAAGCATAAGCCAAGAATCTGCACGCGAACTTCGAAGCATGTAAGAATTTCGGTGCATTTTAGCAAAAAATTATGAATTGGTTTGAATGGAAAAATTTTATTCTTGTGGTTTATTAGCCAAATTTGGTTTTTATAATCAATTTTTGGTCTTTTGAGCCAAGATTGGCCCCTCGGCCTTTATGTAGAGAGTTCTGTTTTGTTTTTCAAAATATAAATTGTTTGAAAAATTATTTTCCAAAAGGTATATTGGCCGAGGGCCAATCTCCAAGCACTCAACACCGAGACTTAGCACCTTTCACGAGCCTAGCAACAAACTTCCAAGCCAACACTCAAACGCAAGACTCTAGCTCCACGCAACCTGTCACACAACAACACAATGCATGTCATGGGTTAGCACACAACACCAAATCAATGCCCAAGACCAAACACGAGGGGGAAACCAAAGAGCCCACGGGTCCATGTTTCTTGCACTACGCGTCGACCAACTTTGCAGGGGGCGATGAATTTAAATTCTCCAGTCTTCATTATTTTCTTAAAATATGGGATTGTTTTCTTCACCATGCAAAAAACGCAGCTTATAAACCCTAAGCCGAGGAACTAAACCGAACAAATAAATGGAGTTTTCACAAAAGATGCAGCAGCAGGATACTTCTAATTGGTGTAACAGGTTACATTGGTCACCGTGTTGCCAAGGCTATCCTTGATCTCGGCCATCCCACCTTTCTTCTGGTCAGAGAGTCCACAACTTCTTCTAATTCCGAGAAAGCCCAGCTTTTGGAATCCTTCAAGGCCTCAGGTGCTAATATAGTCCATGGATCGTTAGAGGATCATGCAAGCCTTGTGGAGGCAGTGAAGAAATTATACATGGTAATCTCCACAGTCGGATCACTATAGATAGAGAGCCAGGTCAATATTATCAAAGCTATTAAAGAAGTCAGAACCATGAAGAGGTTTTTTCCATCCGTGTTCAAAAATGATGTTGGTAACGTCCATACAATGGAGCCTGCAAAGAATGTGTGTGAGGTGAAAGCCAAAGTCCGTAGAGAAATCGAGGCAGAGGGAATTCCTTATACATACATCTCTAGCAATAGTTTTGCAGGGTATTTCCTTGCTAGCCAGAAGGATATCAAGTTTATGAGTATTTTTCGTTTTAAAGTATGGTGGGCTACCATGTTGTCGGGTCGAAATGGATCGGACCTACAAATAGAGACCCAGTTGATTCTTCTGCATATTGAAGACATAAGTTCATATGTGTTGATCCTGCCTATTATTGAAGGAAAATTCAGAGCAGCTCTCCATCCTGGAGTAGATGACAACATAGTTGTGGGTGTTGAGAGTGGGTCAAGACTCATCCAGGGCTCCAGCTTCAAGGCCTATGTTTATGTTCATATGAATGATAATCCTTTTGAATTGATGAGAGAAGAATATACCACCATGAGAGTCCATCTTGGCACCTTCAGATTGCTGGAAGAGAAGAGGGTCCCTGATATAGTTGACAGATTTGGATGGTGTACTTGGGATGCATTTTATTTGACTGTTGATCCTGTCGGTGTTTGGCAGGGAGTGAAGGAGTTTATAGATGGCGGGTTCCCTCCCAGGTTTCCCATAGTTTATGATGGATGGGAGAGTATCAATTTCGATATCCAGAAGAATCCTCTAGAAGGTGCCAAAGATATTGTCCTTGGAGGATCTCAGATGACAGGCAGGATATACAGATTTGAGGAGTGTGATAAGTTCAAAACATACAGAGCATCCACTATGAGGAGGCCTGATGCTCCCAAATATGATCAGGAGAAGCAAAAAAAGGTAATTGAAATGGCTATAATTCAGGAGAGGGATGAGAAAGCAAGATTGGCTAATAAAACAACCGAGTTGGTAAATGGAGAATTATCGAAAATCCATGAAGATGCAGAATGTGAAGGTTCTATTTTTAATAGTAACGTATCATTAAGTGTGGATGTTGATGGATCCAAGTCCAAATTCGTAGGTCAGAGTACAGAATCAACACAAAATGGAGATGGGGAAACTGGGATTACTAGTGTTGATAATTCCTCTGTTACAAAAATGGGTCTAAAGGAATTTATTGATGATCTGAGGAAGGAGTTCAAGGGGCTTGATGATATTTATTTTTGGCATGCGCTTTGTGGTGGATGGGGTGGTGTCAGGCCAGGAACTACACACCTCAATGTAAATCACATACCCATCAATATTTCCCCAGTTGTAAACTGTATGATGCAGGATTTGGCTGTGTATAAGGTTGTAGAAGCAGGGATTGTCCTCGTCGATCCTCATCAGGCTATTGGTTTTTATAATTCTATGCATTCATATCTGGCCAGAGTGGCCGCCACAAGAGTGAAAGTGGACGTCATTCATCCAGCATGGAGCAATGCAATGAATTTTTCTTCCTCGGGATGAAATAGATAGCTATGGGGTGAGTGGGAGATGATTTCAGGTTCCAGGATCCAAATGGTGATCCCATGGGTTCTTACTGGCTACAAGGAGTCCATATGATCCATTGCGTATTCAACAGCTTGTGGATGGGAAACTTCATACAACCGGATTGGGATATGTTTCAGTCCGATCACGTTTGTGCCAAATTCCATGTAGCTTCTTGAGCCATATGTGGAGGCCCAGTGTATGTGATCGATGCAATGGGAGGCCATGACTTTGATCTTCTCAAGAAGCTTGTTCTTCTCGATGGCACAATCCTCAGGTGCCAACATCACGCTCTTCCTACTCGTGATTGCATCTTCATAGATCCATCCCACGATGGTATTACTATGTTGAAGCTCTGGAACTTGAACAAGGGATATATTTTTTTTTTTAACCATGGAGAATGGATAACTTGTGGGGATCATCTGGCAATCACCTTCTAACTCAGTTTGGAGGAGTAGTGGGTGCATTCAACTGCCAAGGAGCTGGGTGGTGTCCCAAGGAAAGAAAGATCAAATATTTCCCACATTTCTACAGGCCGATTTCTGGATCTGTATCCCCCAAGGATGTTGAATGGACAAAGAGACCTGCGACAACTGCAATGGGTAATGCAAAAGAGTATGAATTTTATCTAAACCAATCCAACAAGCTTGTGATCATGCAACAACACTCAAATTATGCAATCATATTGCAACCATCTTCGTTTGAGATATTCACCATTGTTCCAGTGCATAGCCTGAAGGGGCTCAAATTTGCACCCATTGGCCTGTTGAACATGTTCAACAGTAGGAGGTGGCAGAGTATCTTTCTTTTTCCCAGGTAGAGGACCAGCAGTCAAAGGGACAAGTGGCCATTATTTCCAATATTCGAGGGACAGGCATCAACAACCTTCCAGCAAATTTGAGACGACCAGCCAACAGTTTCCAAATTTAGTTTTTCCTTTAATTTATTGTTTTGTTTGTTTTAAGAGGTCATTTGCAGGTGTCATGCAGTATTGTAACTATTTTCTATTTTTAGAAAGCAGAGTTAAAGTTGGGATATTTTGGAAGGTGGATACATTTTTGTATATAGGCACATGTAAAAGATGAAAGGGGGGTTCGACCTGTGAGGGTGGAATTTTCTTTGTTGGACCGTGGGCTTTGCCATTCCATAAAAAATTTTCGTAATCTTTAAATTATCAATCAGTAATGGGCATGCTTTTTACAGGATTCTTGTGTGGATGTATTGGTGGCGTTTCTTTCTCTGTTAAGTATTTTTCCTGTCATCTTTTCACTTGTTTTCAATTCTTATTGTCAGAAGATAATAACAGAGAAGAATTTATTGTAAAATACTCTGCATCTGATCTTGTGATAATCTTTATGTTTCTCCTCTAAAAAGCTCAGTTTATGAATTCTTAACTGCTCATTTGCTCGCTTTTTCCTCCCCTAGTTCTTCCTCAAATCGACACCATTCAAACTTAATTCGATCCAACACTTCCACTACCTTGCCCTGTGTAAGATCTTTGTCTAGATTTGAGAGTGAATCACATATTTAAGCACAGACCCCATTTCCCCAATGGCCCTCCTTGCTATCTAAAAACAACCATTTAAAAACCCCAACCCCATACTTTCATAGCTAGCCTGACTTCTATCCTATTCCATACCAAGTTTAAATCATATAGAGAGAGCCCTCTCTGAGTCTTGGAGGGCTAGATCCAAGACTCCAAGTGGTTTGAGGTTACCTCTGTGACTACCTCTGCAGCCTTGGGAAAATTACAGAGCATTAACAGATGCATCAAATGAACGTTTGATTAGAGCTATTGCAAGAATGGGTGCAAAAGAAAAAATGGACATTCCAGTTTATGAGGGAAACTTGGATGCAGAGGATCTTCTAGACTGGATTAGAGCTCTGGACACATACTTCGACTATGAATATGTCGAAGAGGACAAGAATTTCAAGCATGCTATCACAAGATTAAAGGGACATGCAACATTGTGGTGCGATGAACTACAAGCTGACAGACGCTGCAAGGGCAAGCAGAAAATCAAGAGCTGGGACAGAATGATCGCAAAGATGAAGGCAAAATTCATCCCCATGGATTATCAAATTACTCTGTTCAGGAGGATGCAGAACCTGAGACAGAAGCTGATGACACTGAAGGAATACACGAAAGAATTCTACAAACTGAACATCAGGGCAGGTCATCGGGAGAGGGTTGATGAAAAATTTGCTAGATATCTGAATGGTCTAGGATATGACATTCAGGATGAGATGAACATGGTAACCATACGAACGGTGGAAGATGATTATCATATGGCTCTGAAAGCGGAGGAGAAGCTGAGCCGAAAGTAGAGTCAGAGAGGTCGAGGCAGAATTCATCCCAGAGGCAAATCAGTTACCCAGGACAAATATCAGAACCTCAAGGAAGACTGGAAGAAACCTCAGACTCAAACTGAGAGAGGTAGAACCTCACAAAGAGGGAAATATGATGAACAGAGAGGGCAGCATACTAAGCAGAGAGGAGATTATGCTAACAATAATACTTTTCCTCGTACTAGAGGTAGAGGAAGAGGAAGAGGTGGAGTAATAACATGCTTCACATGTGGAAAGAATGGGCACAAGTCTTATGAGTGTCTATATAAAAAGAGAGAGATTGGAGAAACTCACATCGCTGAAGCACAGAGGTGAAATGTTGAGGCAGAAGACGCTAAAGGCGGAAGATCGCTAATGATGCGAAAATATCTTTTGACACCAGAGAAGGAGGTGGAGAGTTCATTCCAAGGGACCAGACTTTTCCAGACTGCTTGCAAGACCAAGGACAGGGTATGCAAGGTCATTGTAGACAGTGGTAGCATGAACAATCTCATTTCGATAGAGATGGTAGAAAAGTTGGAGATGGAGACAATTGATCATCCAAGCCCATACAGAATTTCGTGGCTACAAAAAGGACATCAGGTAACTGTCACTAAACAATGTTTAGTTGAATTCAAGATAGGAGGATACAATGATAAGATATTGTGTGATGTTATTCCTATGTATGTTTGTCATCTATTATTGGGTAGACCATGGCAATATGACAGAAATGTGATTCATGATGGGAGAATGAACAAATACACCTTAGAGAAGAATGGGAGGACACACATGTTGCTTCCAATTAAAGATAAGGAGGTGAAGTCGGAAGTAAGAAACATAGTACTTCTCATGAGTGGGAAGGAACTTCTTACAAAGGTTAAGAAAAAGGAAGATCCACAGCTCTTTGTGGTCAGAAATCCTAGAATTGTTTTGACCAGCACAAGAGTGGATGATCTACCAGAGGAAATTCAGGAACTGCTGGAAGAGTTCGCTGATATAGTAGTGGACGAATTACCTCGTTCGTTGCCACCGATCAGAAGTGTGAGTCATCATATTGATCTCATACCAGGAGCTAGTTTTCCAAATAAATCCACATATAGATTGACGCCACAAGAGAATGAATAGGTTAAGAGGCAAGTCCAGGAGTTGTTGGACAAAGGTTTGGTAAGGGAAAGCTTGAGCCCATGTGCTGTTTCAAGAGTACTCAGTCCGAAGAAAGACAGAGGCTAGAGGATGTGTACTGACTCAAGGGAGATTAATAAGATAACCATCAGGTACAGATTTCCATGACCAAGGATGGATGATCTGATGGATTGCTTGAGTGGAGCAAAGTATTTTTCAAAGATTGATTTGAAAAGTGGTTATCATCAAATCCGCATGAGAGAAGGCGATGAATGGAAGACAGCATTCAAAACAAAAAAATGGTTGTATGAATGGCTTGTTATGCCATTTGGCTTACCAAATGCGCCAAGTACCTTCATGAGGTTGATGAAAGAAGTCCTGAGGGAGTTCATCGGAAAATTTTTCATTGTGTATTTAGATGACATACTGATTTACAGTAAAATAGTGGCAGAACATCTGAAGCATTTAGCTACAATGATGCAGAGGTTACAGTAGGAGAAGTTGTTGATAAACATGAAGAAATCCTCATTCATGAAGACAAAGGTCATTTACTTGGGATTTGTTATTTCGGCTAATGAGTTGAGGATGGATCTAGATAAGGTGGAGGTAATCAAGAATTGGCCATCACCGAAGAATATCTTTGAGGTGAGAAGTTTCCATGGGTTAGCTATTTTCTACTAAAAGTTCATCAGGAATTTTAGTGGAATTAGCGCAGCGATGATGGAAACAGTGAATAAAAGACACAAGTCTTTTCATTGGACAGAAGAAGCTGAGAGAATTTTTAATCTATTGAAAAGGAAAATCATGGAACAACCAGTTTTGGTGTTGCCGTATTTTCGAAAGACATTTCAAGTGAAATGCAATGCAAGTGGATTTGCAATCAGGGCAGTCTTGAGTCAAGAAGACAGGCCGATAGCGTATTTCAGCGAGAAGATGAATGAAGCAAAAGTGAAATACTCCACATATGATAAGGAGTTCTATGCTATCATACATACATTGAAGAAATGGAGGCATTATTTGATCCCGAAAGAATTTGTCTTGTACAGTGACAATCATGCATTGCATTTTGTGACTCAATAGGAAAAGTTGAATCAGAAACATGTCAAATGGGTTGAGTATATGCAGAATTTCACATTTGTGATTAAACATATTTCTGGTACTGCTAACAAAGTTATTGATGCTTTGAGCAGGAAGTGTTTGTTGTTGCAGGAGTTCAAAGTCAAAACGTTGGGTTTTGATGATCTCAGGGACATGTATGCAAATGATTAGGATTTTAAGGAAGCGTACGAAGCAACTAAGAATCCAATTCTTAGAGACAGAAGCCAATGGGCCGAATACATGATCTAAGAAGGGTTACTATTTAAGGGTAATCAGCTGTGTATTCCGAAATGCTCCATGAGAGAGAACTTGCTAAAGGAGAAACACAATGGAGGATCAGCATGTCACTTTGGTCATGACAAGACGTTCAAAAAGTTGAATCAGTCATATTTTTGGCCGGGAATGTGAGCAGACGTCAAGAAATTAATGGATAGATGCAGAATTTGCCAGCATTCGAAGGGAAGAAGACAAAATGCGAGGTTCTATCAACCATTCCCCATACCAGAAATGTCGTGGGATGTGATTAGCATGGATTTCATATTGGGGTTGCCAAGAACACAAAGAGGTTTTGATTCAATCTTTGTGGTGGTGGATAGATTTTCCAAAATGGCACATTTCATTCCATGTCAGAAAACTAGTAACGCAACTCACATTGCGAATCTGTTTTTCAAAGAGGTCATTCGACTTCATGGTTTGCCAAGGAGTATAGTTTCAGATCGAGACACGAAGTTCATAGGGAATTTTTGGAGGACCTTATGGAAGAAGCTGGGAACTAACTTGTTGTTTAGTTCAGCATATCATCCTCAGATGGATGGACAAACGGAAGTGGTGAACAAAAGTCTGGGAGACTTGCTGAGAAGCTTGGTGAAAAAGCACCACAGCTAGTGGGACAATATATTGCCGTAGGCAGAGTTTTCTTATAACAACTCAGTTAACAAAAGTACATGACAGATTCCATTTCAGATTGTCTATGGCATACAACCGAGGGGAATTTCTAAATTGAGAGATTCAAAACAGAATGCGACTAGGAGTGCTAGTGCAAAAGATTTTGTAGAAGCGATGAAGGAACTTCACAACCAGGTGAAGGAGCGACTACAGAATTCAAGTCAGGAATATAAGCGCAGAGTAGATTAGCATAGAAGACAACTTTAGTTCGAGGTTGGTGACTTGATGAAGAAAATCGGGCCATGTAGGGTCTTGAAGAAATTTGGGGCAAATGCTTATGAGATTGAATTACCCGATGGGATCAAAATTTCTCTGATATTCAATATCTCGGATTTGTACCCATATAAACCTGAGGAAGAAGGAATAGGAGATGAGAAGCTAGTGATCCAGTGGACAAAGCAGATGCCAGTTGCAGAGCAGCCATAGATGGAGCGCATACTGGACAGAAAAATTGGTAAGAAGACCAGGCAGAAAGAATACTTTGAGTATCTGGTCAAGTGGAAAGGCCATCCAGTTGAAGATGCCAGCTAGGAGAATGAAGCGGAGATTCAAAAGCATGGACAGACCGTGCGTGAGCTCATGGACATGAGCCCATGAAATTTTTCAAGCCAAGGAGTATGATGTAGGAGCATCACCAACATCAAGCGAGCCAGCGTGGAAGCAGGAGACAACTGAACAAGCGCCAACACAAGTTTTGAAATTACCTTGGAATTGATGCACAATCTTAAATGAAGTCATTAAGAAGAAGCGCACTTGTAAAATGTAATGTACCCTGAGTGATTCGTTCTCGTCCTTAGTAGATAGAAGGCGTTTAAAGTAGTTAATGCAAGTAGGTAGAATTGAATGTCTAGATTAGACAGTTTTAGAAGGAAAGAGGGAAATGGGATATAGACACCCTCATTGTGTATTGTAACATTATTGAAGCATAAAGAAGAGCATAGGAGAGAAGCAGAGAGTTGTGTAAGAACACCCATGTATAGATATTTGGATTAATAGAAAGCTTTGATTCAAATTCATGGTGTCGTGTTTGTTCTCTGTGTATTGATGTTGAATGATATGCTCATGAATGTTTGCTTCCTGTTATACATTTGCTTTATATGTTGTGTATATGATTTCATGGTTGAATTTGAAGTCTGAGAGTAAAGAGAATGAGTTTCAATTGTTTCTCTGTCTGAGTAAGATTCCTGCAAGGAGTGCAGTTGAATTTGTCTGCAAGGAGTGCATTGACAAAGGGCTCAGATAGTTTAGTTTTTTTCTCATTCCCTCAGAGTGCAGTTGGGCACAGGAGTCGTGCAAGGAGTGCATAGGACAAGAGGAGAGTCTCAGAGTTGCATATATGAGAAAATCTATTGAGAGACCCTTGCTGTAGAGCATGTGCAAGATCGAAGAGTGTTTAACACTTCAAGTGTTTGGAGGTTGCCGCAAGGAGTGCGTGCAAGGATCCACTTTGAGGCTCGAAGTTGTGAGAAGCTCAGGAGGAGTAAAGCCTTTGAAAACATTGAGGGGCATCGGAAGTTTGTAGCAAGGGAAGAATCCTTGGTTTCCTTCATAGAAATCATCAAAGGGAAGAGACCGACAGTCAGGAATCTATGGGGAGGATTAGCGAAATCCTGCCAGCCATCAGATCTACCAGAGAAGCGAGGAGGTTACGATAGCATGTGGAGTTCACTCACGGGAGAACGTGGGTCGTTGGATCCTCGCCTCGTTATCCATCAACCGTCCAATCAGATAGGAGTTGCATAAGGTTTAACCCTGTTAAGTGATTGAAGGTCCCGAAGTGCATCGGGATACTTAGCAGCGAAGTTCGGGATATTGGAAATCCCGCGAACAAGAGGTCAGGGAAATCCATAGTGAAACCCTGATACAATCAAAACTGTCCATCTGTCGGGACAGGTGGCAAAAATCGAGAATCATCGACATATCGGGAGTCTCGAGATTAAGGGTCTGAGACCTGTTGAACCCCGAAACCGCGAGAGGACCACATCCGGGGATCTAGGGAAGGACGCGTGTCTCGATCATCCAACATCAGAGATCTGGACACCGAAGGTTGCATAGGTAAGTGTTTTTGGTTTTGAAATTGGAGAAACCCGAGGGTCAATCTGAACCATCCATCCACTTGGGACACATGTCAGAAATCCAAAGAAAGTTGGGGATTGACATTTCGTGAGTCCTAGAGATAAGGAGGACTTGCAATTCAGAATCGCGAAGTCTGATTTTCCGAAAAGAGGAGAGCTCTGTGTGGGACCCTACTGACGTCATCTAGTCATAACGAGGAATCAAGAATTTCCATGATGGAAACCCCGAAGTAGACGAGGACCATCCATCCTTGAGGACGCACGGCGACAATCATGATCGTTGGGAAAAGTCCCGAAAGAGAAGTGATATCGGAGATCGGGAATTCGAGGAAGCAAGTGTTTCTGACATCGGGGATTGGAGAACCCCAAGACACGATTGTGACTTTATGTTGTGAACAGAGAAGGGATCGGGCCTAAAGGCTATAAGGTGCCAAAAAAGACCTGTAGGTCAAATTTAAATAAAGATTCCAGGGGAGAATCGAAGGAGCCGCTCTGGCTCGAGGGTGAACTTTGAACGATCCTTAAAGACTGGGAGGTCAGTGCAGAGGCCTTTTTCCGAGGCAAGGGGTGAGGTTGTGTCAATATTGTTCTATTGTGTATCAGGTGCTCATGAGGAAGTACATGGACCAGGTCAGGAATATGGATGTCCCTCACAAGAAACAACAATATCTCCAACAGAGATGTTACGCGAGCTGAAGTCGGTAATCTCCTAGAAAACTTTAAAACAAATATTTTGAGCACTCTGACTACACAATTGGATGTATTGGAGGCCAAACAAAAAAACGTAGAGGCAGAGAAGACCTTGGCTATATTTTTCCACGGGTGTAGAAAGAAACATGGTCCAAGGGAATGCCCCTTGGATATAGTTTGGATTTGCGCTATTTGCGCCAAGGATCAAGACACAGAGGAATGCCCATCACTCCCTGGATTGAAAGTTGTATTCAAATAAGTAGAAGAGGAAACAGAACCATTATATCTGATGGCTCAACGCCATCAGTGGCAGTCCCGACCTCAAAATACATTTCAGGACCCTTCCTCTTTCTTTCTTGGACAGTACAATCAATAGCAGAATCCTGGACAGTATAATCTGTTAGCACTCTGTAAATTTCCTAGAGGTTGAAAACAGAAGAAATATATAAAGGTAACTTTATCCAACCACTTTTGAAGCTGGGATCTAGCCCTTCCAACTTCAGAGAGGGATCTCTCTATATGATTTAGCTATGTTTCCAATTTTAGATATCAGGCTAGGTAAAGAAATAGGTTGGTTTTGTTGTCAAAGTGTTTTTTGAATTGGTTGAGACAGTCTACACATCCATTGGGCTATGGGGTCTGTGTTTTAATAAGATATGAAATCCGAACTAGAAACACAAAGGGAAAACTTTACAGGGCGAGATAATATAATCACTGGATCTTTTAGTAGCTTAAATGATGAACAATAGAAAAGATGAGAGAGATAATTTCAACAAAGAAGCAGTTAAGAATTCCTTTATTGAAAACACCAGAAGATAAAACACTAAAATATTTCGAGTCAGAAACAGGGTATACGAGATAAATCCTGCAACATTCGTTACTCTTAAAGATTAGAATTAGAAAATAGTATGATCACAAAGTGAGAATAACATTCAACTTAGAGAGAAAAAACATCACCAGTGAATACACGCAAGAATCCTGTAAAAGTGCCTCCTTTTTATTAATGGAAGATCTCTTAAAAAATATTACAGTCTGATAGCGTCAGGGTGTGAAGATCAACAACCCTCAATACTTTGAAGGGTGAAGTATTTATAACTCAAATTACAAACGTTCCTGTCATAAATGACCAGGACGTGCTAAATCTATTTTTAGCCTAAATAATTTAACAAATTTCTTAAATCTAGGAACTGCTTGATGACATGGTGTAACTGCATGCTGATTTCTGGGTGGGCCATTGATGAAGCCTCTGCACGACTTCATATGACTGGATAGTTGATTGGACCTAGACAGATCATCTGCTAATCGATCAAATCACAGAGTTCCTCCCATCTAAGATGACTGGGCATGTTGACTTTGATCATCCTTTGATACACTTCGTCCGTCTCTGTGTACTTGGCGAATGTGGGCTTGGTGAGGAAGATGTATCAAATCTCGTGTTGGATGTTGATGTCCCACTGAAGGGCATCCAAAAATGCCTTGCTGGTGATGCTCCCTTGAATCCCTGCAAACTTTGAACTATCCTTAGACACATCAGCCAATCTCTTCTTGTAATCTAGGAGTGTCATCAGTTTATCATTAATAACCTTCAAACCAGGTATACCTTTCTTCTGGAGAGCCTCAATCTTACTAAAGAACCTTTGTACCCCCTGATCCATGGCTTGCACCTTTTCTTCCAGCTGAAGCATTAGTCCTCTCTTGGTCAAAACTCTTTTGACCTCAAGGATGGTCTATGTTCTATCTTCAATCTTCAACTCTTCTAGCTCTTCCCTGGTCTTAGAATTGAGGAACTTGATGAACTCGTTTGCCTGTGTTGGCATGTCTCCCAATTCTACTCTGATCCTCTCAATGGCCTGTTTTCTCCTCTGGACCAATTCGTTCTGCTCAAACATGATCTGGATCATGGGCCATATATCATTCATGGACTTAGTGATGTCTATCCATATACTCTCTTTATCCTCGACCAATGTCTTTCCTGCCACTGTTTTCTTCCGGAGCTGCTGTAGCTCCTACTTGAGCTGCTCTGTTACCTACTTTTCCTTGGAGAGGCTGTTCTGGAAGGAAGATTTGAGTTCCTAAAGGTTCTCAATCTCCTTTATAAGCCTGCTGATATCTGTTTCCTGCAGGTTCATTTTTTCCATGGACTCAGCTAGATCGACTATCTTCTCCTGGGATGTCAATGGAGTCATGGATGGGATTGTTTTCACTGATGCTGTACTCACTCCTGAAATCGGAATGGCACTCAATGGAATGACTTCCATTGGCTTCAACTGCTCCTTCTCTTTTAATAGTTTCTCCATCTCAACTTCCATTTCTTTGAGATGTGCATTTTGCTCCATGAGCAGCTTGAGCATTTCATCCTTCTCGCCTTCTTTCTCTGCTATCTCCTTCACCTGCGAATCCTCTGTGGGTGGGAGATTCAGTTGCTTCCTCAAGGATGCTATGTCAGCATTTTTGTTCTTTATCATTTCCTCAGCTGCTTTCACGTTTGAAGGATCATAGCCGATCTTGAGGACCATCTCCTCCAAAGTTTTGATCCTATTGTCCTTTGCAAAGGACGATATCTTCTCCAGCTTGAGTTGTGTTTGAACATTGTTCAGGGACACCTACAATTTGGATGCTGAAGTGGAAGCATGAGCCAACGTATAAAACACCATTTCCCCTGTTTGCTTGTGCAGATCCATCTGATTGACTGGGTGCATGTCCTTCGTATGAAATTCGAAGGTGGCCCTCTTGTAGTTAGTGATCACCTTTGGATCTGGCACCTGTGCTTGGAGGAATTCCATGTGCATCCTGCCCTTCTCGGTGTCAAATGTAGATAGCAACCTATGTTGCGTTGTTGATGTATACTTCCAGAACTAGGCGCAAGTACTACTGGTCAGGTTCTGGTTCCTTTTCTTAATCAGCTCATACTTTTCAAAAATGCTCAACTTGGGCCCATTCTTGCCTGGATGAGTGTTCAATGGGGAGTCTGTGGATTTCTTCGGCAATGCTGGGGTAATGTCCTTATAGAGGCTCAACCCGAAGGGTGGAATAACAGACTTGGTCACTGTGGTGGACGGGGCTTCTTTTTCCCCGGTCGGGCCAGGGACTAATGAAGTCTTAGGCCTTTTGGTATGTGGCTGGAATTCCTCGGAAGATACCTCAGTCACAGGCGGAGATAAATCCTGCCTTGGCCTCTTCTCTTTTGGGACCTATGGCATGGTCGTTGGTGGCACACTGGTTGGGGGAACCTGTTGTTCCACTTCGACCAATGTGTTAGGCTCCCACACTATCTGATTTGCAAATTTTTCCACCTCAGGCCTAGGCACATGAACATACAGGATGTTTTTGTTCTTCATCCTCATTTCTGAGATGATCCCACATGGATCATAATGCCATGGGAAAATCATGAAGAATTTCATCTCCCTTAGCATCCTGTCTGCTTCTTCCCCAGCGCCACGATTGTTGCATATGAAGGAGCCAATATGCCCCTTGATTCTAAGGTGTTGCTTTTTCTTCAATGATACAAAATGGATATCATCTAAATTTATAATCTGCCTTATATATTCTAACGTGAAAATTCTAACAGGTAGGTACTTGGGCAGCTTATATGGTGCCAACTCACACCCGTATACTCTGATCTCGGTATGATTTTGATACAGGTACAAATCCCCGGTCTTAGTGTTGTCAGAGAGATGCAAGCCTGCCACCTAGCATGCTTACCACAGGGTGGTAGAATTGGTCGATGAACTCCTTGAAACTAAAATCGGTGGAGTTGTGCTTTAGCAAGGAGGTCCACGCTGTGACTGCCTGCGGTCTACCATCTACATCCATCTTCTGCATGGAAAAACCAAATTTGTCCACTTGGAAGAAGACGAACAAGTATGCTAGTATTGATGAATATCTAAACATGCCTTCAGTACCGAAATTCATGAACTGTTCGTGAATATTGTCTGCCAAGAAGGTGCTGAAATCAAACTGGGTGGTGGGATTTTCATCTGTAGAGAATATGGATAAAAAACCCAGAATGGGTTCATCTACCCACTGGTCAGAATAGTATCCCAACAAAGCACAAAGGGAGGAGATGACCTGGTTTCCCTTAGTTGAGAACATGGAGGATGGGTAAGGAGGATTTGTGGAGGGAAATGGAGTGGATGAGGGAAGGAAGAGCTCGAATATTTGAGCTCTTTGGGGGAAGGTCATTTTCTGGTATAATTCGGTGAGAATTTCCAGGTTGAAGGGGGACGCAGAGTCAGCTCTGGGAATTTTCATCATCTGGTCTATGGATTCGGGCATGATGAGGAACAAGTTCTCTTCGGATGAGGAGACGACAGCTATTTTCTCGGGGATATAATGGGCTTGACACTTGAGAGAAAACTCGGGAAAATGGTGGATCTGAGGGAAGAGGTAGAGGGGTAAATTGGACTCCCAGAGTCCAATTTCATCACTCTGGTCTAGGAAGACTTCCCTGAGCCATGATTGGAGGTCTGAGAAATCAAAAATGCATTTGGTATCTGTTATTAACCGGTCTTTGTCGACCAGTGGGATCATATCCAGGTCAACAGGAGGCAGGAGAAATAGATTCTCCTATCCTTCAGCTTGTTTGGACTTTGGTTCCATTTCTGCAATAGTACCTGCAATAAACACAACGTTAGTGGGGGTGACTGACTGTGGATGAGGGAAACAAAATGTAATGGAGGAGTAAGTGGTGAATTTCTCTGGTGTGATGGGTGAATAGCGAAAGTAAGGGAAATAACAGTAGTTTTATTTAAACTGGGGTCGGTTGGGCACGAGAGACAGGTCAGTTGGATAACGGATAGGTTATCCAGTAATAAATGGCCAATGGATCACTTTGAGGGTGAGATGGTGGGTGACTGTGACTGAGGGATATGAACGGGTGACATGGCGGATATCGATTGGAGGTAAAAGTCATAATAAGGGGCTTGCTACGAGCGAATAGAGGGGAAGGACTGATAGCAGTTATGGGACATGACTAGTTTGGAAAAGGTGGAAGGCGACGTCCAGAGGTGACGGAGGTCTGTCAGATAGCATATGGTGACGGGACTCAGGGAAATAGATTGACGCCACGTATAACAAGGGACCTGCCAGAGGAAGAAAACCATTCCGGACCCCCCCCCCCCTCGGTTAAAAGCAGATCATCCGAGGGGGTCCGAAATCCATTTTGGGCCATTGATTTGCGTGCCTGTTTCCTGGACGCAGATCTTTGCGTGCCTTTTATCACTCATTCCAGACCCCCCCCCCCTCCATTAAAGGCAGAACGGACGGGGGGGTCCAGAATCCAATATTGACTGTTTATTTGAGCGCTTGATCTTGAGCCGTCCAAATGAGTGTGAGTCTTATCATCGATTCTGGACGCCCCCCCCCGCGGTTAAAAGTAGAACGATTAGGGGGGTCCAGAATGATCTGTCCACTATAGATCTGGGCGCTACGATCAAGACCATTGATATGTGTAGGGAGCATAAGTGGGGAGTGGAAAACACATGCGCCAGGGAAGAACTTAGGATAAACGGATTTTATGGGTTTTTCCCCAAACTTTTCAAGTAGATACCACCATGGGGCTCGACCAAACGATCTTCTAAGCATATGAAACATGGTGCAACATTTACATCAAGCTGGTTTTATTGAAATGAAACATTAAAGCAACTAGCCTATATACTAACCTATCTTCCTATGACAATTAACCCAGATTAGACTGTTGGGTTAAGAATTTACTCTACCCTGGGGCTATCTGACCAAGATTAGACAGTCTAGCCAGGTTTATTCACTATTCTAACCTAGACACTTTGGCTAAGATTAAACTGTTTAGCCAAATTCATTCACTACCCTATCAACATAAAATTTAAAAAGAACCTGGCCATGCTTGAAAGGTATGAACCAAGTTGCTATTATTGCATGGGGCTTTTATTGAAATTCTTTTGTGCCCTCTTTTTCCTTTCTTTCTTTTTTCTTTTTTCTTTTCTTTTTTCTTTTTCCTTTTCTTTTCTTTTTTCTTTTTATTTTCTTTTCTTTTTTATTTTTCTTTTCTTTTCCTTTTCAAATTATTTGCAGAATGAAAAATCATTTGTCAACAAAAACACTAGAGACAGATAATATCTCAGTCACCAGTTGATCCTATAACTTATAGGGTGATAACATAATCAACAACAGAATTTTGGCAGCACATGGCAAGGTTAGCCATTTACTAATCAGAACTGGTAGCCCCAACACTACCCACCTGCAATTCCTACCTGGCCAAACCAACCTGGCACAAACCCCAACTGGAAAAATCAACCAACATCAAGTTCCAATTGGCCAAATTCACAATACCCCACCTCATCCTGGAAAAATTTGAATAATACCTACCCTCCACAATGGCCTAACTCGACTGCCCAAACCCTAAATTGGAACCAAAATTGGCAGCGCCCCATGGGGATGAATAACCAACCTATGGGTATGACCTCTCAAACCCAACCTTTGTTACAAACTCCACTCCCATTGCCCCAATAACAATTGCGCCCTCAATTACTTGCCCAATCCCACCTGAATCCCAATAACAGACTAGCTCAGCTCGTCCAGATTATGGAAAGTGGAGAAGGGGAAATCAATCCAGTAGGGTGCAATGAACTTCAGTTAATATCAGGGTGCATCATCTCCCCCAAACAAAATGACGTTCCCCAAGAATAGAGGAATGAAAAACAACCACCAATAACACCCTCGATTGTGGTAATAACAGAAGAAATCAGGCAAGGGAGGAACACAGTCGAATCACAAGACTCTGATAATGATGCAATTCCCTCCCTTTCGTTCCCCGAAAGACTGATGATAGCAAAACCCACCGTATGTCCTGACTTCGACATTGTAGGGGAACTCATGAATTTTTACATCAAAATTCCACTCCTGCAAGCCCTGCAAGACATACTGATCTATGCAAAGACCATCAAGGAGCTATGTGGGAGGAATTCTGTCAGAAAAATAAAAAATTCTTCATCAACAGTTCATGTAGTGGGAGCCTTATCTAATATAATTTTGGGTAGAGAAACACCAGTTAAATATGCAGATCTGGGGAACCCCATAGTAACAGTTCAGATTCAGGGTTGTTCCTTTCCAAATACCCTAGTTGATTTGGGGGCGACCATCAATATTCTAACTATGGAAACCTGCAATGCCCTGGGTCTTCACTCTTTCGACCCAACCCCGATTATGTTGCAATTGGTTGATCGATCAATGGTCACACCACTCAGCACACTACATGATATAGCCATTTCAGTTGATTGTTGGGAATATCCTGCAGATTTTCTCATCATCAACCCAAAAAGTGGACTTGAAGGGCATCCATTGATATTGGGCCAACCATGTCTCGCAATAGCTGATGCGTACATAGGTTGTCGATCGGGTATAATGAAAATTGCTAGAGGAGGGGTTACAAGGAATCTCATCTTATATCCTCCAGCCAAACCTATTCCAACGATTGTACACCCACAATTGCCACCACCATGATATCCCGAGAAGGATCCGCGTGCCCCACTCACGATGGAAGAAGCCCTCAAGCACAAGAATCAGCTAGAAGATGATGTAATTAGTGGGTTTATTAACAACCCAACCATTGTAAGTAACCCAACATGCCAGATGCTCCAAGTTATTCTAGACTATGAAGCACAGGGAGACCCGCTGGAAGATTTAATGGAACAACAAATTCCAACTACCATTGTTCACAACAGTAAATCTGTTGAGATCGCACTAGGAAATTCTCTGAACATTAATGCCAACCTAGAAGAGAAACAACAACAAAAGCTAATCCAAAATCTCTCTAAATACTAGCAAGCTTTTGCCTAGGAGTACTCTGATATGAAAGGTATTGATCCACAACTCTGCACACACCACATTTATATTGAGAAAGACGTCTGACCTATCCGACAACTGCAAAGAAGACTGAACCCCCACCTCAGAGATATTGTTAAAGAAGAGCTACAAAAGCTGTTGGATGCATATTTTATATACCCTATCTCAGATAGTCGATGGGTTCCCCCATTAGTTATCGTCCCAAAGAAAAATGGGAAATGGTGAATCTGCGTTGATTACAGGGAACTAAACAAAGCTACTCAAAAAGATCATTTTCCATTACCTTTCATCGATCAGGTCCTGGATACCTTGGTAGGGAAGAAATTCTTCTCTTTCCTAGACGCTTTTAGTGACTACAATTAGATCTAGATTACCCCAGAATATCAGGACAAAATGACATTCATATGTCCCTGGGGTACCTTTGCCTACAAAGTATTTCCCTTCAGACTTTGTAACACTCCAACTACATTCCAAAGGGTCATTCTGAGCATATTCAGTGATCTGATTAGCGAAGGGCTTGAAGTCTATATGGATGATTTCACCTTGTACGGTGATGACTTCGATCAAGCCTTGAATAATCTGGAGAAGGTATTGGAATGATGCATTGCTACTAGGTTATGTTTAAGCCATGAAAAATGTCACATGATGATGACAGAAGGAGTGGTATTAGGGCATTACATTTATGCATATCAAATTAGAGTAGACCTAACAAAAATTGAGGTAATTCTTAATCTACCTACTCCACACACAGAAACAGAGGTACGTAGTTTCCTTGGTGCTTCTGGATACTATCGCAGATTTATGCCAAATTTTTCAAAAACCACTGCACCTTTACATGCTTTGACAGGTAATGTATAATTTCAATGGTCTGAAAAATGCGATGTGGATTTTGCAAGACTCAAGAAACTGGTCTCAATGGCGCCAGTGTTGAGAGGACCTAATTGGAAAATACCATTTCAAATTTCCATCAACACCTTGGACATTGCCATAGGCGTTGTTCTGCGACAGGAATAAGAAAAGAAACCCTACACCATTTATTTCATTAGCAAGAATCTATCTCCAGTTGAACTTAATTATATCGTAACATAGAAAGAGTTCTTAGTTGTTATACATGCCATCAATAAATTTCGTCATTATATAACAGGCTATCTAGTTATCCTGTATACTGATCATTCTTCCATTAGATATCTAGCTAATAAACCAATTACTAATGGACGGGTCACTCGATGGTTGTTATTATTGTAGGAATTTGATATCACCATCAAAGATTGACCTGGGAGAGAAAATCTTTTCACAAGCTTCCTGTCTCGCATCCCAAAAACAAACGACTCATTAACAACTGAGGATCAATTCTTGGATGAGCATCTATTTGTTGTCGACACAAAACCACCTTGGTACGCTGATATAGCAAACTATCTAGCAGCGGGAATACTACCAACACATTTATCATCAAAGGAAAGATGATTGATCGTCCAGTGTAGCACACGATTCACTTGGATCAGTGGATATATTTTCCACACAGGAGCTAATCTCCAGATCCGACGATGCGTATGAGAGGATGAAATATATGACATATTGAAAGAAGGACATGATGAGCTCTGTGGGGGGCATTTTGCAGACTGCAAGACTGGACACAAAATCTTACAGATGGGCTATTATTGGCCCTCTATATTCATAGATGCCAAGAAATATGTCTAGACATGCGACAGCTGTCATCAGATGGGGAAACCAAGTTAGGCCGATGAAATGCCCTTGAAAACACAACTAGTTGTAGAACCATTTGAAAGATGGGTGTTGGACTTCATCAACCCCTTTAATCCAAAGTCAAATCAAAAGGCCTATATTCTCATAGCAATGGACTACATGACCAAATGGGTAGAGGCGGAAGCTTTACCAAATGCAACAGAAGTAGTCATCAAATTCCTTTTCAAATTGTTTGTACGGTATGGACTACCCAGAGAAATAATTATTGATGGAGGGTCACAATTTACAGGCCATAGAATCACCACCACCTTGGACAGCTATCACATTAAGCACATAGTTACTTCTTCATACCACCCACAAGCAAACGGGAAAGTAGAAAGCACCAATAAGGTCCTAGAGGCAATTCCGACGAAGACTGTCTCAACAAACCAACAGAATTGGGCTACTGAGCTCCCAAATTCCTTATGGGCTTATCGTACAAACTGGCATAACACCACTATCTACTCTCCTTACCATCTAGTCTATGGTAAAGAATCCATCTTCCCAATAGAATTTGAGATCAAGACCCTAAGAATGGCCCAGGAAATTGGAGTAAATCTTAAAGAAGCACATAAACGATGCCTTCAACAACTCAATGAATTGGATGAATCACGCTTTTCTACTGTGGAGTGCACAATTGTTATCCAATGACAGAGAGAAACCTGGCACGATAAGCATATCAAGAAGAAATCATTCAAGAAAGGTGACTGGGCGCTCCTCTATGATTCCAGATTTCAGGACTTTCTTGGGAAATTATAGACATGATGGCTAGGGCCGTATGAAATTAATGAAGTCCATGATAATGGCATGGTTACTTTGAGCACCATCGATGGGTCTAGATCACCCATTCTAGTCAATGGACACCGGCTGCAACTTTACCACCAGCCACCTTCAAAAGATTCTTTCTGTCAAGAAGTAAGTAAAGACCCTACGGTGTAGATTTTGGCTGGCTGGGAAGGTAACCCAGCCACCCCAACTCCATAAATGATGTATTCTGTTTATATTGTACATACTGTACATAGTTTTCCAACTGAGTGGTTAGTTTTTCTTTTTTTTTATAAAAAGTCATCTAGGAAACAAGAATCAAGATAGATAACTACAATTAGCACCTTCTTTTGTTCCATACTCCCATTTTGTTCTATCATACAGACTCTGTCTTTTACATGAACGGAACAACTGTTGTTCCGTTTCACGCAACTATTGTTCCTTTTCACGTAATTGTTGTTCCTTTCTCGCGCACCTGTTGTTCCTTTTTGGAATGGAACAACTGCTATTCCCTTTCTCGCGCACCCATTGTTTCATTTTGAATGGAACAATTGTTGTTCCTTTTCACGCAACTGTTGTTCCTTTTCATGCAACTGTTGTTTCTTTCTCACACGCCTGTTGTTTTTTTTTGAATGGAACAACTGCTATTCCTTTTCACGCAATTGTTGTTCCTTTCTCATGCACCCGTTGTTTCTTTTTGAACGGAATACCTGTTGTTCCTTTTCACGCGATTGTCGTTCCCTTCTTGACCATTCAAACGCTATCCATTCCTCCGTAAGTGCAGCTTTCATCAAATAGTTTTTACCAACACTATCTCTAATCATCATTACAACGATCTATCATTATTTTGTGGATGGCTCCTCAAACCTTATATAAAAAAAAAAAAAAATCGTGGAATAATCTCTTCATAATATCTTAAACCTCATTCATAATTGATCACCACCATAACTTGTTTCTTTCCCTTATTCAAATATACCTGAATGATATTATGCCTCTATATTATAAGGGGTCTTCAACACACTTTTACTTGGCATCTTTACAATTCCTTATACCATCCCTTACTCTTAAGGAGTAGATGAGCCTCCCTTGTCAAAAAAAATAAAAAATAAAAAAATGAGTAAAAATAAAAATAAAAACAAATAAAACACACACACACACACACACATATATATATATAATAAAAATTTCCCATAAATAATGGGGGGTCTCATCATGAGCCAACCTACAACGATCATAGGATACTAACCTAAGTGACATTCCCACTATGGCTACCAGACCAGGGCAATGGCCTTTGACATTTTATTTTGTCAAAGGACAAGAGGTCTCATCACGAGCTAGCTTGTTCACTTAAGTTATAATCTAGTGAGTGGCATTATCATCATCTGGCTACCAAACCAGAATAATGGTCTTCTTGGGAAAAGATAATTCAAATATTAAGAAAAGATACAAATAAATAAATATACACAACAAAAACCTTTTTCATAAAGAATAGGGGGTTTCATCACAAGCCAACCTACCACAATCATAGGATACTAACCTAAGTGACATTCCCATTATGTCTACCACACCAGGGAAATGGCCTTTGACATTTTCTTTTGTCAAAGGACAAGAGGTCTCATCACGAGCTGGCTTGTTCACTTAAGTTATAATCTAGTGAGTGGCATTATCATCATCTGGCTACCAAACCAGGATAATGGTATTTTTGGAAAAAGATGATTCGCATGTGTATTAAGGATACAAGCTCATTTAAGGGTTAAAAGGAAACCCTGCCAAGGCCATGGATTCCTGTGGGCAGCAACGACTCTGCCTGTGGTATGGAAGATTATCCCAAAATACCAAGTTTCTGCGTGTCTCTAGATCTCCTTTACTCATATAATGAGGTTATCATATCAATTATACTCAATCACCCAAAAAAGTAACAATATTATGTTATGTAGACTATTAAAAAAAATGAATAGATTTAACTTATTTTTTATTGATTTTCTCCATAAATCATTTTTTTTTGCACATAGGTGTAATAACTTTGCAAATTCCACGCATCAAATGACTATCATTTAAATGATTTTTGGTGGCATGTGTCTTTTTGAAAATGATCTATGGTTAGCCCCTACTGGCGGCGACAATGCAGTCATTACCTCTCACCCAAAAATAACTACACTCATTGCTTCTGCCTACATTGAAGGTCGAGGACGACCTCTACATTAATGAGGGGGATGCTCGGTACACTTCCCAACTAGCTGTAATGATTGCAATAAATAAAAAATCCACGTCTTTATACATCCATTGTTACTAATATTTTCCATTTTTGGCATATGCTTCTCCAAAGCTGGTCTAACCAAATTTGTAAATAGGAACGATAGTCGTTCTTTATTTCTTACAAAAATATGGGTGGTAGAAGTGTGCACAGAGAGCCGACATTACTCCAAGTTATAGAACAGGCAAGAGAAATCCTACATTGCCTAGGGTGGAGCGAGTACTTTAGCAGCTTGCAAGGTTATGACACAAATGTCACACTCAAATTCTTTCAAAACCTACAACGAGAAATCTCTATAGTCCAAGGCATACAAATCTCAGTTACCCAAGAAATCGTAGCAGAAGTCACAGGCCTCCCTAACACACGCATTCAATGGATAGGGAAATACACGAAGTTGAGGGAAGCTGTGAAATCTTTCACAAAACCGGGGAAAGAATTGGATAAAAAATGAAAGGGACTTAATCCAAGTACCCTCAGTGAATCGTGGAAGGAATTGGTGGGGATAGTTCAGCAGTACATCACTTGCAATGGACAATATGATGTAATTCAACCTCGCCATCTCAAATTGATGGCAACCTTGAAGCAATGGTTAGTACTTAATCTACCTTTCTTCCTACATACCATACTACATGAAGTCACCTTAAGAACACAAAAGTCCAAGGATTATGTTACTATCATTAGCCACCACAGATTAGTAAAACTAATAGTGGATAAAGCATTGAGTCAAACCCAGTTGACTTGGGAGAATCTGATTGAGGCCAATAGACCTCCACAACTGGAGTAGGCGACCACCACCCAAAGAGAAATTCCACCACCTCAAACCGAAGTTGAAGCAGAACCTACTCAAATCACTGAGGCCCATACCTCACAGACACAAGCATTAACAAAAATAAAGAAGAAAACAATGGTTGCTCTTAGATCCCCCCCTAGGATAAGGAGGAGAAGCAAACAAACTCAGGAAACAACTGAAGCAGTTCAGGATGCAACAGAGCACCCTGAAGAACTTCATAATTTCATAGAACAACCTTTACAGGAAAATGTTCAAGCAATTGAGCAAGCAGAGTAGACAACACAAAAGGATAATCAGGGAGACACCCAACCTGTAGCAGAGCACTTGATAAGACACTTTTTGAAGAGATATGAGATAGAAATAGCTCAGGTTTTGGGGAATTTAGGAACCTTAACTGATAGAGATGAACATAATCTGGAAAAAGAACCAGAACCAACCTCCTCTTCAAAACCAGCTGAAGACTTTCCTAACATTGAAATGTCTTTTCCAATTGACACAACACAGGAGGAATTTATTTTTGAAACACGAGACCCTCTTAGAAAACCAGAGAACTTGGAAGGAACAGAGGGACAACCATTTGCTGGGCGAAATGAAGAAGACCTTGAGATCCCTCATAAACAAAAATCAGCCAAAAGCCAGAAACAAATTAGGAAATTAAAGAAAGAAAACAAATTGTTGAATAAGAAGGCTAAGAGGGTTGTGGTATTAAAGCAGAAGGTGGGAAAACTCAAGGAGATTATCAAGGAATTGAGGAAACAATTAGAACTAGTAGACAAGATCCATAGAAGAAAGAAAAATAAAAAGGGTAGAATGCAAAGAAGAAGCCCTCTTCCTAATAACGCAACTAGTACAACTTCTGTAGGAATACAGACAGATCTTGAGGTATTAATGGTAGAAGAAGCGGTAGTTCATGATGAAGATGTAATTCCTATAAAAACACAAGAGATGGTTGATACTGAGATACATACAGACACTCTGATTTTAGAGGAAACAAATCAACTTTTTGAGCAAAATGCTACTATTAGGAGACTGGAGGAAGAACTACTGCAGTCTCAGCAAACCCTAACTCAAAACATAGGTGAATTACTGATGATAACAGAACAGTCCCAGGAACATAGTACTATCATGAATAGATTGGAATTAGAGCTTGCACAGACCCAACAAGAATTAATTCGCTCCAGAGAAGAAATGAATGAATATCAAGCATCCCAATCTCGGGCATAGGGTGCCATCATTCATAAGCTAAAAGAATAATTGGGACAAGCATAGCAAGCATTGATTCAATCCAGGGAAGAGATGAGTGCTATGGAAGAATACCAAACATCTCAATCTCAAGCACAAAGTGGCATCATCAATAGACTAAAAGCATAACTTACACAAGCACAACAAGCATTAGTCCAACACCAACATGAAATGGTAAATAGGAATGAATATCAAAGGGTTGTTAAAGAGTTGAAGTACATGACAACAACATAGGGTGAAACTTATGTTGCGCTTACCAGAGCCCAAGAGAAGATCAAAAAGGTGTGAAACCAATTGGAAAAATCTTTGGAGCAAATCAAACACATATGTGATGTCTACTCTAATGCCATCAATTGCAAAGGCCCTTCCACTAATTATGTTTTATTCTTGCTGGAATGGTATCTATTGTTGAGAGTAAAGTCCATTAGAGAAGGTAAACCCATTTCATTTGCCACTGTTCTAGAATTTATTTCATGTTTCAGAGATCAGGAAGAGAAGGTACAATACCTTCAGTGTGAATTATATTTCCATAAATTGATTTTGGATGAAGTTAGAGGAGACAACCTTGGCCTCTTCATAGGGGACATACCATTCCAAGCATTCTTTTCCTTTACTAGGAACCATGTCAGATGGGGTAAGGCTCAAAAAATGTTCATAAATAGGGAAACTGGTTTAGATCTTTGGATTAGAGGAGATCCTCCAAAATCCTTCCCAGCCATCATGCAACACAAGACCTTCATGAAAAGGGCAGGGGTTGTGGACTTATTGGCTCCTATCCATTTACATGTAATCCACTCAGGTATCACATATTTTGGAGAATTCAAGGAAGAATCTCTTGCTGCTTCCAAGCTAAGATGGGATGTATCCTCCGATGAGGTTAAAAGTAGAGAGCCCTTTGGATTTAGGAATTTCTTTGGAGCAGCGTTTAGAGTAGAAAGACATGATAGACTACTCTAGGAGGAATGGTCTTCTTGGATGGGATGCAGGTATAACCCCCCTCTCCTCTGGTTTCCTCTAGAAGTTTACCAGACGGATTATCAAGTTAATAAAAAGAGACAAGACGTCGATTTTGACAAAATCAAAAGAAACCATGGTTTTAGGAGACATGGTGAACCAACTTTTCCTCCCTACAGTATAACTGGTTTACATGAAAGACTCTATCTTGCATGAGGACATGCAAGAAAGTAAGCTGGGGGGTATGTTGGGTTACGAAAAAGGTATAAATATCTTCCTTTTTCCCACAGTTCATGATATGATTTTGATTGATTCTTTAGATAGTTAGGGATAGATAGGAAAGAATATGATTAATATGTCTCTTACGGTTGTTATTAAAGTTTTATTAAATAGATTCTAGATTACGATTGGAATGGTTTGATTTTGTTGCAGAATTGGATAAATAACTGTCAAAGATAACCAAATAGATTTTGGTTATACGCAAGCTATTGGAGGTTGAAGACTTTTTAGGTGCAAAGCAGTTTTGAAAATAATGCATTGTCTATATTGTAACTTTATAATAGTAAAGCAATTCTGAGGATCTTTCGATCCTCACGATAGCTTGATTTACCCAAAATATTGTAATATATAAGAGGGTAATATATCTAGAAAAAAAAAAAGGAAAAAACACATTCAAGTACTTAGATTCAGAATTGCTCTACGCAAGCAGTTTTTGTAAATGTTTTACCAGCCATGGAATCAATGAAAGTTTTGAGTGTTTCTATCATTTATGTGCTCTGAGTTTCTCACAGCAGTACTTCTGAATACCGAGGGCCCAGTCTGAAGGAGCTACTGTCTCGTTCTGTAATTGTTTCAGTTCGAAGTTTGATTTCTATTTTGTGATTCATATCTCTTTTACAATAGCCAAGGATAAATGCATAATTGTGTTAATGATTTTATGATTGTTTGCATATAGAAGACAAATATTTCCATTAGTTATTAATGATTTCTGTTATGATTTCCATTTCTGAAGTTATTGCTTGATATTTCCTCACATTTGCGTCCATGTTGTTCCTTTTCCATAGATTTACGATTGTTGTTCCTTTCGGTTAAAGTTATAATAGTTGTTCCTTTCGACAAAAGTTACAATAGTTGTCCTTTCTGATTAGATTACAATTGTTGTTTTTTTCTGTAGATAGGGTAATTCGTTATTTCTTTTCCAGTAATTAGAATTCATAATTGATAGTTAATTTTGCAAGTCCTTAGTTAGATTCAACTACTGCTTTCTAGTTAAGTGAATTAAATAGATTAATTAGTTCCTTTCCATTTTCCAGCATCTTAGTAATCAGATTTGAATTCGATTTAGTTCTTAGAATCTTTGGTGAATGGTTGAGGAACTTGATT
Organism: Picea engelmannii; assembly: GCA_009831015.1. Taxonomy (NCBI): domain Eukaryota; kingdom Viridiplantae; phylum Streptophyta; class Pinopsida; order Pinales; family Pinaceae; genus Picea; species Picea engelmannii. The sequence continues at coordinate 596,491 of ML787074.1, forward strand.
GCTGATGAACTCAGATTTGGTTTAGGTACACGATTTTAGGCTACTTGCATAGACTTTGCTGATATTCTTGAGATAAAAGATGAATCTTCGGGTTGATAAATTAATGTTAAACTAAGGTTGTTTTTAGGACATATTTAGACACCAACACCAATCTAGCCTTATTTCTTACAATATTTCCTTGCCCATTCATCTTATTTTGTAGACCCATTTGGATTCTATTACATTTTTATTTGTTGGCCTAGGAATGAGTTCCCAAGTTTCAATATTTTGAATCTGGTCCAATTCCTCAATCATTGATTTTAACCAATTTGCATCTTCACTGGCTTCATTGAAGTTCTTGGGTTCCATCATGGATATGAATTCTATATGAGATTTATCGGTGTCTTTCATTATCCTCATCCTGGTTTGTACACCTTTGTCTTTCTCACCAATTATTTGATTTTCAGGATGATTCTTTTGAGTAATTATGGAGGAAGGATTTGATGCTGATTGTTTTCCTGACTCTTCTTGTCTGGGTGTCTCTTCTTCACCCGATTCACCATATTCTTATGACTCTAGGGTTTGTTTTTCTTCATTTTCATTATTCTCATAATCATTTTCATCTGGCTTAGTGTTTATTCTTTGTTGATCCTTTACAAGAGCTTCTTCATCAATTAGAACATCAATATAGTATAATAATTTATGCATTATTTTCTTAAAGAATTTGTATCCTTTACTGTTCCTTGCATATAGTAAGAAGATACCTTCATCATCTGTAGTATCAAATTTTCCTAGATGATCATCATTATTTTTTATGTAACATTTACTTCCAAATACTTTGAAGTTCTTAATGGATGAAGGTCAACCAAACCACAACTCATGTGGAGTTTTATCACTGTTCGACATTAGATGTTCTTGGTTTAGAATATGAAGAGTTGTGTGAACAACCTCCATGTAGAAGGTTTTTGAATTGTCCTTTTCATTCATCATAGACCTTTCCATCTGCTGAACTGATCTATTTTGGCATTCTACAACTCCATTTTGTTGAGGAGTACCTGGAAAAGTATATTCTCTTTTAATTCCATGTCTATCACAAAATTCTTTGAAATCTCTTGACAGAAATTCTCCTCCTTTGTTTGAGTGAATTGCCTTTAACTTTCTTCTTGTCTGATTCTCGACTAATGCCTTAAAATTTTTGAACTTCTCAAATGCATCAAATTTTTCTCTCAAAAAGGCAACCCACGTACATCTGGAGAAGTCATCAATGACCAACATAAAGTAACGCTCTCCTTCAGTTCCTTGTTTTTGCGATGTTCCACACAAATTCATATGAACAAGTTGAAGCAGTTTGTCTGAGTGAATTGCCTTTAACTTTCTTCCTGTCTAATTCTCGGCTAATGCCTTAAAAATTTTGAACTTCTCAAACGCATCAGATTTTTCTCTCAAAAAGGCAACCCACGTACATTTGGAGAAGTCATCAATGACCAACATAAAGTAACATTCTCCTCCAGTTCCTTCTTTTTGTGATGGTCCACACAAATCCATATGAACAAGTTGAAGCAATTTCTCTGAATATGTGAAACTCTTCGATTTGAATTGAGCACGAGTCACCTTCCCCATTTGGTAGGACTCCCATACAGAGTTATTACGCTTAGATATTTTTTTAAGATCTTTCACAACACCTTCATTATTCAGTTTAAAAATATGATCAAAATTTAGGTGTCCAAGCCTTCTGTGCCATAACCAACTTTCATCATTTTTTCTTAAATGACATTTCTCCTTATGTTCCTTCAGAACATATACATTGTTTTCAGTTCTAACCCCTTTTGCAAGCAAATCTTCTATGTTTACTATCTTTATTTTACAATTATTGGAAGTTAAAGTGACTTCACATCCTCTATCACATATCTGACTGACACTAAGAATATTATTCTTTAAACCATCAACAAATAATACATCTTGAGATTTTCTTCTTCCATTACTTAAGCTTACTAGACCTTTACCTCTGATCTTGCCTGGAGCATCATTTCCAAAGGTCACACTTCCCGATTTATTTTCTTTGAGTGATAGGAACTTACTTTTGTCACCTATCATATGATTAGAGCATCCCCTATCAATATACCAAGAGTATTTTTGTCTTTGAGCTGACATCACCAATCCACACTTGTTATTTTCATTCTTCTTCCAAACCTTGACATTTTCAAATGTGTGATTTGAATCTAGCTTATAGTTATTTAAACGACAGTCTGCAACTATATGTCCATAATTATGGCATATGTAACACTCTGGTTCATTGAACAAAGGATCATAACGATTGTTATGCTTAGTTTGCATCTTTTTCTTAGCCATCACATGATTTGCATTCTGTGGTTGTTTGTAACTTGGTTGTATCATTATTTTTTGAGACAGGTATTTATTCCTTGGTTGTCTTGATTGCTCATGTCTAAATCTTACAGAACAATTTACAACTTTGTAGACAAAGTTAGAACAGTAAAATCAATATCCATAGAAAAAACCTTTGTACCTGGAAAATGGATGTCTTCTTTGAGCAGGTCGATTTCTTCCATGTTGATGATTTTATTGAAAAAAAAGTGTATTATTTATTTGTTCTTCAGATTCAGTTCTGGTATCTTTTCCTTCACTCCTCCTTGGCAGATGATTCTCCTCCTTTGTTTCTGCAGGTTTGTTTTTGTCAATGGTTGTAGATCTGACGAACTTGATGGATTCTTTGTTGCTTGGATGACCACTACTTGATCCCTCTTCATAACCCAAACCAATTTTCAACTTTGAATTCCTTTGCTAATTCAGAGTGGAGGCTAACCCTTCTGAGGCCTTAATACTTGTTAGATTCTAATGATGTAAGGCCTGAAATTTCTCTAGATCTTTTCTGACAGTCACTACTTCAGCTTCCAATTTTTCACCTTTTGTTTCGACTTCCTTCAATTTATGTTTGAGTATGTCTTCAATATTCTTAGCTTCTTCTAACTTAACCTTCAACATATTAATTTCTTCATATGGTTCCTTGCATGTTTTCTCATACCCGAGTAGTAATTGTTTTTTTTTTTTTTTTTTTCTCTGAGTGTCTCAATCTCTTCCATGGCACTGACCAGTTCTCCTTCAAGATCTACTTCTGCTTCACAGTCAGTGAACTCACTTCATGTATCTTCAGTGTTTATATCTTCTAACGCTATCAACATGACATCATTTATTTTATATTTAATAGAAGAGTCACTACTTTCATCATCTTATGGATCATCATCATTGTTTACGCAAAGGCTTTTCTTCTTAAAATTATTCTCTTTATAGAACTTTTTTTGTTTGTGCTTCTCTTCATCATAATATGTCTTATCCTTTCTTTTGTGAGGAAACTTAGATACAAAATGACCTATCTTACCACAATTGAAACATTTGAAAGGAAGTTTAACTTTGTATTTTCCTGATACTCTCTTCAGTCTTATCACAAAATTTCCTTCAATCTCATCTATATCAGAGTCTATGTTTTTCTCTTCTTTAAAAGATGCCTCTCTTGTCATGGATTTACCTTTGGTGATTCTCATTTCATAAGTAGTTAGGGTTCCAAGAAGTTGATCTAGTGTCAACGTTTTGAGATCAATTATTTCCTCTATAGCAGAGACCTTTGAGTTAAATCTATCAGGAATAGATCTTAATATTTTCTGGATTAGAAAAGAATTAGCTATTGTTTCACCTAGCCCTTTCATAGTGTTGACAAGTTATTCTATACGTAAGAAGTACTTACTGATAACTTCGTATTCATCCATCTTTAACTGCTCAAACTTTAATTTGCGAGTCTGAAATTTTGTGTCTTTCACCTTTTCATCACCTTCATAAGAACTTATCAGCTTGTCCCACATAAATTTTGCTGAGTCACAGTGCCTGACTTTGACAAATTCTTCTTTTGCAAGTCCACTAATAATAGCATTCATAGCTTTAGCATTGAAGATGAATTCTCACTTGTCATCCTTATTAGCTAGTACAATTGGTCTTACATAACCAATCTCTACTACATCCCATACATCTGCACCTAAAGCCATTATGTAGATTCTCATCCTAATTTTCTAGAAGGCAAAGTTTGTTCCATTGAACAGGGGGGACTTATTGGTTGAAGTTCCTTCATGAGTTGTCATGTTTAAGATTATTTATCTACCTTTAAATAAAAGGAATCTGATCTAATACCAATTGTTGGAAATATAACTGAGAGGGGGGGGTGAATCAGTTATAATATAAGCTTAAAAACATTTTGTTCTTTTCTGAATATTTCTAAATTATTATTTAATGTGTTGCTGATAACTCAACATGTATATATAAGCAATATTTGATCCACCACACAAAATGCACAGGGACACGGATTTCTCATGAGGAAACCCATAAAGGGAGAAAACCTCTTCTTCTTAGGATATCAATCAAGCTCCAACTTTCTTGTACATCACAGTCTTTAGAGGATATCAATCAAGCCCCACATTTATTCTAGCACCAACTAGAATTTAGAGGATTGCATTCCTCCCTAGCACCTCCCTACCACCCTGATTGAATCTTGTAAAACTTTACTTACTTTCTCTGTCTCTGATATGGTCTGTTACAACTCCATGATGCCTCCATGTCTTCTAGATTTTGTTCTATGTTCCTCTTATATCCTCTATTCTTTCTTCTACTGCCCACTCTGATCAGCTTCTCTTTCTTAGTTTTATACTCTGTTTTTCCTCTGCATGATATATACTATGTCTCTGATCTCTACTTCAGGTATTTCTCTTCGTCACTGCCTCTCCACCGACATCACACTCACTGTGACACCAACAATTCTCACTTCTGCATTTCATTCACATGTAGAATCACATGTCTAATCATCATACGAACTCTTCATTTTCTCTGGCCATTAGTCAAGGTTCTTTGGCTTCTCTGGTAGTTATCCTCAGAATCTTTTGTTTCTCTGTCAGTTGTAATTCTTCATCTTCTCTGGGAGTTACAGTCAGTCTTTTTTGGCTCCTTTGGCTCTTAAGCCCCTTCCTTCTCGTGACCTATGGCAGTGACCATATTCCTATTCTAAAGTCTCTTCCTGAGATCCGTTTAGTGAGCTCTAGCTCCTTTTCACGTTATGACCTTGGGCTATGAACTTTACGTGACCACGCTATTGTGGGCGAGTCCATAGGCGGTTTCAGGGCAACCCACTTTTCACCTCGCAATTCACTACGAGTCTCCACGCGTCCTTTCTCCAAAACCGTGGTTTTAATTGCATCCCACTCATGTAAAATTAAGGCCTGAGCATGTTCTAGCCCCACAATGGAGCATGACTGTCGATCTCATGATCTTGATGGTGCTCCCGAATGAACGGTTCACATTTTTCCTCTCAATTCCACGGACTAGATCTCACCTTCCTAAATCAACGGTTGAAATTTACTTTGTGATCTGGGCTCCGAGAGTTTCAAATCTCAAACCTTGTTGCTACTGACTAGATATCTTCTGAAGTGGAAGATATGTTGACATCTGTCCTCTTTAATTCTACGATTAGTTTCTCCTCCGCGAGTCCGACCTTCAGGACTTTCAATTCTAAAACTCTCATTTTCTCCCGAAGCATTTCACCTAGAGTCAACAATCCATTGATGCGTGTCCCTCTTGGATCGATGGTCGAGATCTCCTTCGAGACTCCAGACTTCAGAGATTTGAATTCTCAACCTTCACGCTCTCCCAAAACACTTTTAGCTGGAGTCCACAAATTCCTTCCATGTGTCCTCCTCGAATCAACGGTCCTCATTCACTTCGGGACATTTCCACTTCATCTCTTCGCGACTTCAGCGCTTCGACCCTTCATCACTTCGTCCCTTCACAACTTCGGCCTTCGGGACTTCAAAACTTTGTCCTTCGCATTGGTGTTGAAACCCCCAAACTAAAACTCTTGGAGTGACGTCACTTGATGACATGGAACGAGCATAGTGTCTGCCATGTGTCACTTAGATTTGTGAATTGCACATACCTGAAATGCCAAATAAACTTGACACTTGTCATTGTATGATTGCGCCATGTGTCCTTGCTAACATAGTCTTGTTGACATGGTCTGCCACATGTCCATGATGACGTGGTCTGCCACATGTCCTTGAGGACGTAATTTACTGACGTAATCTGCTGACATAGATCTCCCTCATATAACACTCATCGTCTAATCTCCAGATCCGATGGTCCTTATTCATTTTGGATTTCCAGACTTCGAGTTTTTCAAATCTCAAACTTTCGGGAGCATAACATCCTTGCATATTTATATCTGAAGTGAATGTTGTTTGTTCGATCAGGATCTTAGATTGATGGCTCGATATTTCTCTGATGCATCTTTGCTACCTTATCTTGTCCTTCCACTCGAAATTGATCCGATGGCTGAGAGAACTTCGCATTCCAGGGATTTTAAATCTCAAACTTACGTAGCGTAACCTCCTCGCATATTTATATAAGAAGTGAATCATGTTCATTGATTAGGATCTTGGATCGACGACTCGATATTTATGCGATGCAACTTTGCTAGCTTATCTTGAGTGTAACCTCCTCACATATTTAGACCCAAAGTAAACATTTTCCATTGATCATGTTCTCGAATCAACAACTCGATCTTTCTGCATGCTCCTCCTGTCTGGACACTGATCCGGCGACCACTGTCGCTCCTCCTCCTGAGCTTACGATTTCTTCCAACTTAGAAGGATTTCTAAATATTCAAAGGTTTCGCCCTCCAAACCTTCTCCTATAGGTCTCGTGTTCATTGTTCTTGTTTTCCATCGCTACTGTTGTTCTTCTTTACTTCTATGTTTTCCATTATTGTTATTTCCATCAATGAAAAGTTCACTCTCCCTATAAACATACCAACATTACCAAGAACCACTTTGCAGGATAAGGTAAATAAAATTCAATACACATTAACCTTTCATTATTAATATAATACAACCATGTTTGATATCATCGATAAATTTAATATGCTACAACTTTGTTTTAATCAAGGGAGCAACATTGTCAACCAAACCAGGACTATTGGAGAGAAGTGCGTCGATAACGGTTTACAACCTGAAGATGGTTCTCTCGTGTAGTTCCATTCCATTGGGGTGCATCCCCATGATGGTCCTATGACTAAGGCACATCACAATAATATGGTTGTATTTTAATCATATATTTAATAATTTTGTAGTTATGCATTTTTAGTTTTAATTTTTTTTACTTATACATTTATGATTATCCTTATAAAGTTTGTGGTTTCAATGGTAGAGAATGTTGTACTTGAGGGTCATATAGTTGAATATGAGTATGCAGGGGAAACCATTCCAATGTGTCGACCTGTCCAGTAGGTAAATAATGACATTGCAGGTGTTTTTTTTAATATTACTAAACTAGTTCAATGATATTTAAAACCTGGCCATCTGAATTTTATATTTTTTTCTTTTATAGGTGATGCCTCGTCACAACAGCCTACATTACCCTATGAGTATCCCGCGACTAATATTTCTCTACATGACAGGACGCAAGAAAAATCAGATTTTGAAGATTACCCAAAGAATGAAGACACCATTGTTGATGAAATACTTAAGAATTTTAGAGCTAAGAAGAAGAGATCGGCTAAAACTAAATGATGATGTACAATATTTTAATAACTATTTATAAAATCTATTTTCTATGAAATACTTTTTTGTACTCATGTTGGAAAAAAATGAAATATAGATGGTTAGTTCTTATGTTCAAAGAAAATTGAATCAAAAAACTTTGTATTTATTTTAGCTTAGCTTTCTTACATAGCTTTACAATCGCATTCTATCAGTTTTGAATATTTTTAATGCATATTTTCTAGTAGAAAATAGATTGGGTATTGGTGAATTGAGAGTCACGTGCGAGGGGGGGGGGCATAAGATATTTTTCCTTGACGTGGTTAGCCATGTTCAGTAGAGAATAATTTATTGGAGTCATTTAATCTTGGAGTAAATCTCCCCCGATCCAAAAGAGAAACAAGAATGTCAATGTTGACTTCCTTTCTGCTACTTCAAATCAAGGGAGGTCGTTTGATCCAATATTAGATGTGCGGCTCCAACAAATTATTCTCGAAACAAAGAGGAGCTCATTCAGGTATGTTATGAGACTCTCATAAAAATGCATCTTACAGTAAATAATGCGCTACAAATATGACTTGTATTGATTTTGTAGATATTTATGGAGGTTGAATGATTTTGGCAAGTACTTTAAGATCTTTCTTCGTCAAGTGAGGGAAGCTTCGGACAAACAGAGGATCATACAGCTAAAGAGGAGCATGCGAGGGAAACCATTCCAACTGTTTCGACCAGTTCATTAGATCAGGTGTGATTGCTCCTTTCAACGTAGTTTATATAACCATCAATTCTAGTTATGTTTAATGTTTATGAATTGTTATGTGATTATTTATTAATGAAGGGTTTTCTATGTGATAATTTATTGAGATATATCATCTGTTTAGTACATGTCATGTTCTATATTTATTCTATATATGTTCTATACCTCTTAAAAGTGCTTCCACTTCTTAGTATCAAACACATGAAACTCTTATTGAAAATTTAAGACTTGGAAAAAAAAACATCGAAATCATGTGAAATCATGGAAGTGATACTATCTTAGTAGATAAAAAATCTTTCATCAAGATAAAAAACCTTTCCTCTCTATCAAACTCTTTAGAAATCTTCTCATACTCATGCCTTCTACCCAAGAACCTAGCGATGACACCAGGAAGATAGTATCCTTCACCCCATACCACCTTATAACACTTTATGAATTTCCAGGTCACATTTTCTAACTCTTCACCTTCACTAAAGTCTAATGAATCATGCACTACTCCCATAGTCACCAAAGGTTCCTCAATCACCTTTGTCTTATTTTGTCTCTTCTTGTCTTACCTCTTAGTATATTTATCAACCCCTTCTTCTCAATGGGTGGTTTATCCTTCTCAATGATCTCTAATACCATCCCTTGTAATTTCTACAATCCAACTGAAACAATGTCAATATCACCCTCAACTTGTTGATCTTCACAATGTTGAAGTACACCCATTAGGGGCTTCTCATCTAATCTAGCTAATATAATCTTAATAACATTTATCTTCCATCATTTCTAATGTATTTCATTTTATGCAACTATTTTCCAATTTTACATTTGTATGAATGCCACAATTGAATTTGAGCAAAATAATATATGGTTTATGTTTACAAACTTACAATCATGAAGTGACTATGGTGTACAACATGAGAATACTCTATTTCCTAGAAAATCTTCATATTGAGGAAAAAGTATAATGTACTTTTAGGTTTATATATATTGTTCATCTCAGTCGACACAAATATTTTTCTTTGTATTTTCTAACAATACATTTTATATCCCATAGAAAAATTTTATTTGTTCTAACAATAAATTTCAGAGGAATTTGGTGATAGATTGAGAGACCTGAGGATTTGCAAAGGCATCTTGGGGTGGAAAGAAATCCTTTTCTAGAGGAAACATGACGTCTTGTGAAGTAACCTTGAAAGGTTTTCCTAGAGAATCTAGAAAGGGTGTAAGATTTTGAAAGGAGAGTTGTTCCTTGTTTCATGAAAAATATGATACTTCTTTTGTGATTATTTTATATATGAAATAGTAAATTTTTATTGAAGGCTTGGTGGAGAAATACCTAATTAAGAAATTAGTGTTTTTTAGTGATTGATTGTAGCCCATGAACATTGGTTGTCGATGTCCTAGGAAGATCTTCAAGAATACCCTTCACATTTGTTCAAGAGGTTTCTTTGTGGTTGTTTCTAAGGATAAATATTGTTGGCATGTTTACAGGTAGAGTGTGCTTGTCATTGATGGCAAGAACAACAATAATGTTGGCAGGATTATAGGCAAAGTGTGCATGGCAAGAAAAACAATGAAGACACAGAAGAGCAAGCTCGAGAAGATCAAGAGGAATAACGCAGAGTGCAACTGTGTGCTAGGGTCGAGGTTAATTCCATTACCAAAGCTTAGGAGAGATAGTGTTCTCAAAAACGCAGAAGAGATCCAAAGTCATTAGGACTTGTAGAACCTTTAACACTTAGAAATTCTTCCAATTAGGGAGGATGCATAAGCCCAGGAGGAGGATAGACAGTGGTTGTTGGATCACCAATCCTGAATACCCGGTGTCCGCTAGATCAAAGTCCAGTGACCAGAGGAAGTGCAAAGCAAAAGTACAGATCTGATCCATTGGATCTGAGCACCGAGGACCAACTGTCGTCGAATCCATTATAACTACGAAGAGGATAATGGCTGAGAGACATCCTCCAACTCCGCGAAATGCGAAATCGCGATGAGATCTGAACCATTGGATCCATAGGAAACGTGGTGAGAGATCAACATTTCACTGACTCGTGAACTAGAAAAGTCAAAGCTAAGATTTGTAGGAAATCGCGATGTCCAAGTTCACGAGTTGATCTGGACTGTTAGATCATGGGGATTTGTGATTCGTTGATTTGACGCTCGCAAATATCGGGAAAGAAGGAAGAAAATATCTGAGGAGATAGGATCCATAGAAATCCTAGATGTTCATTTGGGAAGGATACGTGGCATCCGATAAAGTACATTCATAGAATCACGAAGTCTGAGTCTGCAATATTTATCACAGTCGTTGGTTCAAGGAATGTCATGGGTCGTTGATCTAGAGTATTTCAGATATCAGGAGCTAGAAGAGTCAGGGTTGGGTCACATTCAAACACCCAACATGTGAGGTCATGATTTGATCACAACCATCGATCAAAGGGAGAGCGTGCACCGTTAATTTGGCATGACGAAGAACAAAGTCCGAGTTCTCGAAGAAGATATATAGATTGTTGAAATACGGAAGATCGTGGACCGTCGATTAGGAAAATTCTGAAATGCGAAGTCGCGAAATGATCTGGATCATTAGATCACTATGGATCGTGAACTTTTGATCTGGCATGATGGAGTTCACAAGTTTTCGACACACGAAGCACCCTTTTTCTTGGCCCCTAGTCATAGCCAATGGTCACATCAGTGGAAAATAAGGGAAAGAGCTAGCATCTCTAGGCTCCACATCGGATATTGGGACTTGGGAGAGTCGATATGCCTCATACCAAGATCCCCGAGGTCACGAGTCATGAAGAGCCTTTCTGAATAAGTGTCTGATCATAGCTCATGGTCACATGAAAGGAAGGGGATTAGCTAGAAAAGCTAGTGCCCACTGTGAATTTTTCTCAATAAGGGAAAAGGCACCAAAGCGATGAGCGTGCGGAGGTTCTCTTTGTAACTACCAAGACAGATTGATTGTAACCGCAAAAAATGACTGATTGCATCTTCTAGAGAATTCAAAGAATATCAGGGTGATCGCCAGAGGAGATGAAGATTCTCGAGGTAACTAGCAGTGGAATGAAGACTCATCAAAGAGACAAGTGACAGATGGAAAAGTGTCGAAGACTGTAGCTTCTAGAGAAGCCAAAGAATCTGAGGATAATGGCCACGGATGAAGAAAAAACTCAACATGATCGTCAGAGACAATGAAGAGTTAGGTGTATGATCTGGCAGAGGACTTGGCATGATAAATATATGCAGAACAAAGAAGAGATGGTTGTTTTTGTTGAGTGTGATTCATGCGAGTAGAAGCAGGTTGTGTGCAGCAACTGAAATGCACAGAAGAGGCATAGTGCATAGAATGTACATGGCATACAGAGAATAAAAGGCACAAGAACATAAAGTGCAAGAGATGCGTGCAGGAAGACACTGATGCAGGCAGAGAAGAGTAGTGTAGAAGAACAGTGATGAGACTGGTAGGCCATTGATAAATATGGTATCACTGTGATAAATTTATGAAAAGAAAATATTTATATTTCAAGGTAGTAGGGAGGTACTATGGAGGACTGTTGTCCTCGGAAGTTTCAAGTGGGTGCTTGAACACAAGGATTTGTAGCTTCCATCTGATTGCAACCAGAAAAATCAAGGTGGCAGGGTGGTGCAAGGGACAACTATTATTCTCTATTATACAGGTTGGTGCCTATGTAACTGGAAGTTGGTTCTTCCATCTAGTTGGTGATGGAACACTCAGGGATTTGGTGATTCCTTCTAGTGGGTGCTAGAGAAACTAGGGAGTTGGTGCTTCCTTCTAGTGGGTGCTAGAGAAACTAGAGAGATGGTGCTCTCAGCAAGTTGTTGCTTGTAAAACAGAGGTGGTAGCCTCAAAAGGAGTTGGTGCTCCTAAGAATTATAATGTACAAAAAATAAAGATTGTTTATCATATAAAGAAGAAGAGGTTTTTCCCTTTATGGGTTTCCTCAAGAAATATCTGTCTCTGTATATTTCATGTGTGTGATTGATGTTGAATAGTTTATTGCTTACTTCCCTTCATTATTGTGATCACCATTGAGTGTTCTGTAAAGAGTTTAAAATGGGCATAATTGTTTAAGCACAATAAAAATTGATTCACCCCCGCCCTCTCAGTGGTCCAACAATTGGTATCAGCACCTACTCCTTTTATCTAAAGGTAGATCAGTAAGCTTAAACATGTCAATCCATGAAGGAACTTCAACCAATAAGGCCCGCCTATTCAATGGAACAAAATTTTCCTTCTGGAAAGTTAGGATGAGAACCTACATAATGGCCTTAGGTGCAGATTTCTGGGATGTGGTAGAGACTGGTTATGTAAATCCAGTTGTACTAGCTAATAAGGATGACAAGCTAGAATTTAGCTTCAATGCTAAGGCTGTGAATGATATTCTGAGTGGGCTTACAGAAACATAATTTGTAAAAGTTATGCACTTAGAAACTGCCAAATAAATGCGGGACTAACTCATTAGCAGCCAAATAAAGGACGCCAAGCTTCAAACCAACATAGTACAGTTTGAACAACTAAAGAGAAAGAGGATGAAACTGTTGGGAAGTAACTTATGAGAGTTGACGAACTAGTAAATCCAATGAAAGCACTTGGTGTAAAAATTAAGGAAGCCTCTCTAGTTCAAAAAAATTTGAGATCTCTGTCAAATAGGTTCAACTCGAAGGTCTCTGCTATAGAGGAACTTAATGATCTAAAAGATTTGGCTTTTCATGAAATTATAGGAATATTTACTGCATATGAAATGAGGATAGTTAAAGATAAACCCACCTCTAGAGAAGCATCATTTAAAGAAGATAAGAATGAGGATTCTGAGCCTGATGAAATTGAAGAAAAAATTGTGAGAAGAATAAAGAAAGGATCAGGCAGGTATCGAGGCAAGTTTCCCTTCAAATGTTTTAACTATGGAATGATAGGTCACTTTGCATCTAACTTTCCACACGAGAATAAGGACCACATATCTAAAGGTGAAGAGAAGTACAAATCCAAGAGATTTGGTAAAAAGAAAAGTTTATGTGTAAACAATGATAACTCTTTAGGAGACACAGATAGTGACTCTTCTTTTGAAGATAAGGTTAATGACTTTATGTTAATGGCCAAAGAGGATTATGATAATAAAATAACAGGAAGTGACATTAATGATGAAGAGGTTGTGGTTTACTTGGAAGGAGAACTGATTAGTGCCCTAGAAGAAATTGCTAGACTCAGATCTAAGAAGAAAAAACAAAAAACAATTGATGATACAGTTCAAGAAAGACAGTAGAAAACTTGATGAAGACTTTGCCCTGCTAAAAGTGGAATTAGAAGAGGAAAAGAAAATAGAGTACATTCTGAAACAACAATTATCAGAGAAGAAGGAAATACGTGAAGCCTTGGAAGAAGAGGTAGTAAAATCCAGGAAAGAGTTGGAGAAGTTTAAAGCATTGTATCTCCAAAATCTTCCAAGCATTAAAGCCTCAGTAGAACTAAATGACATTCTGAGAAAACAAAGATCTCCTTTTTTGAATACTAGTTTATGTTATGTAAGTGGTTCTGGAAACAAACAACTAGAAAGCAAAGAGCCAGTAAAGATGATAAAGTTCCAAGTCAATAGACAATCAGACCATGTGAGTACTATGCAACCAAAAGCTAATCAAGACAAGATGATCCCAGATAAAAAATAAAGATATCAAAAGATGGAGCAACAAATGCCAAGAAGAAGGCCATCCTTCAGGTACCAAAATTTATTCCATGGTTATTGTTTTTATTGTTCTAATTTTGGTCATAAGATTGCAAATTGTCAAATTAAGCTTAGAGACATGCAACTGAGGAGGTCAAGAAATAAACAATCTTTGCAACATAGAACTAAGAAGCCAATGAGTATAAAACGTAGCATCAATCACTTTGACCTACTGAGCAATGAGATCGAATTTTATAACTATCATAACTTCGTCCACAAAGCTACAAACTACCAGCTGAAGGATTACAAGGAAGATCCAAGGATAAATCCCTTAGCTAGAAATGCCAGCACATGGAAAAAGAAAGATAGTGAAAAATGTGGTCTAGTGCTTTCATCTCAAAAACAAAAGGATCCCTGGTATATAGACAGTGGATGTTCCAAGCACATGAATGGGGATAAGGATATTTTTATGTCTATAAGTAAAAGAAAAATAGGAAATGTAACCCTTGGAAATAATGAACTAGGTAAAATCAAGGGTAAAGGGATGGTGAGTCTGAGTAATGGTAAAGGAAAAGCCCAGGATGTTCTTCCTGTAGATGGGCTTAAACATAATTTGCTTAGTGTAAGTCAAATTTGTGATAGAATATGTGAAGTGGTGTTCACTTCCAAATATTATAAGATAAAGTTTGTAAACTCAGGACAGATGGTGGCTAAAGGAATAAGGACAGAAAATAATGTATATTTGCTAAAAGAAGATAGAGAAGAGTGTCATCTAAGCAAACATGATGAGATATGGTTATGGCATAGGAGAATTGGACGTATAAACGTTGACCACTTAATAAAGATAAAAAATATTGAAGCAATAAAAGATCTTCCAAGAATATCAAAGCCACAAGATTTTGTGTGTAAACCCTGCCAAGTAGGAAAGCTAACCAGGACACAGTTTAAATCCAAGAGCTCTACTTCAACAGAGAAACCACTCTAACTAGTTCATATGGATTTATGTGGACCATCAATACAAGAAGGCATAGGGAATGAAAAATATTTCATGTTGATCATTGATGATTACTCTAGACTCACTTGGGTTGCTTTTTCTCAAAGAAAAAGATGAAGAATTTGAGAAATTTAAAATATTTAAGGCCTTAACTACGAATTAAACTGGCAACAGGTTAAAGGGAGTAAGGTCAGATAGAGGAAGATAATTTATATCAAGTGATTTCAAGGAATTCTGTGATAAACATGGGATCAAGATAGAATACACAATCCCATGAACTCCACAACAAAATGGAGTAGTTGAGAGGCAAAACGGAACAGTTCAGCAAATAGCCAGGTCAATAATGAATGAGAAGAACATTGGTCAAACCTATTGGGTAGAAGAAATACACACAACAGTCCATATTCTTAGCAAATCCCACCTTAGACCATGCAGTGACAAGACACCTTATGAATTGTGGTATGGAAGATCTGCTTCAATCAAACACTTCAAAGTATTTTGGATTAAGTGCTACATAAAGAATAATAATGATAACCTTGGCATGTATGATGACAGGGATGATGAAGGCATCTTCTTAGGATATGCTACAAACAGTAAAGGAAACAGATGTTATAATAATAGGTTGCATAAATTAGTTGATTACATTGATGTAAAGGTTGATGAATGAGTCTTAGTAAGAGAGGTGAGCAATATTGAGTCTGCTACAGAAGACACAATTGAAGATCAATATGATCAGGTCCAAGAATCAAGAAAAGAAGACTCGGATTCAGATGAAGACACAAACACTCAAGCATAATCAAATCAGCGGACAACATCAAATCCCTCCTCCAAAATTACTCAAAAGAATCATCCCGCAAGTCAGATAATTGGTGAGAAATACAAAGGTGTACAAACCAAGAGAAGGATAATCAAAGACACTGAGCAATCACATATATCCCTCATATTCATGGTGGAACCCAAAACTTTAATGAAGCCAATAAAGATGTAAATTGGTTAAAATCAATGAATGAGGAACTAGATCAGATTGAGAGGAACAATACTTGGGAGCTTGTCCTTGGACCTGCACATAAGAATGTAATTGGCCCCAAATGGGTGTTTAAGAATAAAAAGAATGAACAAAGACAAATTGTTAAGAATAAAGCCAGATTGGTTTGTAAGGGGTGTGCATAAGTTAAAGGACAATATTTTGATGAAACCTTCGCACAAGTGGCAAGATTGGAAGCCATCAGAATGTTTCTTGCCTATGCATGTCATAAGAACTTTAAAGTATATCAGATGGATGTTAAGTCAACATTTCTTAATGGATATCTAAAGGAAGAAGTATATATGGAGAAACCTAAAGGTTTTTCGCTGATAGATAATCTTGATTATGTATGCAAGCTGAAAAAGGCTATATATGGATGGAAACAGGCACCACGAGCCTGGTATTATAGATTGGAAAAAAAATTACAAGACAAAGGGTTCAAGAAAGGTATTGTTGATAGTAATCTATACATTAAATCTAAAGGTGATGATTTATTAGTTGTTTTGGTTTATGTAGATGACATTATTTTTGGATGTACTAATGAACCTTCAGTTTAGTGGTTTTCTAATTCAATGCAAACTGAGTTTAAGATGTCCATGATAGGAGAACTATCATACTTTCTTGGTCTGCGAATCAATCAGAATTTTGCAGGGCTATTTATCTCTCAAGAAGGTTATTTGAAAGAAATGTTGAAGAAGTTTCAGATGGAGGATTCCTCTACTGTTAGTACACCTATGGTGGTTGGTTTCAAGATCAGTAAAGATGATGTTTCACCTGATGTTGATCAAAGAACATATCAATAAATGATAGGCAATCTTTTGTACATCACAACATCACGTCCTGATATAATGTAAGTTGTTGGAATGGTAGGTCATTATCAATATGCTCCTAAACAAAGTCATTTAGCAGTTGTCAAAAGGATATTCAAATATTCGAAGGGTACAATGACGTATGTTATTTGGTATACTAGAAACCAGAACCTTCAATTAACTGCATATTTAGATGCTAATTGGGAAAACTATCTAGATGAAAGAAAGAGAACCAGTGGAGGTGCATTCTTTTTAGGTTACTCTCTGGTAGAATGGTTGAGTAAGAAGCAGGGATCTATTTCTTTGTCAACTGCAGAGGAATAGTACATTGTTGTTGTTACTTGTTGCACTCAATTATTATGGATGATACAAACTCTTACAGACTTGAAAGTAACTTATATTGATCCCATTATAATTCACTGTGATAACACAAGTGCCATTAGTGTCTCCAAGAATCATGTTCTCCATTCAAAGACTAAGCATATACCAATAAAATATCATTTTCTCAAAGAGCAGGTTACAAACAAGGTTGTTCATCTGAATTACATTCCAACCACAGAAAAAATTGTAGACATCTTTACTAAACCCCTAGCAAAGACACTATTTGAATATCTCCGTCAAAAGTTGGGTGTCATCCCTTCTCTCACCTAAGAGAGTCCATCCTGTCAGGGGGAGTTTGTGTTGGTTGAATATTTGATACCTCTAAAAAGTACTGCAACAACTCAGGGGGAGCATGGTTTTATTTGACATTGATGTCAAAGGGGGAGAAAATGTGTGGACTACTATAGTTGGAGATCTAAGCAGAATAGTGAAGTCATTCAGGGTTGCCATAAATGAAAAAGGGGGATATTGTTGGCATGTTTACAGGCAGAGTGTGCTTGTCATGGATGGAAATAACAACAACGATGTTGGTAGGATTACAGGCAGAGTGTGCATGGAAAGAAAAGCAGAGAAGACACATAAGAGAAAGCTTGAGAAGCTCATGAATAATAGCATAGAGTTACACGCAGAGCACAAGTGTGCGCCAGGGACAAGGTTAATTCCATTACCAAATCTCAGGAGAGATAGCTTTCTCAAAAATGTAGACAAGACCCAAATTCATCAGGACTCATAGAACCTTTGACACTTAGAAATTCTTCCAATTCGGGAGGATCCGTAAGCTCGAGAGGAGGAGTGACGATGGTCTTTGGATCACCAATCCCAAATACCCAATGTTCATTGGATCAGAGTCCAGTGACCAGATGAAGCACAAATAAGAAGTACAGATCTGATCCGTTGGATCTGAGCACCGAGGGCCAACAGTCGTCGGATCCAGTATAACTGCGAAGAGGATAATGACCAAGAGACATCCTCCAACTCCGCCAAATGTGAAATCGCAATGAGATCTAAACCATTGGATCTAGAGGACACGTGGCGAGAGATCATCAGTTCACTGACCCACGAACTGGAAAATTCAAAGGTAAGAGTTGTAGGAAATCATGATGTCCAAGTTCGTGAGTTGATATAAACTGTTAGATCATGGGGATTTGTGAGCCACTGATATGATGCTCACAAATATCGAGAAGGAAAGAGGCAAATACCTGAGGATCTGGGAGCCGCAACAATCCTAGTTATTCATCTGGGAAGGACACATGGTAGACAATAATGCAGATTCACAGAATCATAAATTCTGAGTCTGCGATATTGAACACATCCATTGGTTCGAGGAATGTATTGGGTCATTGATCTAGAGTATTTCAGATATCGATAGTTGGAAGAGTCAGGGTTGGGTCACGTTCAAACACCCAACATGCGAGGTCATGATTTGATCATAGTCGTCAATCAAAGGGAGAGTGTGGACCATTGATCTAGAACGATGAAGAACGAAGTCCAAGCTCTCGAAGAAGAGATATAGACTGTTGAAATACAGAAGATCATGAACCGTCTATTAGGAAAATTAAGAAATGAGAAGTCGTGAAATAATATGGACCGTTGAATCATTGAGGATCGTCGACCATTGATCTAGCATGATGGAGTTCACAAGTTTGTGAAACGCAAAGAACCCTTTTGCTTGGCCCCTAGTCACAGCCAAAAGTCACATCAGTGAAAAATAAGGGAAGGAGGTAGCGTCGCTAGGCTTCACATTGGAGATCGGGACTTGGGAGAGTCGAGATGCTTCATACCAAGATCCCTAGGGTCGTGAGTCATGAAGCACCTTTTTGAATAGGCATCTGATCACAACTCATGGTCACATGAAAGGAAGGGACTTATATAGAAAATCTAGCACCCACTGTGAAATTTCATCAGGAAGGGAAAATGCGCCAAAGGGATGAGTGCGCAGAGGTTATCTCTATAACTGACAAGATGGACTGATTGTAACTATAGAAATTGACTGATTGCATCTGCCAGAGAATTCGAAGAATATCAGGGTGATGACTAGAGGAGCTAAAGAGTCTCAAGGTAACTACCAGTGGAATGAAGACTCATCATAGATACAAGTGACAAATGGAAAAGTGATGCAGGAGCATCATTGGAAAGAACGTGGAGCAAGACCTATCAGCGTCTGGGAATTTGTACAAGAGCTCAACGCTGGTAGTTACAGCAGATATTTGAAATCCTCCTTAACTCAACGTCGTAATTTATATTTTGAGGCACACTTGAGTCCAGTGATAGAATTACCCTTTGAGGCACATTTTGATAATCGCAAGTAGAGTGGGAGTTTCCACTACAGCTCTGTAATGCAACTGGTCTAGATAGTCATTATGTTAAGTCTTAGAGTAGACACCTAGTTAGGTGGGATCCTAAGAACCCTCTGAGTTAAATAGATGTTTTTTAATCCCAAGTGAGGATGGTTGTAGAGATTGGATGCAGAGGAGATGTTAGCTGCAAGTTAGTAGGAAATTAGAATATTTGGTTGTTGTTTTTTATTTTGAGTTGTAATCATTTTCACTTATGAGTAGAAAAGAGGAAAATTGATCCAATTATTTGTGTAAACATTGTTTTGCAATTCTCTGTATTGATTTTTCATAAGTGAATGAATGAATCTCATATGAATAGATGAGACTGTGAATGTGAGGATAAGTTTCAATTGTTTCTCTTCTCTTGAGTAGTGCAAGGTGTGCACACAAAACGCAAGGAGTGTGTTAATGGGATCTATTTCAATTCCGGAGATCAGAAGAGATAACCCAAAACTTCCCCTTCGCAAGGAGTGCAAGAGACTAGTGCAAGGCATGCACAATCATACACAAGAACCCAAAACCTTGTGTGAAGTTCTAGTGCAAAGAGTGCATAGATCCGAGATTCGACTAAGGTTCGAATAGGCTTTGCAAGAAGCTAGAGAACCAGAAAAGAAGGATACCAAGAGGGCAAGAAGAATTTCTCTTCAAAAAATCCCAAGGATCTAAGTTATCGAAATCCCTGAGACACAAGGAGTGTGTGAGAGTCGAAGTCTTCACAAGACCAAGTTCAGGAGGAGTAACACTTTTCATAGTGTTAAAGACATCCAAGATTCGGACTCATCGAAGGAGCAAAGGTTCGAAACCTTTGAACACCCTGAAAATATTCGAAGTCTAAGGAAGGCATAAGCGCAAGGGGGAAAATACCTCAGTCATTCAATCCGAACGCTAGAGAATCAGAACCGTCCATATGGGAGGACACATGGTGAACGATCAACATTTCGTTGACTCGTGCCTGGGAGAATTCAAGATTTGAGTCGTAAGAATTCACAAGACACGAAATCGTGACTTGATATTAGCCATTGGACCCGAGAGAAATCTGGACTGTTGGTTGTCTAGGATGAAATTTTGGCATTTTGGGGATCGAGAGATTTGGGTTGACAATTCTTTCGACTTGGCAAGTCGCAAAGTCCTGAATTTATCATAACCATTGGATCAAGGGAGGATCTAGACTGTCATAATTGCACCATTGACATTTCGGCGATTGGGAGAATGAGTGAGCAGACTTTGTGAGGCATGAAGTCGCGAAAGAAGAAACGTCGATTTGATCGTAGTCGTCGATCAAGGGGAGATTGAGATTGTAGATCTCAGGTCATCGCGATTGGAATTTCAGTGATTGGGAGAATGAGTGAGCAGACTTCGTGAGGCAGGAATTCGTGAAACATGAAATGTCGATTTGATCATCTCCGTCGATTGAGGGGATATCTAGACCGTAGATCTTGGGTCATCGTGATTTCAGCTATTCGGTGAATGGAGGTAGAAGCGCTCCTAGAGTCGCAAAACATGAAATTGCGATGTGCCTTTCGCTCAAGCTTGTGGTCACCACCAGTGGTCACAACAAATAAATGGCTTAGCAGAGAGGAGCTAGCACTTGATTGGCACTGAGATTTGAAAAACACCCAAGACAGAGGTCATGGGTCTCATGCGACCTGTGCACTCGGGGAAAGGACCTGTGTAAGTGAGTTTGGGGTCTAATACATACCCAGAGAGCCAATCATACTCAGTTTCTTGATTGATCCTAGACTTGGAGGTCACGAAACCCTTAGGAGAGAAGGGGGGTCTGCATCAAGTGGTGTCAAAGAAAATGTTTGCTTGCAGACAACAGATAAAGGAGAATAGACAAAAGAACTCAAAGTATACTATGTGTGTTAAAAACAACCAACACAATGTCTCCAAGGAGATGAGCGGAGCCAACTTTAGTCAATCGAGCTATAGAAATGGAGAGGAGAGAACTTCATGCAAGGTTGGAAGCGATGGAAGCAGCACAAAAATGAGCACCTGACACTAGATACGTCAGTGATCTAGAGAGTAAAGAAGCCATGGGTGAGAATGGTGTTGGAGAAGCTGCAGGAGATGATGTTGCCAAAGAATTCTTGCTAAGAGCAGTTTTCATATTGGGAGGCAGAGCCAAGATAGAGGTCCCAATGTATGAAGGAAATTTAGACGTGGAAGTGCTACTAGATTGGATAAGATCCATGGACATACACTTAGACTATGAAGATGTCGATGAAGAGAGGAAGGTCAAACAATCTGTCACCAGACTAAAGGGACATTCATAACTATGGTGGGATGAACTACAGGCTGAGAGGAGAAGAAAAGGAAATTATAAGATAAAGAGATGGCACAGAATGGTAGCCAAGATGAAGGCTAAATTCATGCCCAAGTATTATTATATCAATCTATTCAGGAAGATGCAGAACCTAAGACAGAAAGGGATGACAGTCAAGGAGTATACAAAGGATTTATATATATTGAACATCAAAACTGGACAGAGAGAGAGAGGTGAAGAGAAAGTTTCCAGGTATATAAATGGTCTGAGATATGAAATCTAGGATGAGCTCAACATGATGTTAGTAAGGACAGTGGAGGACGCTTATCAGTTTGCACTGAAAGCAGAGGAGAAGTTGGCCAGAAAACAAATCCAACGAGGAAGAGGTAAGATCTCAGTCCCATGAAAAATCAAGGGTTTTAACCGTGACAAAACACATCATTCTAGGGACGAGGCTGAGAAACCACACACTCACTTGGAAAGAGGAGGAAGTTCCCGAGAAAGACATGATGGTGGAAGGAATTCTTCTAGAGGAAGAGGAAGAAGAGGACGAGGATATCTAAGATGTTATACTTGTGGAAAGATTGGACATATGTCTTGGGAATGTCCCGAGAAGAAGAAACAAGGAGGAGGTGAAGCTTACATTTCAGAAGCACAAAGAAGAGATGTTGATGCAAAAGGACCAGAGGATGGGAAATCTCTGATGTTGAGAAAATTTCTCTTAAAACTAGAGGCAGAAGTTGAGAAGCCAGTGTAGAGGAATAGTCTCTTCAGAAAATATTGCAAGACTAAATACATATTATGCAAGGTGATAATCGACAGTGGGAGCATTGATAACATAGTATCCACGAAGATGGTGGAGAAATTGGAGTTGAAGAAAACTGCACACCCAAAGCCATACAAGGTCTCATGGTTGCAAAAAGGACACTAGGAAATGATTACTAAACAATGTCTAGTTGAAATTAAGATAGGAGGTTATAAATATGAAATCCTATGTGATGTAATTCCCATGGATGTATGCCATATTTCTTTGGGAAGACCATGGCAGTTTGATAGAAATTTCATTCATGATGGGAGAAAAAATACATATACATTGGAGAGGAATGGTAGAACACATATGTTGATGCCATTAGAGGAGAAGAAAGCAAAAGAAGAAGCGAGCACAAGCATACTTATCATGAGTGGGAAGGAACTCCTAAAATAATTCAAGGAAGAACATGAGATGCAGTTTGTTGTGGTAAGGAAGCCCATAGTTATCCTTACGAGTACATTGATGGATGATTTGCTGGAGGAAGTTTAGGAACTGTTGGATAATTTTGCTGACATAGTGGTGGATGAGATTCCAAACTCATTTCCACTCATCAGAAGTATTAGTCACCATATTGACTTGAGAAAGTATGCCAAACAAAGCAACATACAGACTGACACCTCGAGAGAACGAGGAAGTGAAGAATCAAGTCCAGGAACTGTTAGATAAGGGTTTGGTCAGAGAGAGCTTGAGTCCATGTGCAGTACCAACTGTGTTAAGTCCAAAGAAGGATGGAGGATGGGGAATGTGCACAGACTCGATATCCATCAACAAGATCACCATCATGTATAGATTTCCTTTACCGAGAATGGATGATTTAATGGACTTTTTAAGTGGAGGATATTTATTTTCCAAAATAGATATGAAAAGTGGATATCACCAGATTAGGATGAGAGAAGGTGATGAATGGAAAACAACTTTTAAGATAAACGAAGGTTTTTATGAGTGGCATGTTATGCCATTTGTCTTAACAAATGGCCCAAGTACTTTTATGAGGATTATGAATGAAATACTGAAATATCTCATTGGCAAGTTTGTGGTTGTGTATCTGGATGATATACTAATCTTTACTAAGACTAAAGAGGAGCATTTGAGGCACCTAACATTAGTGATGAGGAGGCTACAGTAGGAGAAGTTGTTGATCAATATGAAGAAGTCCTCTTTTATGAAGACATAGCTCATTTATTTGGGTTTTGTGATATCTTCAAATGAACTGAAGATGGATCCAGAAAAGGTCAAAGCAATCAAAGAACGGTCATCACCAAGGAGCATGTTCGAGGTAAGAAGATTCCATGGATTAGAAGAATTCTATAGGAAGTTCATCAGATACTTTAGTGGAATTTGTGTGCCAATGATGGATACAGTGAAAAATAATCACAAGTTATTTAAATGGACAGAGGAAGCCGAGAAGAGCTTCAATATACTGAAGAAGAAGATCACACAGTGACCAATTCTGGTCTTGCCGAATTTTAAAAAGACATTTCAGGTGAGATGTGATGCAAGTGGAGTTGCAATGGGAGCAGTCTTGAGTCAAGACAGTAGGCCTATTACATATTTCAGTGAGAAACTGTATGAGACCAAGAGAAAATACTCCACATATGGCAAGGAGTTCTATGCCATAATTCAATCCTTGAAGAAATGGAGACATTATCTTGTCCCACAGGAATTTGTCTTGTATAATGATAACCAATCCTTACAATCCATAACCAGGTAGGAAAAATTGAATCAGAGGCATGCAAAATGGGTTGCATTTATGCATAATTTTACTTTTTTCATAAAACATATCACTGGGAATGCTAACAAAGGTGTTGATGCATTAAGAAGGAGATGTTTTATTCTGTAGGAATTCTAGGTGAGTAACTTGGGGTTTGAACACCTTAAGGACATGTATTGTGATGATACAGACTTCAAGGAAGCATATGAAGCATGTAAAAACCCTGTGTTGAGAGACAGAATCTAGTGGAAATAGTACATGATTCAAGAGGGATTTGTGTTCAAGGGAAATCAGTTATGCATACCAAAAGGTTCAATGACGAATAACTTTTTGAAGGAAAAGCATAGAGGAGGATTGGCTGGACATTTCGACCATGATAAAACATTTGCACACTTGAGCAGTTCATGATATTGGCCAGGTATGAGAACATAAGTGATAAATTTTGTGAACAGATGTAGAATCTACCAACATGCAAAAGGGGAGAGATAGAACACTGGATTATATCAACCATTGCCAATACTAGAAAGGCCTTGGGATGAAATAAGCATGGATTTTGTGTTGGGACTAGCAAGGACACAAAGAGGATTTTATTACATATTTGTGGTGGTGGATAGATTTTCAAAGATGGCACATTTTATCCCATGCCATAAGACTAGTGATGCAACACATGTTGCAAATATATTTTTCAAGGAAGTCGTAAGACTTCACGACCTACCCAGGAGCATTTTCTCGGACAGGGACACAAAATTTGTTGGTCACTTTTGGAGAACATTGTGGAAGAAGTTGGGGATAGATTTGTCCTTCAGCTCAGCTTATCACCCTCATACAGATGGGAAGACTGAGGTGGTTAACAGAAGTTTGGGAAATTTATTGAGGATTCTGGTCACTGAGCACCATAATTAGCGGGATCAGATTCTGTTGCAAGTAGAATTTCCATACAATGACTCACCAAATAGGAGCACTGGAAATATCCCATTCCAAATATTGTATGGAATGCAACCAAGGGGAGTATCTGATTTGAGAGACTTGGAACAGATTGAGAACAAGAGCGTTGGAAAAGAGGATTTTGCTGCAAAAATGGAGAAGCTCCATAGCCAGATCAGAGGACAGCTGGAGAGTTCTAACCAAGAGTAAAAGCACAGGGTTGATCAACATCGCAGCGAACTTCAATTTGAAGTGGGAGATCAGGTTCTCCCACATCTCAGGAAAGAGAGGTTCCCTAGAGGAACATATAACAAGTTGAAGATGAAGAAGATAGTACCATGTAAGATCTTGAGGAAGTTTGATACAAATGCCTACGATATTGAGTTACTAGATGATGTGCGCATATCACCCATATTCAATGTTGCAGACCTATATCCCTACAGGAAATATGACATAGAAGGTTTAGAATATCAATAGAAGATTCAGTGGGAGAAACAAATGCCCATAGTAGAAAATTTGCAGATGGAGAAGATCATTGATTAGAGGATTGACAAAAATACTAGGAGGAAGACCTATTTTGAATATCCGGTCAAGAGGAAGGGACACCCAATAGAAGATGCCAGTTGGAAAAATGAAGCTTCTATCCAGAAGTAGGGAAAGTTGGTGCAGGAGCTCATGGACAGGAGTCAATGAATTTTTTTGAAGAGGAGTATGATGTAAGAGCATCATTCACAAGCACGTGGAGAAAGACCTATCAACGTATGGGGATCTGTACGAGAGATCAATGCTGGTAGTTATAGCATATATTTGAAATGTTCCTTAACTCAATGCTGTAATTTATCGTTTAAGGCATGATTGAGTCCAGTGACGGAATTACCCTTTGAGGCACATTTGGATAATCGTAAGCGGAGTGGGAGTTTCCACTACGGCTATGGAATGCGACTAGTCTAGATGGTTGTTATGTTAAGTCTTATAGTAGACACGTAGTCAGGGGGACCCTAAGAACCCTCTGAGTTAAATAGATTTTTTGTAAGCCCAAATGAAGCTGGTTGTAGAGACTGGCTGCAAAGGAGATGTTAGCTGCAAGTTATTAGGAAATAAAAATTTCCGGTTGTTATTTTTTATTTTGAGTTGTAATCATTTTCACGTATGAATAGAACAATGGAAAATTGATCCAATGCATGGTTTAAACATTGTTTTGCAATTATCTGTATTGAGTTTTCATAAGTGAATGAATGAATCTCATATGAATATATGAAACTGTTAATGTGAGGATAAGTTTCAATTGTTTCTCTTCTATTGAGTAGTGCAAGGTGTGCACATAGAACGTAAGGAGTGCCTTAACAAGATCTATTTTGATTCTAAATCTCAGAAGAGATAACCTAAAACTTCCCCTTCATAAGGAGTGCAAGAGACTGGTGCAAGGCGTGCACAGTAATATGTAAGAACCCAAAACCTTGTGTGAAGTTTTGGTGCAAGGAGTGCATAGATACGAGATTCAAATAAGGGTCGAAGGGGCTTTGCAAGAAGCTAGAGAACCAGAAAAGGAGGATGCCAAGAGGACGAGAGGAATTTCTCTTTGAGAAATCCCAAGGATATAAGTTATCAAAATCCCTTAGACACAAGGAGTGTGCGAGAGTCGAACTCTTCACAAGACCAAGTTTGGGAGGAGTAACACTTTTCATAGTGTTAAAGAGATCGAATATTTGGACTCATCGAAGGAGCAAAGGTTCGAAACCTTTGAACGCCTAGAAAATATTTGAATTATGAGGAAGGTGTAAGTGTAAGGGGGAAAATACCTCAGTCGTTCAATCCAAACACTAGAGAATCATAACCATCCATCCGGGAGGACGCGTGGAAAACGATCAACATTTCGTTGAGTCGCACCTGGGAGAAGTCAAGAGTCGATTCATAAGAAATCGTGAGATGCGAAATCGCGACTTGATATGAGCTGTTGGACCCAGGAGAAATCTAGATCGTTGGTTTTCTAGGAAAAAATTTCGGCATTTCGGGGATCGAGAGATTTGGGGTGACAAGTATTTCAACTTCGCGAGTCGCGAAGTCTAGAAGTTATCGTGACCATTGGATTGAGGGAGGATATGGACCATCATATCTGCACCATTGACATTTTGGTGGCCGAGAGAATGAGTGAGAGGACTTTGTGAGGCACAAAGTCATGAAACGTGAAACACGAATTTGATCACAACCATCAATCAAGGGGATATCTAGATCGTAGATCTTAGGTTATTGCGATCAACATTTCGACGATTGGGAGAATGAGTGAGTGGAATTCGTGAGGCACAAATTTGGGAAACGTCGATTTGATCACCATCGTCAATCAAGGTGAGATCTAGACCATAGATCTTGGGTCATCACAATTTCATCCATTGGGTGAATGAAGGTAGCTGCGCTCCTAGAGTCGCGAGACGTGAAATAATTATGCACCTTTTTCTCAAGCTCGTGCTCACCACCAGTGGTCACATGAGATAAAGGGCTTAGAAAACAGGAGAGAGCACCCGATTGGCGATGAGATTTGAACAAAACCCAGGAGAGAGGTTGCAGGTGTCATGTGACCTGCACACTCGTGGAAAGGACCTGTGTAAGTGAGTTTGGGGTCTAGCAGAGACCCATAGAATCAATCAGGCTCATTTTCTTGATCGATCCTAGACTAGGAGGTCGTGCAGCCCTTAGGAGAGAAGGGGGGTCTGCATCAAAAAGTGTCGAAGACTGTAGCTTTCAGAGAAGCTAAATAATCTTAGGATAATCGCCACTGATGAAGAACATACTCAACATGATCACCAGAGAAAGCGAAGAGCTAGGTGTATGATCTGGAAGAGGACTTGTAATGATCAATATACGCAGAACAAAGAATATATGGTTGTTGGTGTTGAGTGTGATTCATGCAAGTAGAAGTAGGCTATGTGCAACAGCTGAAATGCACAGAAGAGGCATAGAACATAAAATGGACATGGAACATATATCATAAAAGACAGAAGAATAGAAAGCACAAGAGATGTGTACAAGAAGACACTGATGTAGGAAGAGTAGAGTAGTGTCGCAGAAGAGTGATGAGACTAGTAAGCCATTGATAAATACTATATCGTTGTGATAAATTTATGAAAAGAAAATATTTATATTTTAGGGTGGTAGGGAGGTGCTAGGGAGGACTGTTGTCCTCAGAATTTTCAAGTGGGTGCTTGAATACAGGGAGTTGTAGCTTCCATCTGGTTGCAGCCAAAAAACCCAGGGTGGTAGGGTGGTGCAAGGGAGAACTCTTGTTCTCTGTTATACAGGCTGGTTCTTGTTTAACTGGAAGTTGGTGCTTCCATCCAGTTGGGGCTAGAACACATAGGGAGTTGGTTCTTCCTTCTAGTGGGTGCTAGAGAAACGATAGAGTTGGTGCTTCCTTCTAGTGGGTGCTAGAGAAACCAGAGAGTTGGTGCTCTCAGCAAGTTGTTTCTTGTAAAACAGAGGTGGTAGCTTCGAAAGGAGTTGGTTCTCATAAGAATGATAATGTACATAAAATAAATATTACTCATCATATCAATAAGAAGAGGGTTTTCCCTTTATGGGTTTCCTCAGGAAATATCTGTCTTTATATATTTCATGTGTGTGATTGATGTTGAATACTCTATTGCTTACTTCCCTGCATTATTATGATAACCATTGAGTGTTCTCTAAATATTTTAAAATTATCATAGTTGTTTAAGCACACTAACAACTGATTCACCCCCCCACCCTCAGTTGTCCAACAAATATTGTAGAAGAAACCCTAGAGCCCTAGTCATGAAAGGATCCCCATGGTTTAGGGGCAAAGTGAAGTATATTTAGTTTTAAAATCATAGTTTTAGGATGTGGACTCTGAAACTATATGATTTTAACTTAGAAAGTGCATGTTTTATATGCAACATTGTGTAGGCTGCCCAGTTTTGCTCGTAGGGGTAATTGGTTAGAATGTTGCCACAATTAAGTATAGAAATCCTTGGAGCAATATACAAAATATGATGGATAATAAGGTTTTCATGGTTAAGTATAAGAATCCTTGGAGCAATAACCATGGTTACAAAAAGAAGAGATATCATTTAAAAAAACAAACACGAAACTGCAACGACGTGTAGCCTTTTAAATGACTTATAGAATGTCATTAATTAGAAATATTTTAATGAAACTTTTCAATACCTGCTAAGTACTCAATTTTATTTTAGTAACTTGTGAATATTAGTTTGTCTTTATGATTCTAGAATAGATAATTCCTCTATGATCTATTTGGGATATCTCTTCTTTAACTCCAACTTGGAGGGATCTGCCAATTTCACCAATGTATGTCTTTCCATATGCCCACAAGATCTGGTAGATTCCTTTTCTTAAATATGGTTTGATTGGGTCCTTGACATATTATAAGAGATTTTTGATATTGTTAGGATGATAAAAGACTTTTTTGATAACTTTTCCTTTTTTAGAAACTTGGCAATTTTATTGGTCGTGCCTTGAATGTAAGGAAATAATGCTTTATGATCTTTCTTGCTCTTCATATTATTATGTTCAAGTGTTTTGCTTGTTCCATCTCTCTATATGACAAAAAACTTTGTTGATTTTTTATTTTGTGTATTCATTATCCTTGAGGCTTTGCACATGACACAACTCTCAACCAAGATCTCATTAGACTGACACAATGTCCAACACTATTGAACATCAGAGAAATTAGATATGTCTATCATGGAGAACTTCACACAAGAATTC
The DNA here is from genome assembly GCA_009831015.1 of Picea engelmannii. Taxonomy (NCBI): domain Eukaryota; kingdom Viridiplantae; phylum Streptophyta; class Pinopsida; order Pinales; family Pinaceae; genus Picea; species Picea engelmannii. The sequence continues at coordinate 626,478 of ML787074.1, forward strand.
CATCACTAGATTCTTCCAAATGACCTTGATTGTTATGAGAGTTTCAGGGTGCTCTTTAGTGTCTTTGAATAACATTGTCAGGATTTGCATCAATACCATTTGAGTTCCCTCAGGGGTGATAGGGGCTCTCCTTAGACCCTTAATACATTTAAATTTACGAGGTATACATTGATTTAAGTCCTCATTGTTATCTCTAGGCCAAACTCCCCATTTTTTTCCATTAGCACTTTTATAGCACCAACTCTTCCATTCTCTTCTCATGTTTCTTTTTGGATAGTGAGTCAATTAATTTATGATTTTGGAATTGCCTTGGGTACTCCTGCAAATTATTTTTTTGAATGTACTTTTTTTTTAAGTCCTATTTACCTATTTTGGTCATTCATTGGACATTAATAATTTTTTCTTATCATATCTTATCATATATTATCAAATGCATACTCAATTTGACTTTTGCAATGATCTGTAGAAAATTATTTATCATTACTCTTTTCCTCATCATTTTTTTATCAAGGAAATGATCTCAGATAGGTGGTGACATGATTAAAACTTTAAAATGCTTAGAATTCCATTCTCCTTGAAAACATTGTCTATGTGATAATCGTTGTCTACGAAGTTACAAACCATTGTAACTAATCACATCATATATTCATAAATAAATTAATAGTGGTAAGTGAAGGGTAATAATTGTATATATGATGTATGTGTGAAAGGATAATAAAATAAAATGGAATTAAAAAATAACCTATCATAGATCCATCTTAAATATTGGTTTCTTTAAGCTTTGAGATGTTTTCACATGTTTTCTGTTTCTCCCTGTATGTGCTTAATAGATATGGGATTAATATGGATCTATGCTAGTTAACAACAATACTTGCTTATTGCATACCATAAATCTAAATAAGGTATAATAAGGTGTTAATTTTTAAGAATTTATATTCCCTTTAATTTTATAGTCATTTATATTATAAATTTCAGTGATACAACCCCAAGTTGATATTAGAAAGTGACTAAGCTAAACAGGGACTTATTTAGTGTGTGGAAGATAACTATGATGATTAAGTCAATAGAAAAGTATAATATGGGACCTAGGTAGCTTTGCAGACGAACATGAGTAACTCAAGACAATTACTGTAGTGATGTCCATGTTTTGAAGTATTATGTTTTTATTTGATGTACCATGAGGGAAGGTTCCCACAAGTTTCATTTGGGAACAAGGAAATGATTTTTGTATATAAATATTAAGTGATTTTTGGAGCTAGAAAATGAATAGAATCAATGGAACATATATGATGGTTATTATAAGGAGATGATGGTTATCAAAGACTACAAGAAAATTTGCAGAATTCTCTCTCTTTTCCCCAACTGATTACCTTCTACTATTTCAACCTATGTGATTAATTGCAAGGTTTTTGTGTTTATATGTTGAAGGGAAATTACCTATGTTTCATTTTGAACCCTGGCATTTTTTGAATATGCACTTTTTTAGCTCAAGAAACATAGATCTTTAAATAATTTGTGAGATTAAACTTATATCATTGCAGATGAAATAATAGAAAAGATAAAGAAACAACTAAAGAAAATGCATCCAAAATCAAATATTTAATTGAGGAGGTAAGATTTTCTTATGCATATCCAATTTCATAGACTATTCAATAATATTGATTAAAGAATAAAGAATGTTAATTGTAATTTTAGAGTAACTCAACCTTTTGATTTATCTTTTGTCTCAAAGAGATTGGATAGATTGCTTTTCATCTAGAAAATGGTTTATTACTTGCAAAATCTTGAATGCAACTATTTTCTCCCTCTCTGCAAATTAAGATATTGGGTGTAGTTTCTTATTTTAAAATTTGACAATGGTGAATCACTCCAAGTTTTTGAAAATTGTGACTAGCAATGAGCCACGATGAAGAGGAAATGCACAGGGTGGACTAAAATTTAATGTCAAAAAACCTTTTATTCAAACACTTGTTCAATTGAAATGGAAAACAATCATGCATACATTGTTATTCATGTGTGCTTATCCTCTCTTTATTGTTATATGTTCTAGAGTCATGTTTGGTTGTTGAGAATCACAAGATATAGTGCAAAGAATAAATTTGATAAAATATGAATAGGAATTACTTGAGTTAAATTACAAATGAGAGCGGGTCTATAAATATCCAACTCAAGAGGTAGGAAAATTTCCCCAATTGGGTTTGAGTCTACATATACAAGGTTGGGATTAGAAAAACCTAGAAATATAGTAATGATTACAATATAAGATCGGTCAAGGATGAAAGTGAAACCTACACCATTTTCAACATTGGTAGAGTCAAATATTGAATATTTATTTAGAATACAAGTAGTATACATAACATTGTTACATGAGACTTGTGCTCACATGTTATTGACATGTCTTGGATAAGGACAATGTATTGGAGACATGGGGTACATATTGTGTACATATAGGCCATACTTGATTTGGCAAGGTATGCTGGAGATGTAGCGGGTTAAGTCCTCTTTCACATTCCTACTTTCTTGGACACATGGATTTACCTCCTGGAGTGAGGAATCTCTACACATCACCAAAGTGTTGGTTTGTGAAATGACAAAAAGAAAAAAACCTAATCACTCCCACCCTTTCCTAGTTGGTCCACCTACCCTCTTCTTTATATTGAAACCTATGCAAACCATAAATAAAATCATTTTCACCATTTTCTATTCATTGTTAGTTGGTGCAAGGCAACCCTTTGTTGTTTGGCATTACTTGGAGCTAAAAAATCACATTTGCAATATATTTTCTGAGTGTTTCCATTGGATTTGACATTTATGATGCACTAGTGTTGGAACACATGGAAGTAGAAGGGCAAGCGCTAGATAATTTATGATTTTGACATTTATTAATTTATTCTTTATAATTATTTATAATTATTGGTAGAAATATATGTTGTTATAATGAGAATTGACACTGAACCTGTTGACCAAAAAACAAGAACCGAACTGGTCAATCCCAAAAAAACCGAGCCAAGAATAAAACCAAAAACAAAATTAGTGGACCAAAACAAATAAATTTTCAAATTTTGATGAATTTCTTGTATTCATATACATAAATGTAAATATCGTTCAATAGACCCAAAATATGCAATTTTTTCTCATGTATATACCATGCAAGGGTGAATATGACAAAATAGCACCAAGTGCAATACATGTCTGCAACAAAATACATAAACATTGAGGCTTTAATTGGCCTCTAGAGTCCTAAAACGATCATGCTACAACAAATAACTACATATCATAAAAATCATGCCCTATATTGGGGTCCTCATGATCAATAACACCCTTTTCCTCCGACACCGGCCTTTGCCTCTCCCTCGATCCATCAGGGATATAAGGATTCAATACTACTGCTTGGTGCTACTTGTATATACAAGTCCATCCACCTTGTTTCTCAAGCCATCACCCTCCAATTTTGATGAAATCGGATAATCCCTAAAAAAATAAAGCAAAAGGGAAAGCCTCGTCACATTGATTTACTCCTAGATGAATGAATTCATTACTAAGACTTTATAAGAGAATGACAACAAGAAGAATCTACAATGACATGAAGAGCAAATTGAAGAGCATAAATAAACCATACATCAAACTGGATCAATAACAATTCCAATTCCATGACACCAAGATTATTCTTATCCTCTTATCCTATGTTTTGTTTATTTTTTAATTTTTTTTAAATACCAACAGTTCACCAGTCTTTCGACGTCCCTCCCATCAATGATATAGTGTAAATTTTGGAGATATAAAACCCTCGTCGCTATTCTAACGTTCCTCTTCTGACATATTGTGCAACGTCCCTCCCATCGTTGATATAGCGTAAACGTCAAAGATATAGACCCCTCATCGGTCTTGCGATGTCCACTGTGGGTCCCATGATGTCACATGTCTAACTCAATGGACGTCTATTTTGCAACAACCTATGGTGATGTAGGTGAGAGGTTTTGATGCCATGGTTGCGACGTCCAGAGTGGGCTTGGACAGTGAAAGTAGAGATGACATGTGTCTAGTAGAAACATTGCACAAGCGACAATATGTGTGACGTCAGTAAAACAACGTCATGTGAAATGATGTTTGAGGAGGTCCAATGTTTATCGTTCTCCCACAAATATAATTTCACAATTGCTATGAACATGCCATCGAAAAATGACCCAAATGTACTAGTGTTGGTAATAGCTTGATTACAATATTTTATATGTTGTTCATTAACCAAAAAAATTCCCACAACATGGCTCATTATGGTAGGATCTTATAATGTCATGCATCTCATCTTCCCGCACACATATTCAGATCATCAAGTCAGGCCCAGTTTAGTACAAACAATCATCATTCCACATCTAATTAGCACATAATTGCATAATTCTCTGCTTCTCTCATGCGAACAACTTTAGAGGTAATTTTCTTGTTACTAAATAATTGGGTATATATGCAAACCAGGAATTATAAGTAGAAATAGAAAACAATTTTTCATCAGGAAAATTATCATCAAATGGTGCATCATTACCTGTATGAATAAGTCTAGACAGAAAATCAGCAACAAGATTTTCTCTCTCGGGCCTATCCAAGTTAGTAATATTGAATTCTTGTAGTTGTAAAATACACTTGGTCACTCAAGCATTTGTAACATGTTTATTCATTAGAAACCTAATAGATGAGTGATCAGTGTGTACGAAGAGTTCATATCCAGTTATATAATTTTTAAATTTGTCGATGGCATAAACCACTGCTAAGAATTCATTTTCATTCATTGTGTAGTTTAGCTCATTTGGATAAAGGTTTTTACTGAAAAAATAGATAGGATATGGGACTTGATTTTCTCTTTGGCACAAAACATTCCCTAGAGATATATCTCATGCATCAGTACAAATATGGAAAGGAAGGGACCAATTTGTCCCTCTCAAAATAAGAGTAGTTGAAAGTTTTTTTTTAAACATCTCAAAATCAATTTGACATTGAGAATCCCAATGGAATTCAACATCATTGGCTAACGTTTTAAACATTGTGGAAGCCAGTCTTTTAAAATTATCAATGAATATTTTATAATATCCAACATTTCATAAGAAGCTTCTAACCTCTTTCTGCGAACTAGGGGTTCTAATTTGAGAAATAATTTCAATTTTAGTAGGATTGACCTATATCCCAATGCTAGAAATATGATGTCCTAACACAATCCCCTCGGAGAGCATCATTATAGATTTTTCATGGTTGAGGGAAAGGTTGGTTTCTATACACATGATGAATACTTTCTATAGGTTGTATAAGGCTTGTTGGAAATTGTCCCCATATACTGTGAATTTATCCATATAGAATTCCACATAGTCATGGGTCAAATCAGAAAACATGGCTAGGGAAACCCTTTGAAAGGGGGCATGGGAATTACATAAACTAAAGGGAATGACCCTATAAGAATAATTACACCAGGGGAAAGTAAATGTGGTCTTCTCTTGATCCTCTAGTGCAATTTGGATCTCATTGTAACCATGGAACCCATCCATAAAGGAAAAGTATCTCTTTTGGGACAAGGTGTCTAAAACTTGATCTATGAAAGGTAAGGTAAAATAGTCCTTGAAGGTAGCCTTATTCATCTCTCTAAATTCCACACAAATCCTCCACTTTCTATTCTTCTTAGGAACAATTACTAGCGGGCATACCCACTTACTATCTGAGATGGGATAAACAAAATTCACATGCACAAGATTTTGGAGATATTCTTTCACTATATCATTCAAGGTTGGATTCATCATTATTTGAAGTTGCCTAACAGGTATGATTTGTTCATTGGTATAAATATGGTGCATACAACTATCTGGGTGAATCCCTTTCATGTCGGAGTAGTCCCATGCAAAATAACTGAATTGTCCCTTAATCATTTGAATCAATTTTTTTTTTTTGTTTAGTTTCCAAGATAGAGTTGATGTATAGACACTTTCCAGGGATGATTTCAATGGATTGAATAGGTGACTCCCTACCTTATTTATTTCTAAAATTATAAACAATGTGACGGTGAAAAAATGACAAATTTCTTGAAATTCAGAACTGAAAATGTGTGTGCATTCCTGAAAAGGTTATGTATATTTGATGCATTATGTCACAGCTAAAAATTGGTTTGATACTTGGTCTTCCATTTGTTCTTGATAACCCCTTATTTTTTCAATTGTTAACAAGGTTTTATCACATTCCTCCTCCCCATATGGGTTTTCTAACCACGAAGGAGATTTCATATCTGGTTGGGAAAGAGGAAAGAGAATAAGTTTTTGACTTTGAGACACATTGGAAATTGTCATCTCTTCGGACCGACAAATAATGAATGCATCCACGATGGCCAACTATGGTAGGAAAAGTATAACTAGATGCCTAGTTTAAGTATATTTTGGATGAATCACAAAAATGTATACATGATACTCCCAGGAAGCTAGGGTGACTATTACATTATCCAAACTTTGAGTTGGTCTATGAATGATTTATCTTCTAATTCCAATAGGGTTTGGGTTGGCATCAAGTGATTTAGTTTCATATTTTGCATGGTTTTCATAGGCATAATATTTATTTCTTCTCCTAGATCAACAAGCATGTTTGGTAAGGAAATTCCATTGATTTGTATGGTTACAGCTGGATTCCCTGGATCATTATATTTGGATGCAATTTCTGATATGATTTCTGAAAATTGTCCAACTAGATGTATGACAGGAGGTTCTTTCATTTTTCTTCCATGATTTTTGATGCAAAGGTCCCTTATAATTTTATCATAAATTGGAATATCCTTAATAGATTGTAGCAAGGGAATATTTACACATATGTTTGTTAATTCAACTTCTAAATCATGTCCCAAAGGAACCTAATGATTCTTTATAAGAAGCCTCCCTGGATAGGCTGGATGGTTAATTTCCTGAGGTGGTTTAGGTTGCGAGGTAGAACTGAGTGGCATGGAAAGAGGAATTTCCTCTAAAACAAGCATCTTTTATTCTTCATATGGTTGATTTTATGATTTTTCTTCACTTATGATCACCATGGGGATTGTTTTATTTAATTCCCTCTCAGATCTTAATTGAATTTGATTTAATGGAGTCCTGGTATTTACATAAGTTGGAAAAGTCTGCAATTTAATATTATGTATAGGTTGAGTAGATATATTATTAGGGTTTGCAATGGGCTATGTAGGAATTGGGGTAGGACAATGAGGGTTTGTATTAAGTGGTACTTGCACTTGTTGTTGTTGGTTCGAATTCATAGGTAATGTAAGTTGTTGTTCTAGTTGAGGAGGTGGGGGTAGTGAGGGTGGATTAAATCCTGGGAAAAGCAGAGAGATGTTAGAATGCTACTTTGGGTATGTAGGATAAGAGGGTGTATGTAATGGCCGCAAAGGGACATTTCCATAGGAAGTCCCTCTCCATCCATGTTTCCAAGGAAGGAATTGGGGTTTTTGAGGTGTCTACTGGGAATAAGGCATCGGAGGGACCCATTGTTGTTATGGATATTGCATGGAGGGATCTGGGAACATGTTAGGGTTTTGTTGTCTCCATAGTATACTAGGGGAATATGATGTGTCTTTGGGTTCCAATCCTCCCTTATGGATAATCTAAAGTCCAGGAAGTGAACGAAACCTCTGAGCAAGATTATCCTCCATACAAAATCCACAAACTTCTATGACATTAGCAGGGCACTCCTTCTCAGGATGTCTCTTCATACACCAAGGACAAAAAATAGCCAAAGAAAAATTTTGAGGGTATCCAATTGGGTGTTGATTTCATTTATGATATCCTTTTTTAAATTATCTATCATATTTCCTAGTTCCATTCTTCTAACACCTCCTGTGGAAGGTTTGGAAATTCTAGTTACAGTGTCTCTTAAACGTTTCCCAGTTTTGTCTTGACTACAGGAGCAACTTTTACAATACTCAGAAATCTCATCAAATGGTTTTTTCTATACATCCCAAGATATCATGAGGTTTTATACTTATATACAATCATCCATTACACCTTTTAGAAAAATAGTCCTAACTGTGGTTGTGCCAAGGGAAAATTGTTTGGTCTTTTGGTAGTTATAGAAGAACCTTTCCAAGTAATATTGTAGGATTTCCTCCTCAGATTGTTGCATTTTGAATATTTCATTCCTAGCATCTATGGGTCTATAATAATCTTGATACGTGTGGAGAAATGTTTCCTCCATGTCATCCGAGGACAAAATACTATGTTCCCCTAAACTCATGAACCATCTTAGTGCCTTGTCTTTTAGTGTGGCTAAAAATAGTTTTAATTTTTTATCATTGTCTATATAATTATAACTTCTACATAATATATCAAACTCAAATAGAAATGAATAAGGGTATTTTTATGAAATCATTAAAGTGAGACAATGATGATAATAAAATATTCTTCATGGTAACATTTCTGGTAATGTCAAGTATCAAAAATCCAAATGTCTTTGTCTCATTGTTTTCATTCCCTTCTTCATCTACCATATTTCAGAAAAATAATTGATAGGATATAGGAACATGTGATGTTTCCCCACTAGGTGATAGTTTAACCACTATATTATTATTGATATTTAAATTTTCCAATACTTTATGTACTGTTGAAACTGTAGATTCATCCTCTTCTACCACTACCTTTGTTTCCTTTCCAAATCCTACATATGATTGAGTCACCACTGCTTCTCCTGCTACTTGTTGTGATATGTTTTCAAATTTCAMAATRGCTTTAGCTTYGGGGTCTTTTATTATAGTTTCAATTGTTGCAGCTCAACTTTCTCCTTTTAAAATTCTTCATGCATAGAAATTAGAAGAATTAGTGGGAGGGGATTTTCTTGGACCATATAAATCTTCTRGAATTTTTTGTGTAATAAATATACCTTTTCTATCTCTAATTATACTCATAAAAAGCACTAATACTAATAAAACAAAAAAAATATCTACTGAAAAGAAGAGTTCAACCTAAATTTGGAGCAACCCCACCAAAGTGRATGCRCATGTTCTTACCKCTCATCTTACCACCKTCTCTCCACCCTTAGGTTGTCCTTAAAACCAATCCTAAACCATGAAACCAATCYAACTCAAACACTACCTGTATAATTCAAGCACTACCTATTACCRTTTACAAGTCCTCGACAAYGACGCCAAAATGTTGGTGCATTTATATGTTTAATATATAACCAAGCATTAATTTATCGACCAAAATTTCTAATCAATAGATTTGTTACAGTATATGTGCCATAACAAGTATTCTAACTATGATCAATTGGTATAGTTGGAATTAAACTAATACTAAACTCAGACTCTGTTTTAATCAAACATTTATTACAATCTACAAGACTCAAAAGTAATACTTCAATGAAACTGAAATATTCCTATCTTATTCTTCACACACTCTATAGGATTTGAAGAACATTACCTAAATAAGGAAATCTAGGAATTAATAACATCACTAGTACATTTGGGTTAAATTCTGATGGCACGTTCGACGCAATTGCCACTTTTATTTTTCAGGACAACAACAAACAACAGACCCCCTCAAATGTTGTTTCACATGATGTCAATATTCCAATGACATAGATATCATCTCTATTGTGACATTTCATATCGACACGTGTCATATCAGATTTGACTATACAAACCCGATATATCCATCTCTGCAACGATGTCAAAGACATCAGAATTATGACATCCAATTTCATTGGTCTCCACTATGTGGATGCCATGGGAGCAACGTTACCATACGTCACAACTCTGACTTATAGTAATGTCACTCAACCGAAGACAATCTATATATCACTGATGTTTGTGCCATGGGCATGAAATTACCATACGTTGCAATTTCGACCTATAGTAACGTCACTCAAACGACGACAAGCTATATACACCATTTTTGTTTCCATGGGAGCGACATTACCATACGTCGCAATTCAGACTTATAGTAATGTCACTCAACTGGTGACATGCTATATATATCCAACATATGTGCCATATGATCGATGTTACTAAACATCACAATTCCTACGTCATAAAGGTATTTTTTTTTAAAATGTCGATTTATTTTTATTTTTTTTGTATTTCTAAATTTTGCAACTAGAAAATTTTAAAATGAAGTAATTCCCTTCTATCATCCTAATAAGGGTATATAGTGACTAACCTATTTAGTGATACTAAAACAAATATATGTAATCATTGAATATGGGCTAATACATATGATAATCCTATACAGTTGTTATGTTACCCTTGTTATATCGGCTTAATGAACATGATAGTACTTATAGAATTCTCTCTACTAGTTACCTATGATAATGTAATGAAACCCATATATATACTTTGCTCCTATCTGATTACTTGATATAAGCTCATACGTTTCCATGGTCTTACTTCACAACTTTCATATCATAACAATGTGATAATCTTATATGTGGTGTTGATCTTAACCCTATGTGTTTATTCGTAATCAATTACACATGTTAATAGTAATGCTTGTACTGTACTTAAGATGGGAATCATAGTAATCAATACGAGCATGTGATATGTACTGGTATACACAACCTATACATTTAATATGATAGTAAGCACTTCTTATTAAGATATCTTAGTTATGGTTATTATTATGGAGATTACACTCTTCTCTGTATTATAGTTGTACCAATATTAGGTAATTACAGTGAAAGTCGTGTAATACAATTTGACCTATATGAATAATTACACATAATACCTAAGGTTCAACATATCACTTACATCTTACATTTGTTCCATATCAGTTATATATGGCATGCTTATTTCACATGATATATGCCCTTCATATATACATTTAATGATCTATCCCTATTCAATAAGATGGAAATCATACTATTGTGATCATACCATATTCATACCTATCAACTTTTAGTAATAGAAGTGATTCATGGGATTTGTTTTTGTTTCTACATATGAGATACAAGGAGCTTTGTACACATATGATGTAATCTTATTTCCATTCACCTATATGTGGTAATGTGAATTCCCCTTTATTCCATATTCATTTCACTCATTGAGTACATACATCACACAATAGGAGTAAATAAGGTTATAGAGGTATTATTAGTCCATGCATAAGTAATGGTTACCTTATTACCATAATCTCTTACATGTTATAGTTATAAGGGTAATGATACTATCATAGATAAAGAATGTGCTTGTATTACTCACCATATAAACAGGTTCATCATAAGCAATGGAAATCATAGATAAAAGTATGTAATCATACCAGTAGAAGCATAGTTAAACAAATCGGATCAATACTTATTGGTCATGATAAATATTTATTCGAATCAAAGTACGTGTATGAATTAGACATGTCATGTTAGTCTAAATTGAACACACAGTATCGATAATCAATATGATTAGATTTCATATGGATTATCTTATAGCTAATAGTAGATGTCATTGCCTCAATAAGATTGGTATAATACAAGTAATAAGCTAGTTAGTATTAATCTTCATATTGTATCTTCCTAATAATGATACCACTCTAATCATACATAAGCTTCATAGTGAGTTTGATAAGCTGTAGATACGATTTATGCTTTGAGTGCCATATCACGTAGTTTCCATAACAAGAGCTTAGTAATAAAGAGATTAGTATGATTTCAAGCATTGTGTTGTTTAGTGATGTTTGGTATAGGATAAGAATAGAAAGAAGAATGGTCATAAGAAGGTGTGAGGAGGATTCCTAGAGTAGTGTTCCCTTGGTCAAAGTCATAAGAAAATTTTTAGAATTAGGGAAAAATAGAAAAAAGTAATGCCTTTTTATTTTTCTGTTCATAAGATCAACATATATGAGAAAATAAATAAATAGATCTAAATTAAATTCTGAGTATAAACAAAAAATTTGAGTGAAAAGACAAACTTCAAGATTACCTCTTGATCTAAGAAATATATGAATGTCACATGTGTGGATGAAAACCTTTATAATATGCTCAGAAATAGTTTTATGTTCATGGATCAGACCTGTAGGGTTTGATCTCTGTCATAAGGACTTAGGAACAATTTTTCCAAGGTATAGACCATCACAAGACAACTGCTGCAAGTAATCCACAAGAAGGGACAACAAGGTATTGACCATATCTAATAAAACAAAACCAGGTACCCTACAAGAAGGGACAGCAAGAACTCCAAAAACTGAGACAACAAAACTCTCGAGTCTCCATATCAAACAAAAAAACCCTCCATAACAAACAGTCCATATATATCAAACCCTCCATAACTGAAAATAAAGCAACATTGGATAATAACTCCAACCAATACCAAGACCAATACAAAAATTAGATCTGAAACTGTTAGACCAAATGGGGAGGTTGCACCAACAAACTCAAATCTGAAACTGTTACATCAAATGGAGAGGATGCACCAACAAAACTCATATCTAAAACTATTACATCAAATAGAGAGGTTGCACCAACAAATAAAAATGAGATCTAAAATGGTTACATCAAATGGAGAGGTTGCACCAACAAAACAAAACTCAGATCTGAAAAGATAGTCCAAAAAGGAGGTTGCACCATCATCAAGAGAGAACAACTGAGGTGGATGCAGAAAATAGGAGAGAGAGGAGTGAGTGAGTGTGAGTGTAATTGAATGTTAGAGGATAGGGACTTATTTATAGTTAGGGAAATTTAAAATTATAATTAAATATTGACATTTAATTAATATAAATAATAATTAAAATGTCAATTAATATTAATATTAATTATAAAAGCCCTAAACACATATAAAACCCCAATCACATAAATAAAACCTAAATCACATAAAACAACAAGGGGGTACCTTTTAAGAAAAATTCAAGGGGGGGTCCATAATGGAAAAACATGTCCACATGAGTCTCATAATGACCTATAAACTTTATCATCACTGCATAAGGGGGTCCATCAACAATGTGGTGATGTACATCTTCATAGGCACTCCTAGGTCTCATGGACCATCCTGAGAGAGAGGAATATGATCACACATCAACACATCTTGGTATTACACCAAGATCTACCTAGTCAGGGACCAGGTTTCCCAAGAACACATCGGGGGGCCCTAGAACACATCTAGGGTCTTATCCACCAAGGTATAATGCCAGGGATCAACCCATGCATTAATCAAGGATTCCCTGGAACACATCCATGGGCCCTAGAAAACATGTAGGGACTTATATCAACCACCAAGGAACACATCCAAGGATCAATCCAAGAACTTTACAAGGATTCCCTGGAACACATCCGGAGTTCCTAGACACATCTAGGGACTTATATCAACCACCAAGGAAAATATCCAAGGATCAATTCAAGAACTAAGCAAGGATTATCCCTTAGGAACCTACCATTTGGATGACATTTTCTTCCCAAAAGGAAGTGAGAATATGCCTAACGTTCCCAATGATGGATCTAATCAACTTTGGGTTTCCCCCAAAGGTAGTTTGCTAAAGATTGGTTCACACTTATCATTATCTAATTCAATACATCTTGATACTTTTTAATACAATAAGGATGTTAAGGAAAGTGTTTTTTAGCTTAATATTGTTTCGGTGGAAGCTTTAATTTTTGTAACCCAATAATAACCCAAAAACTCATTGCATTTGACCTAAGTTGTCCTCTAGTTTATGATGGTTATATTGAGTCTTGCACTAAAGAGAGGAGATGTTATAACCATGTTATTCTAATTGATATAGATAGCCATACTACTTAGCTTCCATCTTGTACAAAAGGAGAAAAATTGTATCGTTGCATAAAGGAGGACCGTTTGGAGGCAGAGAGATAGTGAGATTGCAATGAACCATTTGGAGGCATAGACGTCATGAGATTGTAGTACACCCAAGTTGAAATGACCATTTGAGTCGGAAATATGGGAGATTGCAGTGCACCCTTTGGAGTGTTAGATTAGATTATGATTAGGGTTATATTCTATATTTTCTGGGAAGGAGTGGACACTAGAAAATGCGCTGCAAAGAGAAAATCATTTCCATTCCTTTTCCCTTTGACTGAATTGTTCAAGTATAAACTCAAACAAAAAAAGTTTTAATCAATTTTGGAGAGATGGGGATTATGATGTCCAAAATGAACAAAAGTGATCTTTACTAGGTGGCATGTATCATGTTCAATTACATCCAAAATTCCTCAATTCTAATGTGACTTCCCACACATGGGAATTTGGAGATATTTCAAAGTTGCTTGATAATGTAGTTGAATATTTTCAAAATGGTCCAACTTTTTTCATTATGGACAAAATTCATAACCCTAGGGACAATAGTCCAACTCTTATTTTCCGATATAAGGGAGGTGGAATGGATATCGATTGCATGCGGAAATGTATGAGCTTGGGTTACTATGTGAAAACTAATAGCACAACTATAGGATGATATGGAAGTGGATTCAATACAAGTACAATGTGATTTTTTTCAGCCACTTTTCTCATGGAGGCCCTCCTACACAGAGTATTGGGCTCCTTTCTTACACATATTTTAGGAGAAATATCCACATTTGTTAAGGAATTCAGTTCTTTATGAGCATTAGATTGTATATTCCCATCAATAGAGTCCAAAAGAACTCTAGAAAATAATTAGAAACAAAAATTACATGAAGAGAAGATAGGATGTCCTCAACCTGAGATCTCTCTCCTCCATCGTGGCCTCTATGGTGTTGAATAAACATTTCCATTAAGACAAAGGTGAGGAAAATCTTAAGTAGCCCACAATACCAATAGTGTACATGGGTGGTTGGGTATGTTACAATTGGTATCAAAGCCAATATTACAACACTAGGGGTTGTATGGGCTCAAGGGAAATGAATGACAATGCTTATGGCATTTAGCATTTGAAAAAGAATAAGAAAAAAACATGGTCAAAGCCTTTTCGCCTTCAATAGTCATTTCAACTCGGGTGTACTGCAATCTCATGATGTTTGGGCCTCCAAATGTTCCTTTCAATTTGGGTGCATTGGAATCTCATAATATATAAACCTCCAAACAATCATAATGTTCATTTCAGTAGGTTGCATTCCTCCAAATATATTGTCACCACACCCAGAGCTCGACGTAGACCATGACCTGTACCACCACATATAGATAGATATAGATTTAGGAGTTGACCTAGAGCTTGATGTAGAGCATGACATAGACCCCCCTAGCTCCATCTAAGCTTAGGCATAACTTAAACTCAATACTTAACCTTATATTAACTCGATCCATGAGGATGATGGAATATATTAATTTTTATTTCTATGGAAATATAATAGAGGAAGGATTGATCTAAAGTGTTTCTCTCAAACAAAGATACTTCATGTTTAAAAATGACTAGCAAATTATAATTAAATTTAAAAATTGGTACCTCTTCAAAATATGTGATTTGGAGTTGGATTCAGATCTTTGTACCATGATTTCACCAAAATTTGTACCATTTCACTACATCGACTCCTCCAAATGGTCATATGTCCATTTCATTGAATCCATCATTGTCTTGTGACTATTTCTCTATCTCCCATTCACTCTCTCCATCATTGAGAGTGATTGGGTGACAAATAAATAGTGATTTGACAATAATGGATTGAATAAAAGGGACATATGACCTTTTGGAGGTGTGGATGTAGCTAAATCAAGGTAAAATGTTTGGGAGTGTAGGAATTACTTATGATTATTATGATATTTTATTTTTATGAGGTGGCGTAGATGTGTAATAAGGGGAGAGGGAGAGAAGGGGGGGGAGGGAGAAAGAGATATAGGGAGGTAGAGAAAGGTAAAGAGAGAGAGGGAAAGAGGGAGAAAGAGAGAGAGGGGGGAAGGGAGAGACAAAGAATGGAGGTAGAGAGATGTAATATAGAAAGGGGGGAGAGTGGAGGAGAGAGAGAGGGACAGAGAGGAAGATAGAGAGGGTGGTATAGAGAGAGGGGGGGTAGAGAGAGAGAGAGAAGGGGGGTATAGAGGGAGGAAGGGAGGGAGGGAGTAGGGGAGTGAGAGAGAGAGAGAGGGAGAGAGTGCAAATGAAGGAGAGAGAGAGGGAATGGGAGAGAAGGGGAGAGAGAAAACAAGAGTGATGTAAGGGGGAGAGAGAGAAAGGGAGAGAAGGATAAATCGGAGAGAGGCTAGAATGTCTGAGAGTGTGAGAGGGACAGAGAGGAAGACAGAGAGATGGAATAGAGATAAATAGTGTAAAAGTGTGATAATGACTTCGTTGCAATACCTTTCCTCTATGACATTGTTGTAATACCTTTCCTTTATGGATTGAGTATATGGGGTCTGGATAATAAAATATGAGATGACACATGTCCACATAAAACATCACAATAGATACGATATCAATGGCATTAGAAAAGCGACGTCATGTGAAATGACGTTTGAGGGGGTCCACCATTTTTTGTTCTCCTGACAATATAAAGTGGAAATTACGTTGAATGATTAGTTGGAATTTGACCCAAATGTACGCATGGGGATGGCAAAGGAACCATCATTTTATTATGGATATGGTTAAACATACATTCATGTTAGAATTCATCCATTGGTTAACCATAAACCTACACTGACATATACATAATATCTATAGGACATAATCAAAATATTATACATACCTAAATGGTGATTTTTCAATTTAGCAATCGAACATAACAATTCATAAAACATTAAAAATAACTAGAATTGATAGCTATATAAACTATGTTGAAAGGAGAAATCACACCTGATTTGATGAACTGGTACATAGTACAGTTGGAATGGTTGACCCCACATGTTTCTCTTCAGATATATGACCATCTATTAGTCTTCAGCTTCCCTCAATTGACGAAAAAAGATCTTAAAGTACCTTCCAAAATCATTCAACCTCCATAAATATCTAAAAAATCAATACAAGTCATATTTGTAGTGCATTATGTTGGACACACCTACCACACTTAGAGGGGGGGGGGGTGTGAATGAGTGTGGGGCTCTTTTTCCCAAAACTTCCCTCTTTCACAAAACACGTTAGTTAGCATTCAACATTTTACTCATTACTCATTGTTGTCATTAATCAGTTAGATGCGAATACATATCAACAACATATATCAACAATATATCATCAACAACCGATCTCCACAAGGAACACAACGAACACAAGATGTATGTACATTTTTTCTTTTTATTATGGACAACAATCCAGGGTTTATCAACAACAACTGAATAGAGTACAACTCTACAAGAGCACCATATCTATATTCAAGACTCAACTTACATTATCATTATCAACTAAGATGAAGCAACAATCCTCAACATATATCAATTTGTCAACAGGTACATGACCTATCAGTAGTGCAACCCACGTGTGTATGTGCCCTCACTCACTACAACTAGTGTATGCACGCGGCCAATGTATACAACAACCTGCGTATACCTTATGAGCTTCTTAGGGTTTATCTTTCAAGATCAACTCAGATCCTCTACAACCAATTTATCTTTCTTTTATGTCTTCCACTGTTCAAACTGACCACTAGCCAGTCACAACACATACAAGCTCTCCAATAGCTTGCTCATGCTCCACAACCAATCAATATGAATTCTATCTCAATCGTGTATAAAAAACTGGTATACCATAGCAATCATGTCACCACTAAATCACAAGAGTATTGCTCACTCCATCAACCAACATAAATCATATTACAATAGCCATGTAAAGAATTCCCTAAGCATTCACATCACAATAAGCAATAGTATCCATCAAGATAATAATGTAACCATACCAATGTCTCAGTGATAGATCTGATCCCATAGAATGCATATCTGGAACCTGCTTCAGTCTTCAGGAGCCTTTCATCAACACAAGCACCAATCTCCATCACTTTATGCACTGTACGTGCTCTATCTTCATAAATCCTGTGTATGTACATTCCCTAGCCCATTAAAGCCCGCGTACACCTCAAAAACTAGGGTTTCTGAAGCTCCGAGACTTTTGTCATTGAGATCTCCAACATTGACGAAACTTTCATGCATCCATGAGATCCTCCTCATGCTCCCTTTCTCATAATAGATATTCAATCATGCTCAAGAGATCCACACCAAGGATGCTCTCACAAGAAACTCTCCATTGATCCACAAAAGGATACTCACAAAAAATTTACTTTTCATAAGAGACCCTTGTTGGATTACTGAGAGTGGGGGGGTGAATCGGTAATAGAATAATTATAATCATTTTTCTTCAAATTTTATATCAATGTAGAATTATTATCCAATAATGACCAGTAAGAAATAAACCATCACACACATACACATTACACCAGTGTTTTACGTGGAAACCCAAATTGGGAGAAAACCATGGAATGGTTTTTCGTATATGTCTTGAAGAGTTGCATTCATTGGAAGCACCAACTTCCTTTGTTTTCCAGCTACAACTGGAAGGAGGCTCCAACCCCCTAGTTTCCCAGGCTACAACCTGAGGGAAGCTCCAACTCCCCAATTCTCTGGCTACAACTAGAAGGAGACTAAAACCCCCTATGTTCTCTGGCTACAACTAGAAGGTGGCTACAACCACCTATCCTTGCCCCGTCTTGCCACCCTGAAGTAGAAGAAAAATGATGGAACCACATTCACACTATCACTGTGAGATACATTGTTGTAAACATGTACCAATAAATCAGAACCATGCATCAACTTGTACCTCAACTTGTAATCAACCTGTACCATAAACAAGTGCATCAACCATGCACCAACCTATACCAAACTACCTGTAATCAACATGTACCACAAACAAGCACATCCACCATGTACCAAGTATGTACCAATCATGTGTCAAATACTCATCAATATGTACCAACATCATCAACTATACACCTCATGTATGTGACAACTCATCAACTACTTGTCTCAACCATGTACTCAACATATACCTCAACTAAAAGCCCTCATAAATTTTATCATACAAATATAATTTGTAGCTATGTAATAGACCTGGTATATATGATCACATTCATGCAAACCTTTCTTAACTTTAACAACAAGAGACTAGCATTTTCATCAAACATTTCTTTAGTCTCACATGCCTAGTTTTGGATTAGTCAACAACCCTAACTTGAAATAATCATAAATTTGAACATGTAATGTATAAACATCTGAAACTGATATACAATGTTCTTCAGTGTGTTTTATACAATTCTTTCAGGTGTCACTACTTGGAACCTTTCAGAAAAGGAGTTATAGCAAAAATGGCATACCTTGCTGAATTCTGGCTTATTCTAGAGAGTGACCTTGTAGAGCATGCCCCGCACGAAATATTCATTGAATTGATATAAAAAATTTTACCTAGAATACTAAATACTATACCCTAACCAACACATTTGGTCTCATTTAATTTGGATCTGTTATGAAGAAGTTATGACGTTGTTAACCGAAACACCTATTTTTGACTAGTTTCAGGACTAGCCACAAGCCCTATTTTCCACGGAGTGTAACTCCCAAAATACAACGAACCACAAGACGAATTTTTTACCACCACTACCAGGGTATTTTTTATCAATGGAATAGAAATTTCATGTCTGAATCATTATATAAAAAAATTTATAGCGAAAATGGTGAGATGACTTGTAAATAACATACCTTACAAAGCACCATCAAAAGAATTTATCCTACCTTGCATTTCGGCCTTCTTTTCTTCACCTTCCCTTACAAATTCATCTTAAATATCCTTGGTTACCTTAGACACCTATATATATTCAATATTCTCAAGTGTTATTAAAATGAGAGAGCCTTGCCTCTTATTTATACTCTCCAAGTAGCTTCCTTAAAAACAACTTCTAGGTCACTTGGCCCACTTTTCTAATTTTAGGGTTAACCCACTTCTAATTTATCCATTAAATTTATTATTGAAACAATTTATTTTGTATTCACTTTGAATTATAGTACACTCATCACTTCACTTTATTATTTACCTTCCGAAAACTCTTAAACCACTTTG
The DNA here is from genome assembly GCA_009831015.1 of Picea engelmannii. Taxonomy (NCBI): domain Eukaryota; kingdom Viridiplantae; phylum Streptophyta; class Pinopsida; order Pinales; family Pinaceae; genus Picea; species Picea engelmannii. Next base: position 646,409 of record ML787074.1, read on the forward strand.
ACTACTTTGACCTTTTAAGGCTTCTAGATGACATATGAGGGTCCTCCAACTTCGTAAGGCCATAAATCTCAAACC